>CM051239.1:22930040-23310040 GCA_027917425.1 Gastrophryne carolinensis | reverse complement strand
CACATTAATCCGAACCTTCACCCTGAATAAGAGTCTATCTTATATGTTTCCCCCACCCTGTACATACAGATTGCTCACATTAATCCGAACCTTCACCCTGAATAAGAGCCTATCTTATATGTTTCCCACACCCTGTACATACAGATTGCTCACATTAATCCGGACCCTCACCCTGAATAAGAGCCTATCTTATATGTTTCCCACACCCTGTACATACAGATTGCTCAAATTAATCCGAACCTTCACCCTGAATAAGAGTCTATTATATGTTTCCCACACCCTGTACATACAGATTGCTCACATTAATAATCATCCTACCTGCACCTAGTGCGTATTCTAAGCCTATAAACATCCAAGATGGCGGCTCATGTAACATCAGGCAGCCTGCAGATAGAAAGTGACTACTGACTGTGCCGCTCTGCATTCTGGGATTGCTGACCTTCTCCTGACCCCAGCTCTGCTCTGTCTGTGCAAAGCACAGCTATAACCCCGCCCCCTGTACTTTATCTCGCTCTCCTCTCCTCATTATGTGACGCTTCTGAGGCAAGATGGCGGCGCCCGTATCCTAGAGACCTGTAGAGAATTGCAGCCCAACAAAAGAATAGGAAAGAATAAAAAGTAAGTGACTAAAAACTTAAAATATATACATTTTAGATGATGGGAAATAGTTTAAGGGTTTGGGCTTTTCATGAAATGATGCTGAAGGTCCGCTTTAAGGGTCTACATACTTGTACCCAGTGAGCCATGACTGGTATGATTTGGTCCAATGCGGTGTTTTTTTGTATCACCCCAAAAAAAAAAACTTCTCCTTACCATAGACCGTGTTAAAGTGGACCAAAATCCCGGTCTGTCACTCTTCTGGGTTTTAGTACACGTTACTGGGGCATCCAGCGCACGTAAAACCCGAGGCAGCGCAGCACTGGTATCAGGGGTGTACATACATAGAACCCCCCCACCTTGCCCCCAACCCCCCTTGAACACTCACCAGGCGGGGTCCGAAAGGTTCTCCGGCACCTGTCCCTCGCTGTCGCCAGGGCCGGCTCCAGGTTTATGTGGGCCCTCAGGGGGCATGGTCTCAGTGGGCCCCTTTGCGGTGGATAAACGCAGGTCAGGGGTCTATATATTGTATGGCCAAAACTAAAACGGGCTGCTTGCCCTCCGACCCCCTATTGGAGCTATTTTTTATTTTGGCCCCACATGAATGGGGAGAGTATTGAGGAAGAGGGAGGCTGAGGGAACATAGATGAATGGGACAGAGCTAAGAGAACAAGGATAGATAGGTCAGGGCTCAGGGGATAGGGATGGATGGGTCAGGGCTCAGGGGATAGGGATGAATGGGGAAAAGCTGAGTGGATAGGGAAATATGGGTCAGGGATCAATGAATATGAATGAATGGGTCAGGGGATAGGGATGGATGAGGCAGAGGTGACATACAACCAATGGGGCAGAGCTGAAGAGACAGGGATGGATGGAGCAGAGAGACAGAGAAGGAAAGGTGTGCAGTTCTTTAACCACATTGTGCCAGCTGTCAGTGGGTGATGGGTGGGCCCTCGGCAGCTGACCGGGCTTGCCGGGTGCTGACGCCGGTCCTGGCTGTCGCGAATGCCGATGAAGAAGCAAGGTGTGCACGCAGTGCCAATGGAGAGGCGGGACCCGCGCGCGAGGCCGGCAGAGAGGCTGGGCCTATGCTCAACATCAATAGCGCTAAGGCTGGGTAAATATTTGCCAGGTACATTACTCAGAGGCAGTGGAGGAAACGTGTGCCGGCCCCCTTGTTCCACATGCCCGGGGGTAGCTGGCTGGTATTCTTGCCTCTATGGCAATCCCACAGCACATGCACAAGCTCTCTGCCAGTCACAATAGATTGCATCACCCAGCACTCTATTCTGAATGGATGGAATGGCCGGAACCTTCCGCTGCCTGCTCCCTCCGGCTGATGCCTGTCTGTGCCAGCCTTTCACGGCGCATGCATGGGCTCTTGGCCAATCAGAACTCACTGAAAAAAAAAAAAAAAAAAGAACTCACTGCTGAAGTGCTGGGTTTGCCACTTATGCTCTGCTGGATTGATACCCAAGGAGAATCCAGAGTTAGGGATGCCCGGGAGTAAGCTGTAATATAACCCTGAAGTTGTTTAGACTCCAGAGTTCTACTAGAGTTTTGGTCCCCTTTAATCTTGCTCTGTCCTATGTGGTAAGGTGAATGGAAAAGTAATAAATGGTGTGTATTTTTCCCCTGCTATGCTCTATCAGGCACGATCCATGTCGGGTTTTCAGGACCCAGTTCACATTCCTCAGTCCTCTACAGGTTTGTTCCCTGATCCCAGGCCTTGCACAGGTGATGAGGCTGATTGCAGGGGAAGCCTAAATAAAAGGAGCCGATGAGCCTGTCAGTTGGCTGTTGACCAGCCTGGAGTAAGGAGCCCAGGCTGTACTGCTCAATGTGAATGAGAGAACTGGATTAAAGCCGAAGAACTTTGCTTGTGTCACCCCAAACTTGGACTTGTGGGGGATTAACAGCGTGGGCTCGTATACCCTGGAAGTGGACCTTGTCCAACAAGGACTTTTTCAGCTTGCTGCATTTTTCCTACCCTGGACTTTGCTAAGAGCCGGTGAGGTAACCGCTTATACTACATTTTCTGCTGCAACCATCTCTGATGTTAAGAGATGCTTTGGCTGTTGAATTCTTATTTTCAATAAACTACATTTGATTTGAAGGAGATCTATCGTCTGAGTCACTACAGTTCGCCCCAATCTCTTACACCATACACACCACCACACTACCATCAACAATGGTTTGTCTTGTCCGGACACCATACCCGTTCTGATGCACAGAGATCTCTCACTAAGATACTTTCAGCTTTATGTGGGCCCTTGGACGAGGGAGTCTCAATGGTCCCCACATGTCATGTCACCCTTCAAAACCATTGCCACTGTTGGGTCATCCTCTGCCACCAATCACCCTCCAGTCTTTACCTTCTTTTCTGCTGATCATCTTTTGATCCATGTTGCCTTCTGAACTGCCAGCAATCTTACTCTAGTACCTGCCAACCACCTTCTCTGTTGCTACTGTCCTTGGTCCTTTTTTCCTTCTCCACTGTCACCAATCGCCCTCCAGTCCTTGCTGGCTACTTCATTGTTGCTGTAGGGTTCACCATTGCTGCCAATTGTCCCCTGGTCCTTGGCCTTTTCTCCACTGCTGAAGGCTTCACCATTGCAGCCATTGCCCCCGAGTCCTTGGCTTCTTCTCCACTGCTGCAGGTTCCACCATTGCTGCCATTGTGCCCTAGTCTTTGGCCTCTTCTGCAATGCTGAAGGTTCCACCATTGCAGCCATTGTCCCAGAGTCATTGGCTTCTTCTCCACTGCTGAAGGTTCCACCATTGCTGTCATTGTCCCCTACCCCTTGGCCTCATCTCCACTGCTGAAGGTTCCACTATTGCTGCCATTGTCCCCTAGTACTTGGCCTTATCTCCACTGCCGAAGGTTCCACGATTGCTGCCATTGTCCCCTAGTCCTTGGCCTCTTCTCCACTGCTGAAGGTTCCACCATTGCTGCCATTGTCCCCTGGTCCTTAGCCTAATCTCCACTGCTGAAAGTTCCATCATTGATTCCAATGTCCTCTAGTCCTTGGCCTCTTCTCCACTACACAAGGTTCCACTATTGCTCTCCATTTTCCTCTAGTCCTTGGCCTCTTCCCCACTGCCAAAGGTTCCACTATTGCTGCCATTGTCCCAGAGTCCTTGGCCACTTCTTCACTGGTGCAGGTTCCACTATTTGCTGCCATCATCCCCTAGACCTTGGCCTTATCTCCACTGCTGCATGTTCCACTATTGCTGCCATTGTCCCTTGGTCATTGGCATCTTCTTCACTGCTGCTTCCATTGTCCCCTAGTCCTTGGACTCGTCTCCCCTTCTGAAGGTTCCATCATTGCTTCCATTGTCCCCTAGTCCTTGGCCTCTTCTCCACTGCTAAAGGTTTCACCATTGCTGCCATTGTTCTCTAGTACTCCTTGGCCTTATCTCCACTGCTGAAGGGCCTCTTCTCCACTGTTGAAGGTTCCATCATTGCTTCCAATTTCCCCTAGTCCTTGTCCTCCTCTTCACTGCTGAAGTTTTCATCATTGCTGCCATTGTCCCCTGGTCATTGGCCTCTTCTTCATTGCTGAAGATTTCACCATTGATGCCATTGTCCCCTGGTCCATGCCTCTTCTCCACCTCTGAAGGTTCCACCATTGACGCCATTGTGCCCTGGTCCTTGGCCTTTTCTTCATTGCTGAAGGTCCCACCACTGTCGCAAATATCACCTGGTCCATGCCACCTTCTGAGCTGTTGCCACTCGCCCTCCATTCCTCACCACCTCCTCCATTGCCGTTGATTGTCTTCTGGTCCTAAGGATAGCCATGAACAGGTCCGCACACAGAACACCCAGCTCACTGGTGTTGTGGGTGAAGCCCACTGAAAAAACATCCTGTGGAACAGTCCAAGCCTGAATGGGCCTTTAAGGAGGAGGAGGGGGCTTGGCACTCATCTCGGCATGCCCAGTGTTGGCACCAGCCTTGTCTGGACTTACCAGAAGAAGCTGGACATGGAAAGGTGGAGCTGTGACCCATGAGGTGCCTTTTATTCTCCATACATACATGGCATTCCCACAAACTCGAATGGAAGAAGGTCTGCAGTGCAATAAAAAAATCTTTATTAGTGCATAAAAGAATAGTAGCAATCAATGACATTGATCCTCCAGGTTAAAAGCATCAAGAAAGCATTTCCGACGTGTTTGTGTCCTTTTTCAAATGAATAACCCTGTGACAAGCTTGTATATATAGTAGTCAAAATACAATTAATCAATGATAATCCAAAAGAAAAAAATATGGGGGCAAAGTATATAGATACCCCTAGCTACCTGCATCCCCATCCTCCCTCCAACAAAGGAAGGGGGGGGAGGGTAGGCCAACATGAACAGTATGTAAAGCATACGAAAAGGAAGGGGAACCTGCTCACCCTGCAACAAGCCAAGGCAACTGGATACAAAAAAGTGCAAGTGCAATACATATACATTTAAACCAGTCCAACAGCCTGGCACAGTTGGAAAACAAAGATAGCGGCCATTTTGGAGCTTCCTCTCCCACTGACAATGCACAATATCAAAAAGTCCAGCAGCACTTCCTGTTTGCAGGCGGCCTGCAAGTCCATGAGCCTCCATCTTGTTTTTAAAATTGACCCCAGCAGGAGTTAGAAAAAGGTAAATGAATGTTTATGTGCAGCAATCTAAATTGCCCCGGGGAAGATGCATATGAGCACTGATTGTTGTGTTTGTCTGGTTTAAGTCATTTTTGACGGTTGGTCCATTTTAAGTGTTGCTAAATGTGAAGACATCACAGTTTGTATAGAAACATGTACAGGCCAATTACAAGCTAACAATATGCAACCAATGATATACATTTTATTATACAAGATCCATAAAAACATTCAAAAATGATAATACAGCAATATAAAATGTTCTCCATAACCTGTATACCTCGATGGTGTATGTAAAAGAGAGGAAAAAAATTAAAGAAGAATCCAAACCCTCTAACTAACAGCAATTTAAAGCTGTACGGAATGCGATCGCATTTTAAAGTTCAAGTATTTATATCTGAATCTGAAATATGAAATAACAAATAACAAATTTGTAGAAATATACAATAAATACATGACAAATATGCATGGAAAAATTCACACTAATTTATTGTGTAAAAAGGGAAATATCTCATCTGGCATTAAGGCCACAGACTCACAGAACCCAGCAGAGAAGTAGCGCTATTACCCGTAGCAGCCAACCAACAGGATGTTGACATGTTGTTTTACCATACAGAAAAAATAATAAATAAATAAATAATAAAGCAAGTTCAGTAAATTGCTCCCCTAAAGCCCCACTCTGACAATCAGTGGTATAAACTATTTGAGAAGGCTTAACTCCATGCAAATATTATGGCAGATTCTGCGCTGCATAATTTCATGGGAGGTGACATTTTGCCACATACACGAGTCCAGCTTCTGAAAAACCCAGTCCTACAGTCATAATTGTCTAACATATCAGTGCAATCCTCCTTTATTTCCAATATAAAGTCATCAGCTGTAATAACTCATTGCTCTGCTGCACAGCTGAAAGAATTGCCAAATGACTATACTTTAAAAGTTTAGCATCCCCTGGACCTGGACCCTCCCTGGCAAAGAGCTGTAAAAAAGCAGGCCTAAATTTGTGCCAGTGAGGGTCCAGGCCCACAGAGGCACGAAAATAACTTAACCTACCTCCTTGCGCCATTAGCGTGCCCTGTATTGGGGAGATACTCACCTTTTCCTAGCAGAGCTCCATCCGATGTGGAAAGGAAGCATATTGTGGCTGCACCTCCTCCAATGGGAGGTACAATATGTAGCACTGCAGTGTGCAGTTGTTTCCTGTCTCCCATCATACAGAGATACATTTTTAATCCACAAAAGGGTTAAAGGGCGGGGGGGGGGGGGGGACGTGACACACACAGGGAAGGGGGAGGACAGGGATCGTTGATAACATGGACACGGGCAGGCTGATTCATTACTAGCGACAGGTAGTGACAGATGAGCGTCTGTAGCAGGCATTTTAGAGCGCCAGCTAGTAGTCGCTGTGCTCGGCCGTGGTTCGCTAGTTCAGAGCACCTCAGTCGCTGTGCAGCATTGAGGAATACATTGTGGGGAGTCGCTATATGACCAGTACAGCACTGTATAGGAGCGAATAGTAGCGACTGGTCAGTGCGACCGACTCACAACATATTCATCAAAAAAACAGCCTCACACACCGCCGGCGGTCAAAAATGCTTTGCTGTAGCCCAGAGCGCCGGAGGCTGTGTGATTAAAGGCTGTTTTTGGATACATAATCACCACCAGTAACAAAGCGAAAACATATGGAATTACATTGTAATAACATTGTAACATGAACACATTAATGCCAGACCTGTGAGGTCAATTCTGCATAAATATATAAAAAATGGTAAAAGTTTTCAAAAATGGCTTTTTCTAGGTCAGGAGAGGTCACAACATTATTTGGGAATAAAAAAAAATAATAATAATAAAACCCCATGTTTAAAGAGAAGTAAAAGAACGTCCATTGAAATGTATGGGAGAGCGACAGGTAGCGAGAGGTAAGACGTGGCGCTCTGAAAGTTTGAACGCCGGCGCTGTACGCTGAGGCTGGGATAATGATGAATCGGACGCTACATGGCGTTATCCCAGTCGCTCAACAGAATCTGCTTCATAAATATGTAATTGTGTGCCATCTACGCCGTTCACCTGGCGCTACCTGCCGCTTACAAGGCACTACCTGACGCCATCCCTTCATGAATAAGGCTCATGGTTTCTCAGGTGCAGTCAGGCTATTTTATTGAACACAGCCTGGCAAGGGCGGCACATAGCTTTCACAGTTCACAATTAATTCAGTTTATGCACTAGCAGTTATTAAGACACGGCCCCAGACACAACTTAAAGAGGCCCAATCACCAGGATTTTGACCATTCTGGTGATTGCCCGATGTAGGATGCTCCCCTCTATGAAACCCACCAGATTGGCCATTTTCACTCACCTTTCCACTGTGCGCGGGTGTTCGTCCATTCAGCAATTTGTGCGGCGCACACTAATGAATAATTGAATTGAATTTCATGCTGGCATAGGTCGTATCCCCAGCTCCCCTGTGGAGTGTGCGCTCTCATGCACCCGACCTAATTTGAATGGCTAAGTGCGGGGAGCCAGGGATGCAGCCGCCAGCTCACAGGAGGGTGATTGGTCCACTTTAAGACAGGTACTCATCATGGTCAGGGATCAAAGGGGAAATACGGCCATCCTCTATTCTCACAACCAAGGATCAAAAGTGGGAATTACTTCACGGCAACTTAATGGGGATAAAGGAATTGGCATGAACACTTTTTCAGTAGACAATATGGTTGACTAACCTTTAACTCTACCCACACCTCGAAACATAAACTGGCTCCACCCACCTGCCTTTCTGAGCCATAGAGCCCCAGGGGGCCGAGACCCAAGGCGACAGCACTGCCACCCCTAGAGCCAGAGACACCCTCCCCAACCAATCTGTCTGACCCAGGACATGGGCACTGGACACGGGGAACCCCCTCTACTTGAACCCAGCCTGCTGCAGAAGTGGTTCCTCTATGCAGGACTCCCACCATTCCAGATGGAAATATATGTCTGTGCATGTGCCATGGGACACTGACCGGAGGCCTGCATCCAAAGAGGGCCATGCGGCGCAATGATGTGGAAGTCCCAGCATCCCTAAACAATTACTGCTTAACCAGACCAGGCATAAGAGAGAGGAAGATGAGTTAGGCAAATGGGCCATCTGATACTAACCTTTTCCCTACCCTCCAGGAAGCTGGCACAGGGACGATCCTGACCATCCCACCGCACCCCTAGCTGGAGAGGAAGGGAGTGAGGACCCCCACCCATGCCACCCTTGGTCACTCCAGAGCTTCTGCCATGGGACAAGGACATCCCCCCATGCCACCCTAGGTCCCTCCAGTGCTTCTGTCATGGGGCACCAACCCCCATCATCAGCACCCATCTGGTAAGTGCTCATCCGTCCCCCTAATAGGACGAAATCACATTAGAAACCTATACTTACCCTCTTTCTCTGCCTCCTCCTCAGGGACCAGCGTGGAGGAGCAACCGGGGACACCTGCCCCAAAAGAGACCCTTTTACCACCCTTACTCTACCCCGGAAAAGGCCCGGGAGGCCTCCCTCCCAACTCACCTTCCCCATGTTCCAAATAAACCCTCATTTCAGAAAGAAAAGTTACAAGTGTCAGTTTTTTGTGGCTACACATGAGGCAGAGGAGACCATCTCTTAATTTGAGGTTCACATTGGGAGTAGGTAGGAACTCTAGACTTTATCTAGCACAGGAGTGGGCAGGACAATGAAGGTCTGCAGAGGCAAGGGACGGGGTCTGAGCAGAGGCAAGGGACGGGGTCTGAGCAGAGGCAAGGGACGGGGTCTGAGCAGAGGCAAGGGACGGGGTCTGAGCAGAGGCAAGGGACGGGGGTCTGAGCAGAGGCAAGGGACGGGGTCAGAGCAGAGGTAGGGGATGGGGTCGGAGCAAAGGTAGGGGATGGGGTCGGAGCAGAGACAAGGGATGGGGTCTTAGCAGAGACAAGGGATGGGGTCTGAGCAGCGGCAAGCGATGGGGTCTGAGCAGAGGTAGGGGACGGGGTCTGAGCAAAGACTAGGGATGGGGTCGGAGCAGAGACAAGGGATGGGGTCTTAGCAGAGACAAGGGATGGGGTCTGAGCAGCGGCAAGCGATGGGGTCTGAGCAGAGGTAGGGGACGGGGTCTGAGCAAAGACTAGGGATGGGGTCTGTGTCCAACCAAGAGTGAGGACAAAACGAGAGAGGGTGACTAGAATAGAGAGAGAGATGTAGAGAGAGGACATCTGGAGGGCAGGAAGAAAAAGGAGGGGGAAGTGTGAGAGAGACTTGTGATGGAGGGAGATGAGGAAGCTAGTGGAAAAAAGAAAGAACCAAAGGGCATAAAAAAAAATAAATTTGAAAGGGACTGTATTGTACTGTGGGGTGTTGGGCCCACCAGTGGAACTGACTCTGAGGGCCCACCTTACAGTTACATGTCACTATAGCAATGAGTGTCAGTAGTTCATTAAGTCAATAAGGCAGGAAGGAAGGTTGAATGAAGGAAGAAAGGAAATGAAATGTAGAAAGAATGAAATAATGGGCGGCATGGCCTCAGTGGGCCCCTAAGTGGTGAAGAGTTGTGTCACATCACCGAGGGACGTCCCAAATCCGGATGCCCCCTAAGGATCATGCTATTTGGACCAAAACTAGTTTGGTCTATTTTGAGGCACACAAAACCCCTTTAAACCTGACCTATATTGTCCTGATTTTGGATGCCCCTGTGTGTGACCCCCCCCCCTGTTTTGTTCATTAATTTCCTCGAAGTGGCAAATGCACTGTGGGATCGCAAGTTTGAGTTAACGTCCAAACCAGGGGGGTTCTTTCATAAACAGGGACATCCCAAATTGAGATGCCCTGTAAAGCGGACCAAAACTCAGGGGTGGAATTGCTTGCATAGTGGGTATGTCAGCGATCCCAGGGGGTGTCACACAGTAGGGTATCACAGATTGGGATGCTCCAGGGATAGGAAATCAGCTGGGTTGGGCAACTTAAAAGCAGAGCAAAACCCAGCACTTCCTCCCCTGGAATCTATATGGAGATGCCCCATTGTGTGGAACTCCACCATTCGAATAGATGTGGGCACAAGCTGTGGTGGTGCACTCCCAGTCTGCTGCCGGTCAAGGGCCGTTGCACAACCCAAAGGCCGAGCCTGTCAGTGGGCCCCCTGGAGGGTGGGGGCCCCCGGCAGCTGCCCCACCTTGCCGGGTGCTGACGCCGGCCCTGGTGTTGTAGCAATAAGGTCGCTCACATGTAGTTTTAGGAGCACGCCATCTGCATACTATTCCAAAACATCTGCATGGAGTTAAAGTTAAACAAGACCCTTAGTGGCCAATCTTGGAATTTAAAAGATCCATGAAGGAAGAGATAAAACCCATGCATGGCCCCAAAACATGGACACTTACAGAACTACCACTGGGAAAAACGCCATAGGTTTTTAAATTGACTTTTAAAGTGAAGCACAATGCAGATGGCACAGTGGAGCGATACAAAGCAAGACTCATAGCAAAGGGATATTCTTAAAAATATAGTGAGACTTTTGTTCCAGTATTTAAACATGCTACAATAAGGACTTAGCGAACAGTAGCCGTCAGAAGGAAAATGCAACTGCGTTTCTACATGGTGAGTTAACAGAAGACATCTACATGGAACAACCACCAGGATTCCACGATGGACAAAGGCTAGACCTAGTATATAAACTTCAGCGGAATATCTATGGTCTAAAAAAAGCCGCCAGAGCATGGAATATAAAAAGTGCTTACACATGAGGACTTTCAGATGGGTAAAGCAGACCCCTGCTCATACACAAAGAAGTTGGCAGACAGATGGATCTATGTGCTCCTTTATGTAAATGATATCCTGACGTGTTTTGAGCAAGAAGGGGATAAAGCAGAAATACTGCAAACCCTGAATCAGTATTTTGAGACTAAAGATTTTGGAAACTTACCAAGCATTACCTCGGCATTCAGATTGTGAAAGAGGAAGAGCTTTCTTCTGAACCATAAGCACAAAATACTAGTAATCATTGAAACTTTTGGAATAAAAGATGACAAACCAATAAAATCTCTCATGGAAGCCAACTACATGAAGGAGATAAATAGCCAAGATACGTCACTAACACCCAGTACAGGAAGGCAATAGGGAAATTGCTGTACATTACCACCGCTACAAGGCCTGACATTGCAGCAGATATTGGAATCATATGCAGAAAGGTTGCAAAAAATGGCACTACTCACCCTTTGTCCAGTGCAGCTCCACCACATGGACCCACTGATGTACAACAACCGAGATCAGAGATTGAGTGAATGGAGTGGGTGTGCTGCGTAAGCCAGACACATTCACCAACTAGGGTTGCCACCTTTCCCAACAAAAAATACCGGCCTTTTCACTGTTACATGGGCGTAGTTTTGTAGGGGGGCAAGGTCTTGTGAGGGCCTGGTCTTGTAAAATGTAAGTTCAACCATTCATCTTCACTTAAATACCTTATTTTTCACTTTATAAAGTGTAACAGCTAAGGAACACACACAGCACGCTCCCCCAGAGAGCTCTAAAGTAACAGACGTCCGGGATTCAACCCCTGGTTCTGTTGCTTAACAGTTACGAAAATACCAGCAATTACCGTAAACTTACAGTCAGGTTACCAAAAATACTGTCCGTGCCGGTAAAATGCTGGTAGGGTGGCAACCTTTTCACCAACTCAGATTTTAGATCAAGAACCCCGTAGTCCTCGCTGGGGCAATGGCAGCCATGAATGTGTCAGGTTTACGCCCTGCAGCACACCCTGTCATTACATTCATTGAAGGGAGCAGTTCTATGGTGGGGTCATTTGGGCACACCGCTCCATTATAATGAATGGAGGGGGCATGTTTCAGGGCGCAAAAGATGAGTAGTGTTTTTTTCAGGCTGAACAACCCCGAATTATTAGGAAAATGTTTAATTGTTTTTTTTTGTAACTTTATCATTTTCTTTTGTCCTATACAAATATATAACCTTGGCATCTTTGGCTTTAATATAGTAAACTAATGAATAGAACTAATAGAATGACCAGCCACATGTAAAATTGCAAACTGAGCTGGGGATGACCATGGCAGTTATTAATTATTAATATTTTATTATTTCTGATTAATGAATGCAGGCAGCAGCCCGGCCGGCCGGCTGTGTTCATTATCCCCCAGCATCCTATTGGAAATCAGTAAAGCGGTGCAGGAGTAACTGATCCCCCTCCTCTGTCTGATTTTTTTTTTTATGAAGTGAATTCTATAGTCGTCCTCTCTTATGCTGCAATCTGTTAATTTTTCTGGCGATCCTTCTTTCCACAGCCGTGGCAGAATATTCCCCCCTCTGCCCGCCCCGATCTCATTAGAAAGTTTCTGCCTCATTTACACCCTGTCGGATTTTATTTAATGGGGAATAATTTGGTGGAAGAATGAATTATTAGTGTTTACAATATATAGAGTGTTTTTTACTAAGTTTCCAGGACGGGTGCGTGCAGCAGCTTGGGGATGTAGGGGGTGGCACCGGCAGCACATGCATGTGTCATGGGATCACCAAAAGTGTAAGATTACCGGGTGAACCAGGGGGTTTCACCCAACGGGCAGGGAAATAGCTGGTCCAAGAGTCATAGATTCTGAGGACAGTTTTGGTCTTCTTTAAAGTGGACCAACACCCAGGATTTTGAGTATCCTGGGTTTTGGTCCACTTCCCCAGGGCACCCCGATCAGGGATGCTATGCTATGTGATACCCCCCAGATTGCCCGATTCTACTCACCTCACGCCGCTCCTACGGCGCATACGCGGCCGCTCGTCCAATCAGTGCACTGATATGTGGTATGCGCGCCAAAGCCGCGTCTAACCTCAGCGGCTCCGAGCATGCAGGCGGCCGCATCTCGCGCTTCCCTCTAACAGGGCACACCTTGCTAGAGAGAAGGATGAGATGCGGCCACGGCCAGCGCATGCGCCGTTGGACCAGGAGTAAGGTAAGTTTAGCAGGCGTCCTGAGGGGTTTCACACAGCAGGGCATCCCGATTTTGGATGCCTCGCAGGGAGGCATTGGATCGACCCGGGAGTCCACTTTAATAGATCTGGATTATTATTATTGTTTATTCATAAAGAACCATCCTATTCTGTGGCACTGTACAATGTATATGTTACAGGAGGGTCGGACAGGTAACATACTTATAATACAAAGGGCATTACGAGTCGTATATTATTATTATTATTAATAATAATGGGTATTTATATAGCACCATCATCTTCCGTAGCACTTTACATGATTTATATGATTATAGACAAGGTAAAACATATAGTACAGGAAACAAAACAAAACTAGATGCCACGCGGTTCAAACCAGGTGTTGTGAGCACAGGAGACAATAGGAAGGAGAGCCCCACCCTTGTGAGTTTACAGTCTAAAGGATTGGGGTGGGGACAAAAGGTAGGGTTCAAAGGTGGTAGAGCTTGAGTTGGGCTGCATGTGCCATTTGCTTAAAGTGGACCTATTTTGACTATCCTGGATTTTGGTCCTTTCCCCTGGGGGAACCCTATTTTGAGTCTCTGTCGCTCCTTGTTCTCATTTGTCTCTCTTTAAAGGAGCAGTATCGCGAATTTTTCTTGGTGACTTATATTTAAATGGTACTTTGAATGTAGGTAAGTGTTGGAGTAAGAATTACGAATGTAGAAAAAAAGGGTGTCTGTGTTGTGCTGCTGGAGACTAATAGCTCATGTTTATGTCTGCTGAGTGTCGGGACCCGGGGCCTGTTCCACGCTGAGGAGAGGGGGAAACAATGTAACAAAGTAATGAGCTTTTCAGTGCTGACAGCCGTCCAGCATAATATTGCAACATTGCCTGGCCAGAACTCATATATCTAAAACAGAGAGAAAAGCTCTAGAAGTCATTTAGCTGATTTGGATTTTTGGGTTTACATCCTGTTTTTTTGCTCTAAACATTTTTTTATTTTGACAGGTTTCCCTTCATGTTGGCTCTGCTGCAGAATCTTTCAGTTTACCATTTTCTCTTTCATATTCTTATTTTTCATTTTTCCATATGATCTTTCTTCAGCTTTGTGTGTTTTGAGCAAAGCCCAACCCAGGATTTTCACTATCTGGAGTTTTGTTTTGTGCCCCTAGGGGCATCCCGACTATGATATGTGAAATCCCCAAGTTTGCCAGTGAAAACGTACCTTTCCCTGTCCCACAGCGCATGCGCGGGCTCTCATCCAATCGGCGCTGTTTGCACGCAGATGGGGAGCCTGAGCAGTAACCTTCCTGGCCGCCCGGCCTGTCTAAATTACTATCTGCGTGAGCGCGCCAGAAAAATGGGGGGATCTGTGGTTATCCAGGGGTCGTTTCACATAGTGGGCATCCCGAATTAGAATGCCCAAGGGGCAAGGTCAATGGCCGGGTCTTATAGACTTCAGGGTCGCCACTCAGGGTTTTGTTCCACTTTAATACCTTTAGATTTTCCTGCACAGTTATTCAAAGAAGAATTTCAGTTATTTTCAGTCAGTTTAGTTTATTTTGTATAGATTTTACACATTTGAGTCACCTGGTCTCATAACAAAAGCAGCACCTCACACACACACAGCCGTTACCGCTGATTACAGTGTCAGCCTCTGAGGTAAACCCGTGTTGCTAGGAGACCAGTGGGCTAAATGAAGCAGCTCACTAAATACAACCCAGCAGATCCCCCTATTCAGCAAATGGACTGAGCCATTGTCATTATACAATTTAAAGGAAAGGCATATATTTTTTCCTTTTTCTATCGCCACATTATTTATACACATGTTAGAAGCTATTGTGTGGCTATTTAATTATTTATCTTTTTTAATGCAAATTTTGCGATACTGCTCCTTTAAGGTGCAATATGCAGATCTACATAAAGAAATTATTCCTTTGCCCATTCAAGGTGTTTCTATTGTTGTAACTGTTACATCTCTATCTCCTATCCATCCCTCAATGAGGGGGTGTGGCTTAATTTAACAAATGTTCCTCTTTCCCACCCTAAAAAGTTGGTAGGTATGTGTTAGTGGATGTTTTTGAGTTGGAGATGACCGGAAGCAGCATTAGGTTGAGGAGCCGTTGTGATATTTCGGTGGATGACAGAAATAGTTATTAAGGAGATAGGAGCAGTGTTTGATGCTGGGAAATGACAAGCTCTGATTTGTCCAGAGAAAGAGAGAACATGAATGACTACCTACCAACTTTTCAGGGTGGCGAAGAGGGACATTTGTTAAATTAGGCCACGCCTCCTCATTGAGGGATAGGTGAGAGGTTGTAACAGTTACAACAATATAAACACTTTGACACAAACACAAGAGGGATGGTGGACAATTAGTCAGCCTCCACCCCAACAATAGGAGCACCACTCAATATCAACAACGAACAATATTAATATTATGCAAGAGTTTATTGTACAGAAATGAAACATAAAGGACAATTACATTAGACAAGACATAAAAACACTGCAAAACCCCCTAATGCATCCAGTGCTGCTGCACAGCAAGCAGGGAAATATATCTGGGAAGCTCAACATATAAAAGGAACGGAACCCACAAAAATACAGTATTTTGTGCCGGCACAAAAAAAAAAAAAAAAAAATTCTTATTATTCCAAAATAACCAAATCCAATTAATCAATAAAGTGACAGTGCATCAGTGCTATTATAAATTATTACAAGTTGTTAAATTCTTTTTATGTATATTAATAAGCCAAACTAACATGAGTATTAATTGTAAAAAATAATGATCAGATATGTAATCTATAAGAAAATCCAATGTTGCTGGTGCACTCTTACAAATCCTTTGTTAGTGGGTGCCAGGACCGCGGTGGCGCCGCAATACATCCAAGTGAATAAATAGGAACGGCACTCCAATAAATAAGTATAAATACTTGTATTCTGTCAAAGCAGGTACGGTTCCATTACCAAACATGGAACAGAGGATACAATCCATATTATGGCAAAAGAGACAGTCTTTTACATTCATCCGACGTTTCGGGGGACAGGAGCCCCCTTTATCAAGGCAGACTGTGAACCGGTGTGCATGGTGTCCCACATCATTATGTACCATGCCAGGCACATTCAAAATTCCCGCCTGACGTCGTAATATAAGAGAAAATATAGACGATGGAGCTGTTAGTACTTACCCGCACCCGTCGGGGCTCCAGATTCCAGGAGCTCCGCCACCGCCGATCGCCGCTCACTGTGCTGGCGGGCGGCGATTTCGTAATAACAGCCCCATCTTCTTTATTTTCTCTTATATATTACTATATTAATCAATGCCATACTATAGCAGTGTATATGGGGCGTATATAAATCCCGCTGACGTCATAATGACGTCAGGCGGGAATTTTGGATATGACTGGCATGGTACATAATGATGTGGGACACCATGCACACCGGTTCACAGTCTGCCTTGATAAAGGGGGCTCCTGTCCCCCGAAACGTCAGATGAATGTAAAAGACTGTCTCTTTTGCCATAATATGGATTGTATCCTCTGTTCCATGTTTGGTAATGGAACCGTACCTGCTTTGACAGAATACAAGTATTTATACTTATTTATTGGAGTGCCGTTCCAATTTATTCACTTGGATATATGTAGTCTAGTGTCCATGTGCTACAAGTCATGGACTCAAAAAAGTGCAAAGTGCATAAATGAAAGACAATAGAAAAGCATGAAAACGATACCAAACCATAAGGCTAGCAGCACAACAGTTCCACAAGTATCAGACGGGCCAGTGGCAGAGGGGACACTTTGGCCCTTATTCATCAAGCGATAGCGCCAGGTAGTGTCTGACGAGCGCCAGGTCCCGCCAGCTAACGGCGGCTACCGACTCAAGTACGCCCGGCGGCGGTCACAATGACGCATTTATCACGCTAAATGAGGCTAGCGCCGGCAAGAGCGACAGCTAGCGCGGGATTCATCATGTAGCCGACTGCAACGAACAGCGCCGCTGCTAATCCCATCACAGCGACAGGTATGACCTGGCGCTCCCTGGCGTTGTCCAATGCATTTCAATGGAGCAATCTTTAAATAATCATAATTAATTACTATTAATGTTTTTTTTTTTTTTTTTTTTAATGTCAAAAATTCTGTGACCACTTCTGCAATGTTAGGTTTTTTTTTTAAGTAAAAAAAAATAAATAAATAAAAATTGTGCAGAATTGATATTACAGGTCTGATATTCATGTATTCATATTACAAAATGTTTATAAAAACTTGTATAATTTTTACATAAAAAAAAAAAGGTTGTTTGGGGGTTAAAAACTACTTTACACACATCGCCGCCAGCGCTCTGGGGTTTAAACAAGGAATTCACAGCGCGAGAAATTTTGGAGCGTGATTTGTTAATGAATCTGCAGCAAGCCGTTCGCTCTGGCCATTCGCTGTCAGGCGCACCCATACAACGCGGAACCTGTGAAACAGCGACCCCTAACCCCGTATTCAACATTACCGCACACCGACTGAGTCGCTGTCAACAAGCAAACCCCGGCCAAGCACAGCGAATACTAGCTGGCGCTGTGAAAATCACGCTACTGGCGCTCATCTGTCGCTACCTGGCGCTATTAATGAATCGGCCTCCCCGAATAGGCAAATGTATCATTTATTGATGCAGATCTGCATGTTACACCTCAAAGAAGGGCAAAGTAGAAGAACAAGGGGAACGGGCTCAAAAGAGGGATAGTCCCTCGAAATCAGGGACACTTGGCAGGTAGGTCAGAATGAGGAGATATCCCAAAGATTTAGGCAAATTTGACCAAAGCGAATTGAAGCCAAATCTCAGGCTCATCCGATTCTATTGCTGAGCATGAATGAATGGTCTGTAATCTGGGCCACGCTCCTGCCCCTGTCTCGCAGATGGGGCTTTATGAGAGATAATCTGGAAGGCTTGATGTCACATGTCAGATGTTATCTGGATGATACATTGGCCTGTCATCCCTGGCTATGGACTCCATGTAAGTGACATCCGCCAGGAGTCTTATCAGCAGTCACTGTCACCGTGTCTGGAGGGCGGCTGATACGAGTTATGCCAGACCAGGAGTGATGAACCACGTGGCATGAGATGACCATGGCTGGCTGGGCCTGGCTCTGTTTCAAGGATTTTGGTCAGCTTTAATTGTTAATTAAACCGGACCTTCCCCCTGAATAAGAGCATATCTTATATGTTTCCCCCAGCCTGTACATACAGATTGCCCACATTAATCCGGACCTTCACCCTAAATAAGAGCCTATCTTATATGTTTCCCCCACCCTGTACATACAGATTGCCCTCATTAATCCGGACCTTCACCCTGAATAAGAGCCTATCTTATATGTTTCCCCCAGCCTGTACATACAGATTGCCCACATTAATCCGGACCTTCACCCTGAATAAGAGCCTATCTTATATGTTTCCCCCACCCCGTACATACAGATTGCCCACATTAATCCGGACCTTCACCCTGAATAAGAGCCTATCTTATATGTTTCCCCCCTGTACATACAGATTGCTCACATTAAAAATCATCCTACCTGCACCCACTGCTTTTTCTGAGCCTTTAAACATCCAAGATGGCTGCTCATGGAGCATCACAGAGCATCAACATTTCCTTGTAAATAAACCCCACCACCCTGCACCAGGGGAGGGAGGCAAGGTGGGGGGGGTGGAGGGGTAGACTAAACATTCACTTTAAGTGGAACAAAACACAGACTTTTGAATATCCTGTATTTTGCAGGCAATCAGAGACATTTGTCGTGCATATGCATACCTCCCCAACTATCCCTGGTTTGGAGGGACTGTCCCTCTTTTGAGCCCATGTCCCATCATTGTTCTCATTTGTCCCTCTTTGAGGTGTAACATGCAGATCTGCATCAATACATTATTCATTTTTAAAGTGTTAATATTGTTACATCCTATCTCCTATCCATCTCTCAATGAGGGGGCGTGGCCTAATTTAACAACTCTATCTGGGGGGGGGCGTCCCAGATTGGGCATCCCGCTTTGTAAATCCCCCCAGATCATCCAATAATACTCACCTCTTCCTGGTCCTATGGCGCATGTGGGGGCTCTCATCCAGAGGAAAGTAAGAAAACTTGGGATAGTCAAAATCCTGTGTTTTGTCCCACTTTAAATTATTATTATTAGTTATAAAAGAGGAATAGGAAAAAAATAAATAATTTTAGCACAGTAACAGTAGGATCTGTGTTGAAAGAACGGGTCCCCTTCACGAGTGTCAAACCGACCAATGAGGTGTAAGGGTCTTTCTTTGCCTCCTTACCTATATACATACAAGGTAGAAGTGGGATTTTCATTGCCCTTTATGGGTCAGGCTAAAGGTAACCACATAACTTCCAACTTTTCAGGGTGGGAAAGAGGGACAGTTGTTAAATTTAGCCACTCCCCCTCATTGAGGGGTGGACAGGAGATTATGGGGGTTATTTAAGAAGGGATAGTGCCAGGTAGCGCCTCGTAGCAGCAGGCAGCATCTTGTGAACGCCGGGCGCTGTAGGCAATACCACATTTATGAAGGCGAATCTGGTGAGCGACTCTAACAGCGCAATGTAGCACCACATGTATTATTAATACAGGCGGCTCAGTGTATAGCGCCGGCGCTCTAGGGTCAGGAGAGCCATGTAGTACCTGTCGCTCAGTGTTGCTCTCCCATACAATTTCAATGGGGGTTTCATTAGTTGTGTATAAACAGCACGTTTGCCAATTTAATTTAGTTTTTATTTATTTTTTTTTTTGCTCCAATCATTGTGCGACGTCTCCTGGCTGCAAACAAACACTTTTAGAAACTTTGACTTTTTATATTTTTATGCAGAATTGTCATTACAGGTCTGGCACTAGTGTTACGGCCTTATTTATCAAGGGCTAGCACCAGGTAGTGTCTGACGAGCGCCAGGTACCGCCAGCTATCGGCGGCTACCGAATCAAGTACGCCCGGCGGCGGTCACAATGACGCATTTATCACGCTAAATGAGGCTAGCGCCGGCGAGAGCGTCAGCTAGTGCGGGATTCATCATGTAGCCGACTGCAACGAACAGCGCCGCTGCTAATCCCATCACAGCGCCAGGTATGACCTGTCGCTCCCTGGCGCTCTCCAATGCATTTCAATGGAGCAATCTTTAAATAATCCTAATTAATTGCTATTAATGTTTTTTTGTTTTTTTTTTTTTTAATGTCAAAAATTCTGTGACCACTTCTGCAATGTTAGGATTTTTTTTAAAGTAAAAAAAAAAAAAAAATGTGCAGAATTGATATTACAGATCTGATATTCATGTATTCATATTACAAAATGTTTAGAAAAACTTGTATAATTTTTACATATAAAAAAAAAGGTTGTTTGGGGGTTAAAAACTACTTTACACACATCGCCGCCAGCGCTCTGGGGTTTAAACAAGGAATTCACAGCGCAAGAAATTTTCGAGCGTGATTTTTTAATGAATCTGCAGCAAGCCGTTCGCTCTGGCCATTCGCTGTCAGGCGCACCCATACAACGCGGAACCTGTGAAACAGCGACCCCTAACCCCGTATTCAACATTACCGCACACCGACTGAGTCGCTGTCAACAAGCAAACCCCGGCCAAGCACAGCGAATACTAGCTGGCGCTGTGAAAATCACGCTACTGGCGCTCATCTGTCGCTACCTGGCGCTATTAATGAATCGGCCTCTCCATGTCACAGTGTTAAAGCAATGTCATTCCATGTGTTTTCGCTTTGTTACTGGTGGATATGTGTTCAAAAACAGACATTAATCACACAGCGTCTGGCGCTCTATGCTACAACACCCAGCTTTAGAGTACTGACGCTGTGTGTGTGTGTAGTGTTTTGTTGAATATGGTGTGGAGCGGCGAGTGCCGGACGCACTGAGCTAGCGCTACCTCTCGCTCGCTGTTGTTAGAGCGCCCAAAATACATCATATTCATCAATGCCGGCCAGGTTACTAAGGCGATCGAGATGCTCTGTTTCAGCACCCGATACCCACTTACAGCATCTACTAGCGGTCGCTTTAAGCGCCGCTATACAGACGCTCATCTGGCAATACCTGGCATTACTAGAGAATCAGCCTCCCTGTGCAACCGTTACATCAATATAAACACTTTGAATAGTCAAATGAATATTTACTGATGCAGATCTGCATGTTACACCTGGAAGAGGGACAAAAGAGAACAACGAGGGACAGGGACCATGGACTCAAAAGAGGGACAGTCCCTCCAAATCAGGGAGACTTGGGAGGTATGTAACCCCAGTATTGTTAGCAGCACCTGGTGAGCCGCATTACAGGAACAGGTAAGTAGATGTCACATCCCATCGCAATGCAGAGGCTTGGCCAATCAGGTGACAGCGGGGGGGAGGCTCTTTAGCAGGAGATCAGCCATGACAGCCCCATATTTGTCATGTGACAGGCCCCCTTTAAAAGCAATTAGCCAAATTAATTCACAAATAGGTTTTCATCAAATTGGGGATAATTTCCCCGGCCGTCCGCAGAGAAGTGTTCCGAGCTGATCTTTAAATGGCAGGAAAAGAGCGCACGCCGATGACACGCCGGCATTTCGCCCTTATCCCTCACCCGCCAGGCGTGAACCGCATTAACCTCACACGCGGGGCTGCACGGCGCGGGGAGGTGGGCTGCGGCGCCAGTCTGTCAGGATCGCTGAGCATCATGGGATAATTAAGAAATAGTGCGAGAAGAAAGGCTGACAGCATCGTAATTAGATTAGGAGTGAGTAATGGGCCCGGCGCTGCACCTCCTCCGCAACCAGACTTTTATTTAACATGGTCAGACCAAAACTTTTTCTGGGGGGCTTAAAGTGGGAGATGGTTCTAAAATGGATTGTCCAGACGGGGAGGCTGATTTATTAATAGCGACATGTAGCGACAGTTGAGCGACTGTAGCGTTTTTTTCACAGCATCCGCTAGTAGTCGCTGTGCTTGGCCGTTGTTCGGTTGTTGACAGCGACTCAGTCGGTGTGGCTAAATGTTCAATATGAGGTTACGAGTCGCTATTTGACAGGTTCCGCGCTGTATGGGTGCGCATGATAGCGATTGGTCAGAGCGACCGGCTTCCACCATATTCATCAAAAAATCACGCTCAAAAAATTCAAGCGCTGTGAAATGCATGTTTAAACCCCAGAGCGCTGGAGGCGATGTGTTAAAAGTAGTTTTTTAACCCCCAAACAACCATATTTTTGGAAACCAATTTTAAATAATTTAGTAATATGAATTCATTAATATCAGACCTGTAATATCAATTCTGTACAATTTCTTTTTCCCTTAAAAAAATATCTAAAATGGCAGAAGTGGTCACAGAATTTTTCACATTTAAAAAACAAAAAAAACATTAATAACAATTAATTATTAATATTTAAAGATTGTTCCATTGAAATGCATTGGAGAGCGCCAGGTAGCGAGAGGTCATACCTGTCGCTGTGCAAGGTCGGACGCTGGCGCTGTGGGTTGAGGCTGGAATAATGATGAACGAGTCGCTATATGGCGCTATCTCAGTCGCTAAGCAGGATCGGCTTGATAAATGTGTGATTGTGGTGGGGAGCCGGCGTTCTTGTGGCGGTGCCCGTCATTACCGGCCGCTCACCAGTCGCTACCTGACGCTATTCCTTCATAAATAAGGGCCTAAGAGGCTGATTCACTGCTAGCGCCAGGTATTGCCAGATGAGCGTCTGTATAGCGGGGCTTAGAGTGACCGCTAGTAGATGCTGTAAGCGGGTATCGGGCGCTGTAACAGAGCGTCCTGGTTGCTGTAGTAACCTGGCCGGCATTGATGAATGTGATGTATGTTGGACGCTGTAACAACAGTATAGCGCTGCAGCGAGCGAGAGGTAGCGCCAGCTCAGTGCGTCCGGCACTCTGCGCTCCACACCATATTTAACAAAACACTAGACACACACACAGCTTTGGCGCTCTAAAGCTGGGCACTGTAGCATAGAGCGCCAGACGCTGTGTGATTAAAGTCTGTTTTTTAACACATATCCAGCAGTAACAAAGCGAAAGCACATGGAATTACATTGTTTTAACATCGTGACATTATCACTTTAGTGCCAGACCTGTAATGACAATTCTGCATAAAAATATAAAAAGTAAAAAAAATAAAATGTATAAAAGTGTTTGTTTGCAGCCAGGAGAGGTCACACAATGATTGGAGCAAAAAAAAAAAATATTTAAATTGCCAAACACACTATTTATACACAACTAATGAAATCTCATTGAAATGTATGGGAGAGCGACACTGAGCGACAGGTACTACATGATACTCCTGAGCCTAGAGCGCCGGCGCTGTACACTGAGCTGCCTGTAATAATACATGTGACGCTACATGGCGCTGTTAGAGGCGCTCACCAGATTCGCTTTCTTAACTATGGTTTCCCGTACAGCGCCCAGCGTGCACCAGACGCTGCCTGCCGCTACGAGGTACTACCTGGCGCTAGCCGTTCTTAAATAACCCCCTTAGTGTTATAATAGACCATTGTTTGCTTATCTGTCATGCAGAGGATTCGTCCTATTGTGCTGTTGAATAAAGCTGTTGCTGTTGCGATTTTGCTCTTTTTCTGTACCCCAGCCCCGAATATTGTTTATTCATGACCACCTTTTTTTTTTGAATGTGAGGTGGACCTATCTCCAGCTCTTTTGTAACAGACTGAGTAAGAACACACCAATGCTTGTGAGTGCGGGGTGCAGGGGAGGATAGCTGCTTTTCCTCTGCGTGTCTGTTTTGCTTCTTTGTATTGGTCCACCGGTCGGTGCTACAAAAAAGTGGTCATGAATAAATAAACAGGGGTTAGGCTATGACAAATTGACTAGGGCCCTTATTCATGAAGGGATAGCGTCAGGTAGTGTCTTGTAAATGAGAGGTTGCAAGAGGTAGCGACTGGTGAACGCCGGACAGGCACGCAATTACACATTTATCAAGCAGAATCTGTTGAGCGACTGGGATAACGCCATGCAGCGTCCGATTCATCATTATCACAGCCTCAGTGAACAGCGCCGGTGTTCAGCCTTGCAGAGCGCCAGGTATGACCTCTCGCTACCTGTCGCTCTCCCATACATTTCAATGGATGTTCTTTTATTTCTTTTTAAACAGGGTGTTTGATTTTTTTTTTTTTAAAAAAGCTCAAATAATGTTATGACCTCTTCTGGCATAGAAAAAGCCGTTTTTTCAGTTATTGCATGTTTTAAAAAGTTATGCAGAATTGACATTACAGGTCTGCCATTAAAGTGTTCATGTGATTACAATGTAATTCCATATGTTTTCGCTTTGTTATTAGTGGATAGATGCTGAAAAACAGACTTTAAACACACAGCCTCCTGCGCTCTGGGCTTCAGAGAAGCATTTTTCAGCACCGGAGTTTTGTGAGGCTGTTTTTTTAATGAATATGTTGTGAGTCGGTCGCACTGACCAGTCGCTAACATGCGCTCCCATACAGCGCTGTACTGGTCAAATAGTGACTCACCACAATTTATTCATCATTGCTGCACAGCGACTGAGTCGCTATGAACTAGCGACCCATGGCCGAAAACAGCGACTACTAGCGGGCGCTCTGAAATGCTTGCTACAGACGCTCATCTGTCGCTATCTGGCGTTAGTGATGAATCAGCCTGCCCGTCTCAGCAACAACGACTTTATTCAGCAGCACACCAGGATGGATCTTTTACATAGCAGGTGCAGAAACAATGAGTTGCTTTTACACGGGGAGGCCGATTCATTAATAGCGCCAGGTAGCGACAGATGAGCGACTGTAGCGTGATTTTTTCTGCGCCAGCCAGTATTCGCTGTGCTTGGCCAGCGTTAGCTTGATGACAGCGACTCAGTCGGTGTGCGGTAATGTTGAATACGGGCTGGGGGGTCGCTGTTTCACAGGTCCAGCGTTGTATGTGAGCGCCTGACAACGAATGGCCAGAGCGAACGGCTAGCTTCATATTCATCAACAAATCACGCTCCGAATGTGCTGTCGCTGTCCATTCCTTGTTTAAACCCCAGAGCGCTGGCGGCGATGTGTATTAACTAGTTTTTAACCCCTAAACAACCATATTTTTTGAATGTAACATTATACATGTTTTTAGAATCATTTTGTAATATGAATACATTAATGTCAGACCTGTTAGATCAATTCTGCACATATTTTTTTAAAAAATTTTTTTGACTTAAAAATAAATCCTAACATTGCAGAAGTGGTCTCCGATTTTTTGACATTAAAAAAATAATAAAAAAAATCAATACCAATTAATTATGAATAATTATAGATTGCTCCATTGAAATGCATTGGACATCGCCAGGGAGCGACAGCTCATACCTGGCGCTGTGAGGGAATTTGCAGCGGCGCTGTTCGGTCCAGGCGGCTTCATGATGAATGCCGCGCCAGCCGTCGCTCTCGCCGGCGCTAGCCTCATTTTGCTTGATAAATGCGTCATTGTGACCGCCGCCGGGCGTACTTGAGTCGGTAGTCGCCGTTAGCTGCCGCTACCTGGCGCTCGTCAGACACTACCTGGCGCTATCGCTTGATGAATAAGGGCATTAGCCTGAACAATCCCTTCGGCCCTGTAAATGCCAGCTATATGAATTGTATGTAGCTGCCTCTCCTTCAGTTAAGCGGCAGCTATGTGAAATTCTCGTAGCTGACATTTCACCTAGCAAAAGAAAAAGCAAGAAAAAAAAAAGCTCACCTTCACCCGGGATCCAGCAGTGCAGGCCTCCTCTTTAATCGGAGGGCCTCCAATCCCCCCCAAGGTCCTCAGTGGGCAGGGGAATGCCTGTTACAGCCCCTCTCCTTCTGACAGCACAACCGGCTGCCACAGTCCCGCCTTTTATAGGAGGAGTGGAATGGCATTGTAACGGTAGTTATTGGGGGTTAACCAACAGTAATTGTGGTCAGCTTTAATTGCAATCCAAAATAGGTCAGTGTCAGCATGCAGGTATAGTAGCTATGGGTAAGGGTTACCACAGCATGGGGAGATGACAAGATGGAATCACAGCAGACACTCAACAGCAAGCAGGATAAGTGAAAGCATCGGCTTGTTATATTGTTGCAGGGTCTTGAAAAGAAAGGTTTAATGTTTTTGTTTACGCCACAGTTCACAGGCCAATGAACTTGCATAGCTTTGTACTAAACACAGACACAATTGCTTCAAAAGCATGTTTCACTGTAAGGGTCAAATACTGTTGTGTCCTTCAGGCAAAATGACACAGGTACGCTTGCTTATCAGAGCATTTCAGTGAAAGGGCTAAAGGAGCAGTATCGCGAAATTTGCATTAAAAAAGATAAATAATTAAATAGCCACACAATAGCTTCTAACGTGTGTATAAATAATCTGGCGATAGAAAAAGGAAAAAATATCTGCCTTTCTTTTAAATTGGATAATGCCAATGGCTCAGTCCATTTGCTGAATAGGGGGATCTGCTGGGTTGTATTTAGTGAGCTGCTTCATTTAGCCCACTGGTCTCCTAGCAACACTTTACCTCAGAGGCTGACACTGTAATCAGTGGTAACGGCTGTGTGTGTGTGAGGTGCTGCTTTTGTTATGAGACCAGGTGACTCAAATGTGTAAAATCTATACAAAATAAACTAAACTGACTGAAAATGACTGAAATTCTTCTTTGAATAACTGTGCAGGAAAATCTAAAGGTATTAAAGTGGAACAAAACCCTGAGTGGCCGACCCTGAAGTCTATAAGACCCAGCCATTGACCTCCCCCCTTGGGCATTCTAAATCGGGATGCCCCACTGTGTGAAACAACCCCTGGATAACCACAGATCCCCCCATTTTTCTGGCGCGCTCACGCAGATAGTCATTTAGACAGGCCGGGCGGCCAGGAAGGTTACTGCTCAGGCTCCCCATCTGTGTGCAAACAGCGCTGATTGGATGAGAGCCCGCGCATGCGCTGTGGGACAGGGAAAGGTACGTTTTCACAGGCGAACTTGGGGATTTCACATATCAGGGCATCCCAAGTCAGGATGCCCCTAGGGGCACAAAACAAAACTCCAGATAGTGAAAATCCTGGGTTGGGCTTTGCTCAAAACACACAAAGCTGAAAGAAAGATCATATGGAAAAAATAGAGAAAATGGTAAACTGAAAGATTCTGCAGCAGAGCCAACATGAAGGGAAAACTGTCAAAATCAGCTAAATGACTTCTAGAGCTTTTCTCTCTGTTTTAGATATATAAGTTCTGGCCAGGCAATGTTGTTATCTTATGCTGGACGGCTGCCAGCACTGAACAGCTGATACTTTGATACATTGTTTCCCCCTCTCCTCAGCGTGGAACAGGCCAGAGTGTCGGGACCCCACACTCAGAAGACATAAACATGAGCTATTAGTCTCCAGCTGGTCAACACACACATCATTTTTTTCTAAATTTGTAATTCTTACTCCAACACTTACCTATATTCAAAGTACCATTTAAATATAAGTCACCAAGAAAAATTTGCGATACTGCTCCTTTAAATAGGCTTGTGTCAATCACCTATAGAACACAGGTACTGTTGCGTGTCAGAATGTTTCAGAATATGGTTAGGCAGTATTGTGCTTCCCATTTAAATGTAGGTCTTTTCTAGAGGGGGATTTGGGTCCAGCCCACTTTGAACTGAGCACCTCCTCGTAGTGGAGACCATCTATGGGGTATCCCAGACTGGGAGGTGAAATTGCCCAATGTCAGCAGAGGGGCTGTTGGGCTGACAGTGAGTAAAACACATGGGGAACCTATACTTCATGGCATCCGAGCCCGGACTGTTTCCCAACACAAGGGCTTCTCCCTCACACAACAGTCACTGCGGGGCACGGGCAGCCACACCTTACCGGAGACTCAACCACAACAGCTCCTCCATCACGACCTGTTGGCCCCTTTGCATACTCTCTACTCCTAATGGGCCCCTCCTCTGTCACATCTACGCCAGGAACCCCCAGAACGTCCTTCCAGGACCCTCTTCTCTCTGTGTGGACTTCCTCAATCTTCTCTCTCTCTCTGCAACTCATCATGGCTCTTCTTCACTACAATCACATCCTCTTACTCACTTACAACTGCACCTGGGCCTTGTCTCTGTAGTTGCCCCATCAGCCATGCCACACAGGGAGGTCCCTCTAGTCTTCCCCTTAGCATGGAGGATCATCATGTCTGTCCCTCTGGCTTTGCCCTACAACACCTTTGCTGTATACATTGTTGCCTTAGGTTTTCCCTCCAAGAACATCCCAACCAATCTCAGCAGTTTCCTGCTGTTCTCTAAGGGGTTTATTCATTATTCATCAAGCCATAGCGTCAGGCAGCGCAAGGTAGAGAATGGTGACCGCCGGGCGCTGTGCTCAAAATCACATTTATCAAAGCAATTCCAGTGATCGACTCTAACAGCGACATGTAGCGACCAATTCAACATCACAGACGGCTCAGCTTATAGCGCCGGCGCTCTGGTATTACCTGTCGCTATGTGTCGTTCTCGCATACATTTCAATGGATGTTCCCTTCTCTTCTCTTTAAACAGGGTTTTATTTTATTTTATTTTTATTATCAAATATCACCTCTCCTGGCCTATAAAAAATCATTTTTAAAAACGTTTTTGATTTTTAATATTTCTATGCAGAATTGTCATTACAGGTCTGGTATTAAAGTGTTAATGTCACAATGTAATAACAATGTAATTGCATATGTTTTCGCTTTGTTACTAGTGGATACATGTTCAAAAACAGACTTTAATCTCACAGCCTCTGGCGCTATGGGCTACAACGACCCGATTTTGAGCGCCGGCGCTGTTTGAGGCTGTTTTTTTTTTATGAATGTTGTGGTGCGAGTCTGTTATAGCGACTCACACATGAAATTCATCAATGCCGCCAAGCGACTGAGGCGCTCTGAAGCAACGAACCATGGCAAAGCATAGTGACTACTAGCAGACGCTCTGAAATCATCGCTACAGTTGCTCATCTGTCGCTACCTGGCATTAGTAATGAATAAGCCTCCACATCTATCTTATGCCATGTGACTCATCCTAAAGGGGAATCCTACACCCAGATTCTTACAGTCTGAATAATATTCTCTTTTTATTTGTGGTCTTATACTCCCCATCTAGTGACCAAAATGGGCATAGCAACACATTTTACTGGACAATTCCCACATAAATCTCTTTTTGAGAATCTAAATGTGTGAGAGTGGTTTTTGATATTACCACAATGTCATCCCTCCCCTCCAAAATAAAGGGCCTTTCCATCACCCAGCAGAAGCGGCACGGGAAGCCGCGTGCGCGGGTGTTTCCTGCTGCATCTTGCCCCTTTACTTATTTCTCTTGGGAACATGTGTGCTGCTGCTATTATGGTCTGGTAATCCTTGTACTTTTATTTTTATTCTTTGGATTTGCTATACAACCTTTGCACTTTGCACTTTCAGGGCCCGCTTTGTGCCCTTAATTATTGCTGGTGATTAGGTCATCATTATTCATTTGGTAATTTATATTCATTTTATTCCTAAGATATACACGTTGTGGTTTATTTGTTATTTATTGCTTATTCATTGCATTTGTGTGGTCATTAGCACATGAGCACAGCACTAGTTACTTTATTATAAGATTCCAGAATCTATATAATCATCTTTGTGCCGGCACAAATGATATCTGTATAGTTTCCCCCGCTCCTCCATATAATTAGGGTGACATGTTCCCCAATGTAATATATGACTTGATATAAATTTGTATAGATATTTAGGCAGATGCAGTTGTTTTTAACTTTGAGGCTGATTTATTAATAGCGACATGTAGCGACAGTTGAGCGACTGTAGCGGTATTTTCACAGCGCCCGCTAGTAGTCGCTGTGCTTGGCCGTTGTTCGGTTGTTGACAGCGACTCAGTTGGTGTGGCGGAATGTTGAATACAAGGTTACGAGTCGCTATTTGACAGGTTCCGCGATGTATGGGTGCGCATGATAGCGACTGGTCAGAGTGACCGGCTTCCACCATATTCATCAAAAAATCACGCTCAAAAAATTCTCGCGCTGTGAAATGCATGTTTAAACCCCAGAGCGCTAGAGGCGATGTGTTAAAAGTAGTTTTTTAACCCCCAAACCACCATATTTTTGGAAACCAAAAAAAAAAAAGAATTTTAAATAATTTAGTAATATGAATACATTAATATCAGACCTGTAATATCAATTCTGTCCATTTTTTTTCCCTTAAAAAAATATCTAAAATAGCAGAAGTGGTCACAGAATTTTTCACATTTAAAAAAAAAAAAAAAAAACATTAATAACAATTAATTATTAATATTTAAAGATTGTTCCATTGAAATGCATTGGAGAGCGCCAGGTAGCGAGAGGTCATACCTGTCACTGTTCAAGGTCGGGCGCTGGCGCTGTGGGCTGAGGCTGGAATAATGATGAATGAGTCGCTATATGGCGCTATCTCAGTCGCTAAGCAGGATTGGTTTGATAAATGTGTGAATGTGGTGGGGAGCCGGCGTTCTCGTGGCGGTGCCCGTCATTACCGGCCGCTCACCAGTCGCTACCTGTCGCTATTCCTTCATAAATAAGAGCCTCATGCCCTTATTCATCAAGCGATAGCGCCAGGTAGTGTCTGACGAGCGCCAGGTCCCGCCAGCTAACAGCGGCTACCGACTCAAGTACGCCCGGCGTCGGCCACAATGACGCATTTATCAAGCTAATTGAGGCTAGCGCCGGCGAGAGCGACAGCTACCGCGGGATTCATCATGTAGCCGACTGCAACGAACAGCGCCGCTGCTAATCCCATCACAGTGCCAGGTCTGACCTGGCGCTCCCTGGCGTGGTCCAATGCATTTCAATGGAGCAATCTTTAATTAATCATAATTAATTGCTATTAATGGTTTTTTTTTTTTTTTTTTTTTTAAATGTCAAAAATTCTATGACCACTTCTGCAATGTTAGGATTTTTTTTTAAGGTAAAAATAAAAAAAAAAAAGATTTTGTGCAGAATTGATATTACAGGTCTGATATTAATGTATTCATATTACAAAATGTTTATAAAAACTTGTATAATTTTTCAATCAAAAAATATGGTTGTTTGGGGGTTAAAAACGATTTTAAATCCATCGCCGCCAGCGCTCTGGGGTTTAAACAAGGAATTCACAGCGCAAAAAAATTCGGAGCGTGATTTGTTAATGAATCTGCAGCAAGCCATTCGCTCTGGCCATTCGTTGTCAGGCGCACCCATACAACGCTGAACCTGTGAAACATCGACCCCTAAGCCCGTATTCAACATTACCGCACACCGACTGAGTCGCTGTCAACAAGCAAACCCCGGCCAAGCACAGCGAATACTAGCTGGCGCTGAGAAAATCACGCTACTGGCGCTCATCTGTCGCTACCTGGCGCTATTAATGAATCGGCCTCCCCGTCTTTTATGTTGTGATTGTGAGTCCCCTTGTGTATGTGTAAAATATTGTTAATAAAATATTGTGAAGACTTTTTATCGCTTGGTGCTCCAAATTGGGGTGGATGTGACGAGCTGTGCACAGTCCCTCTTGTGTTTTTGTGAATTGGCTAAGGTTTAGTGAGTACAAAATTAGATCATAGTGGTGCACCCTCTTTTTGTGTGATGGCCTTTCCACCACCAGCATAGATGTCAATGCTGGTAGGGATTACTGGAATGTGCTGTTGAGCCCTGGAAAATCGGTGGGTCAATGTGGCTCTCACTGGCACTGGGATAATCAGCAGCCGGATCCAACAGGGGCTGACTTAGGCCCTTATTTATGAAGGAATAGCGACAGGTAGCGACTGGTGAGCGGCCGGTAATGACGGGCCCCGCCACGAGAACGCCGGCTCCCCACCACAATCACACATTTATCAAGCCAATCCTGCTTAGCGACTGAGATAGCGCCATATAGCGACTCATTCATCATTATTCCAGCCTCAGCCCACAGCGCCAGCGTCCGACCTTGAACAGCGACAGGTATGACCTCTCGCTACCTGGCGCTCTCCAATGAATTTCAATGGAACATTCTTCAATTAATTCATAATTAATTGTTATTTTTTTTTTTTAATGTGAAAAATTCTGTGACCAGTTCTGCCATTTTAGATAATTTTTTTAAGGTAAAACAAAATAAAAAAATAAAAATTGTACAGAATTGATATTACAGGTCTGATATTAATATATTCATATTACAAAATTATTTAAAAACTTGTTTTTTTTGGTTTCCAAAAATATGGTTGTTTGGGGGTTAAAAAACTACTTTTAACCCATCGCCGCCAGCGCTCTGGGGTTTAAACGTGCATTTCACAGCGCGAGAATTTTTTGAGCGTGATTTTTTAATGAATATGGTGGGAGCCGGTCGCTAGGGCCAGTCGCTATCATGCGCTCCCATACAGCGCGGAACCTGTCAAATAGCGACTCCTCACCCAATATTCAACATTATGGCAAACCGACTGAGTCGCTATCAACTACCGAACAACGGCCAAGCACAGCGACTACTAGCGGGCGCTCTGAAAATGCTGCTACAGTCGCTCAACTGTCGCTACCTGCCGCTATTAATGAATCGGCCTCCCCGGCCGGTCAAAGTGCAACAATCAAAGCTAATTAGTAGCTTTCTGCACAGCGACTGCTAGCGCCAATGTAGTACACAGCACAGCGCCTGATACGACTAAAATGTTATAGCCACAAAAAAGATGCTAAATGTTGCACATCATAAATAATGCCCTAATATTTGTTTTTTTTTTATTTTAGGTAGCTTTGTATTTCTTAAATCTTTTTGTTTTCTTTTATTATTTTGAGTACTTTCCCTAGACTACTTTGTGCAGGGCCCTGTTCCCCTCGATTTGCAGCTCTCTAGCACATGCTACCCCCATTTTACAGCGTTTTTTGATCCCCCAAATTTGAGTCTCCATTGACTTCAGTGGGGTTTGGGTTCAGGTTCTGGTCGAGTCCGAGGACCTGAACCGAACTAGCAGCAAGTTGAGCCGAAATTTAGCGGGTTCGCTCATCCCTAATCAGGAGCAATGTCAGAAATATATTATTTTACAGAAAGAGTAGGAGATGCTTGGAACTAACTTCTAGGAGGGGGGGGGGGGGGGGGGGGGGGGGTTCAACTGTACGTAAATGTAAACATGCCTGGGATATCATCCATCTATCCTGAGGCATACACACATAAGCAGCATCAGACCAGAGTCCCTTGGGCCCACCAGAGGAAATCATTCTTGGGGCCACCAGAGGAAATCATTCTTGGAGCCACCAGAGGAAATCATTCTTGGAGCCACCAGAGGAAATCATTCTTGGGACCACCAGAGGAAATCATTCTTGGGACACACCAGAGGAAATCATTCTTGGGGCCACCAGAGGAAATCATTCTTGGAGCCACCAGAGGAAATCATTCTTGGGACCACCAGAGGAAATCATTCTTGGGGCCACCAGAGGAAATCATTCTTGGGGCCACCAGAGGAAATCATTCTCGGGGCCACCAGAGGAAATCATTCTCGGGGCCACCAGAGGAAATCATTCTCGGGGCCACCAGAGGAAATCATTCTTGGGACCACCAGAGGAAATCATTCTTGGGGCCACCAGAGGAAATCATTCTTGGGCCCACCAGAGGAAATCATTCTTGGGCCCACCAGAGGAAATCATTCTTGGAGCCACCAGAGGAAATCATTCTTGGGCCCACCAGAGGAAATCATTCTTGGGGCCACCAGAGGAAATCATTCTTGGAGCCACCAGAGGAAATCATTCTTGGAGCCACCAGAGGAAATCATTCTTGGGACCACCAGAGGAAATCATTCTTGGGACACACCAGAGGAAATCATTCTTGGGGCCACCAGAGGAAATCATTCTTGGAGCCACCAGAGGAAATCATTCTTGGGACCACCAGAGGAAATCATTCTTGGGGCCACCAGAGGAAATCATTCTTGGGGCCACCAGAGGAAATCATTCTCGGGGCCACCAGAGGAAATCATTCTCGGGGCCACCAGAGGAAATCATTCTCGGGGCCACCAGAGGAAATCATTCTTGGGACCACCAGAGGAAATCATTCTTGGGGCCACCAGAGGAAATCATTCTTGGGCCCACCAGAGGAAATCATTCTTGGGCCCACCAGAGGAAATCATTCTTGGAGCCACCAGAGGAAATCATTCTTGGGCCCACCAGAGGAAATCATTCTTGGGCCCACCAGAGGAAATCATTCTTGGGGCCACCAGAGGAAATCATTCTTGGAGCCACCAGAGGAAATCATTCTTGGGGCCACCAGAGGAAATCATTCTCGGGGCCACCAGAGGAAATCATTCTCGGGGCCACCAGAGGAAATCATTCTTGGGGCCCACCAGAGGAAATCATTCTTGGGCCCACCAGAGGAAATCATTTTGGGGGCCACCAGAGGAAATCATTCTCGGGCCACCAGAGGAAATCATTCTTGGGACCACCAGAGGAAATCATTATCGGGCCCACCAGAGGAAATCATTCTTGGAGCCACCAGAGGAAATCAATCTTGGGGCCACCAGAGGAAATCATTCTTGGAGCCACCAGAGGAAATCATTCTTGGAGCCACCAGAGGGAATCATTCTTGGAGCCACCAGAGGAAATCATTCTTGGAGCCACCCTTCAGCTAAAACATTAAATAAAATATTGGTTTATTAACCAAATAACAAATGTAACTTACTGAATAAATAACTGACTTCAGGCAAACCGGAAAAACACTGTAGTAGCCTTGAATCTCCTGTACTCCCCTCATAGTGGCCTTGGGTTAGTGCCCGTGGCCCATTGGAGTATCCTCTGATTCTCTGGTGAGCCAGTCCAATACCACATGAAAAGACTAGATGGACCACGTGCTCTCCTTCTACTGTCAACCTTCTATGTTTCAGTGATACTGACGAGCGATCCCTTGAAGAACCTTCTGGTTATGTGCTCAGAAACTTGTCACCAGTAAATGGCGGGTGGACGGGCACTCAAAGAAGTTCAGCGTGCGTACACACATCTTGGGGACAGGCTTGTTTCTAAGCAGGGGAGTAAAGGTCAGTATTACTTGTTTAGCCTGGACATTCTCTTTGACCACAAAGCTTCATCCGATGGGAGAACCTGGAAACCTCTGCACACAACAGCACCACATGCATTTTTGAAAACTTTTTTGACAGCAGGAATCCCAACAGCCGCTTCCCTCCATTCCCATTAGCCGGAGGGATGTCGCCTCGTACTGCACATGATTTGTTTATTCAACAGAAAAGTGATTCCTAAATCAGGACGCCCCATGAAGAAGGAGACCACTGGCCCTGGAGTCCTATAGAGGAACAAAACCTTCTCCAACGACTCTAGGACTTGCAGACTGCTGATTTGCAGGTGCCCCGTTGTGTGAAACGCAGTGGTTCACCAAGAAACTGCATTTATTCATTAGGCATTCTCGGTTATCAATAAGATGTAGGGCCTTATTCATGAAGGGATAGCGCCAGGTAGTGCCTGTACAGCGGCAGGCAGCGCCAGGTAGCGGCAGGTGAACTCCAGACAGGGCACACAGTTACACATTAATGAAGCCGAATCTGGTGAGCGACTGGAACAACGGCATGTAGCATATGATTCATCATTATCCCAGGCTCAGCGTACAGCCTTGCAGAGCGCCATGTCTTACCTCTCGCTACCTGGCGCTCTCCCATACATTTCTATGGACGATCCTTAAATCCCTTTCCTGATCACAATTTTTTTTTTTTCAAAAACAAAAAAAAAAAATCACAAAACTACTGACATGTATCCGGGTAAGAAAATTACATTTTTGAAAACTTTTTGGATTAATAATATTTTTAGGCAGAATTGTCCTTACATGTCTGGTATTAAATTGTTAATGTTACAATGTTATAACAATACATAGAGGCCGATTCATCAATAGCGCCAGGTAGCGACAGATGAGCGACTGTAGCGTGATTTTTTCAGCGCCAGCCAGTATTCGCTGTGCTTGGCCGGCATTAGCTTGATGACAGCGACTCAGTCGGTGTGCGGTAATGTTGAATACGGGCTGGGGGGTCGCTGTTTCACAGGTCCAGCGTTGTATGTGAGCGCCTGACAACGAATGGCCAGAGCGAACGGCTAGCTTCATATTCAGCAAAAAATCACGCTCCGAATGTGCTGTCGCTGTCCATTCCTTGTTTAAACCCCAGAGCGCTGGCGGCGATCTGTATTAACTAGTTTTTAACCCCTAAACAACCATATTTTTTGAATGTAACATTATACATGTTTTTAGAATCATTTTGTTATATGAATACATTAATCTCAGACCTGTTAGATCAATTCTGCACATATTTTTTTTTTTTTTTTTTTTGACTTAAAAATAAATCCTAACATTGCAGAAGTGTTCTCCGATTTTTTGACATTAAAAAAATTAAAAAAAAAATTATTACCAATTAATCATGAATTATTATAGATTGCTCCATTGAAATGCATTGGACATCGCCAGGGAGCGACAGCTCATACCTGGCGCTGTGAGGGAATTTGCAGCGGCGCTGTTCGGTCCAGGCGGCTTCATGATGAATGCCGCGCTAGCCGTCGCTCTCGACGGCGCTAGCCTCATTTTGCTTGATAAATGCGTCATTGTGACCGCCGCCGGGCGTACTTGAGTCGGTAGTCGCCGTTAGCTGACGCTACCTGGCGCTCGTCGGACACTACCTGCCGCTATCGCTTGATGAATAAGGGCCATAGTCGCAAGCCAGTATGTGGAGAGACCCATGTTAGGCTTAATATAGGGGGGCTAAAGAGACCAAAAAACCCTCTACTTAGGTAAAGGAAAAGAGGCGCTTTCCTAGAACGGAAAGTATTTGCACAGTACCCAGTCCAAGGACAGATAGCATTACCCATCTACCCTTGCAGTAGGCGGAGCTATGCAAATCATCTCTTTACGTCTCTGTGCCATCCAAGCTCGAAACACGTGTCCACTAGTTGGATGTGTCTGGCTGTATAAAATTTAAAGCTAATCCTTGGCATTGCACCCTTAGTGGTTCTAAGGGCCTTGGATGGCACAGAGACGTAAAGAGATAATTTGCATAGCTCCGCCTACTGTAAGGGGAGATGGGTAATGCTATTGGTCCTTGGACTGGGTACTGTGCAAATACTTTCCGTTCTAGGAAAGCCACTCTTTTCCTTTACCTAATGTTATAACAATGTAATTCCATATGTTTTCGCTTTGTTACTAGTGGATACATAAACAAAAACAGACTTTAATCACACAGCCTCTGGCGCTCTGGTCTACAATTACATGATTTTGAGCGCCGGCGATGTTTGAGGCTGTTTTTTTTTTTTTATGAATGTGGTGTGAGTCGCACTGAGCTGGCGCTACCGTTCGCTCCCATACAGCGTAGTACTGTGACTCACACATCATATTCATCAATGCCGGCCAGCGACTGACACGCTCTGAAACAAAGAACCACGGCCGAGCACAGCGACTACTAGCGGTCACTCTGAAATCAGTGCTACAGACGCTCATCTGTCCCTACCTGCCGTTAGTAATGAATCAGCCTGCTAAAGTGAAATCAGAGTTCGCGCCAATATAAATTATTCAAACACCAATATTATCAAACATAAATTCAAATTGAAAAATCCTATAAAGGTCCACTCGCTAGGAGTAAAGAACCGTAGTCACGACAGTTCCAATTAAATCACTAGAAAGATGTATTATATGGTGCAATAAATCCACATATACCACTCCGCGGGACAGATGAAAATCACTATTTTTCACCAGCAAGTGCTCAAAAGACTTCAATTTCAGTGTAATCCCATCACCAAATGCACAGGATCACGTACCAGATTCAATAAAAATTAAAGCTTTTCAATCAGGTTTTCTGTTTAGGCCTGCTTGGATCTCTCCAGCTTATACTGCAAATAAAACCTTTTTTCAGCTTACACTCAAAAATGGTCTCATTTAGATCATCATAATTTCAATGGAATACTCTCTGTTACCCATTAATATGCCTGGCAAAGAATCCTGATTGGAGGAGAGCCCACCTATGCTCAAATCATTATGCCCAGTGGACAGGGACTGGGATAAGTCAGATTTTCACTGTCCCGGGTTTTGGTCCATCCCCCTGGGGCATTCCGAATTGGGATACCCCGCTTTGTGAAACTGGCTGATATACATACCTCGCCGAGTCGCCGGCATTCCCACAGCGCAAATGCGGCTCTTCACCAATCAACTTCTTCGGCCATGCATATTAATGTGCGGCTGCAGGAACTGTAAGAAAGTCTGGCTACCACTTGTGATTGGCGAGCGGCCGCCCCTACATTTATAGTTATAGCGGACAGGGCCGTGCAGATCAGGAACAAAATGGAAGAGATGCCGGCACCACCCACGCATGTGCCGTGGGCCTGTCGCACAGGTAAGGAAAGTGTGCGACTGGGGGGTTTCACATAGTGGGACGTCCAGGGCTGGATTATGAGCACTTGCACTTGCCCTGCAAAGGGGGCCTCCACCAACCTTTGGGTTATGGTCTGGTCCAGGAGGCTTTTCAGTTTTTTGACGGGCCGCAGAACCAGCAACAAAGCTATCGGCGGCAGTGGGGCCCCTGCGCCTGGACAAGCCTTATTTTGTTTTTGCAAACCTGCAGCCAAAACCACCACAGGGCAGGACGGAGACCCCAAAGCCGCCATCAGCAACGCTTCAGTGATGGGAGCAGAGCTGTCACTGCACATAAGCCACCAAGCACAGCCGCTGGCAGCTCAATGCAGGGAACCAGCCGGGCGACTACACTACCCCCCACCCAGAATGGCAAAGCAGGAGTTCCCGAGCAGCACGCACCCGCACAAGGGGGGCACAAGGGACTCGATCTGACGTTCCAGTAAGTAGGCAGGAGCCAGACAACCACCAGTTACTTGGCTGGACTATTATTTTATAATGTATCTGGGGCCTCCACCAGATTTGGTGCCCAGGGACCTCCACCACATTTGATCTGTCCCTGGGGACATCCCAAAGTAGGATGCTCCGGGGGTGGTTGTATAAGCAGAACTAGCGGCTTATAGACACTAGGTCCAGTTTTGGTCCACTTTAAGTTACCTTAGTTGCTGCACATGCATAAGACAAAAAAGACGGCAGTTACACTGATGTATGAGAGGCGTCACTCATCTCCCGGCCTCCTCCCTGGTAATGAGATAATCACCACCATTATTCTGTAATAATACAGCCACCGCGTTGAGAGCTGATCCAGCGCCTGACTCCGCGCGGCCTCCTGCAATTCTACCGTGACCCCGAGGACGCGTTCTGCATTCTGATGAAATAATTGTCATGCAGCGAGGGAAGGACGCAGCCCGGTACGTGATGTGCCAGAGTCGCCTGGTGCTGAATGGAAAGGCACCTCTCTATCACTGCGAGTTATTTGTGTGGATTGTCTTCTATCTACAAGCGTTTTATTGAATGTTAAGTTCTTAAAGCGGATCAAAACTTTGGTGTCTAGAAGACTCGGATTCCGAACTTGTCCTTTTCCGGTGCTTCCGCTGAGTTTTGTGGACTCCCATTCACAGCCTAGCTGAAGCTGCAGGGAGGCCGGGGATACGGCCGTGGCCAACAATCACATTGTAGGAGTGTCAGCAAGGTGAGTGATTTCAGGAGATCGCAGGGGGTTCAGACAGCATAAAAGTGGACCAAAACCCAGAATAGTCAAAAGTTTTGACTATCCTGGGTTTTGTTCCTTTCCCGGATCGGGGGTGCTCCGCTGTGTGAAACCACCCCAGATCGCCGCAGTAACTCCCCTTCTCCCATAAGGCGATGGCCGCATCCTCTGCCTCCCTCTAACAGGGACCATGCCTGCCACCGTCATTCACAAATGCCTGGCACGGGCACTGCTAGAGGAAAGTGGAGGATGCGGCCGTCAGAGCCGTTGCTCTTAGACACGCCATGGTACCAGGAAAAAAGGGAGTTGGCTGCGGCGAATCTGAGGGGGTTTCACACAACAGGACACTGCCAATCAGGATGCCCCTGGGGATAGGACCAAAGCCCAGGATAGTCAAAATCCTGGGTTTTGGTCCACTTTAAGGATGGATGCGCAGTGCTGGCACTAGGAGTGTGAGCACTCATGGGAGTGGCGGTCGTCTTTCTGTGGTCCCTGTCCGGAGCCCATTTGTAAGGAATGCCAACCGTTAACAGGAACGGATCATGGGGCTCAGGTTGTTCACACTTTAGGTGAAGCTGGTTGATGCAACCCATCAACCAGCTTTTCCGTGTTCTTCTTCTGTATGAATCCGAATTCTCAAAGTTTGGCATGAGCTTTGAGAGTTCAGATGAGGATCTACTAGTTACTGGTAGAGCTTCATTTTGCTGGCTCCTCAGCTACAACTTACCTACTGTCCGCAAGGTTCTAACATAAACCCTGGACTAATGGCTACGACACTACAGTATAACATCCACATCACATGGTGCACATGTCTAAGCCTTGCTTGGCATGAGTCATGGTTTCTTTTAGCTCTTTCAGAGCTAGATCTATTCAGCTTTAACTGGTTTCTTTCCAATTCCTACCCATTCCCCTGTTGGTCTGAAACACAGGTGTCAAACCCTCTCCTCGGGGGTCACCAACTGTTGTAGACCTCTAGACCAATGCACAGGCAAAGTAATTAGTGCTCAGACAAAACTATAGAGCTGGCTATGTGGAGATCCCCAAAATATGACCTGTTGGTGGCCCCTGAGGAGGGAATTTGACACCCCCGATCTAAACATCGGGGGTGCCCTGCTGTGTGAAACCCCCCAGGTTGCCTGAAAACTGACCATTGTTTCTAGACCAACAGCGCATGCGCGAGCAGCAGCTGCATCCTCACTATCCCTTTAGCAGGGTGTGTGCCTGCGCCGGGCATTTGTTAATGGCCGACGCAGGCACGTTCCCTATTAGAGGGTAGCGGGGGATATGGTAGCCAGCACGCATAGATCTGCTCACATTAGACGAGCTCCTGGACAAAGGGGCTTGAGTGGATCCAAGTACTCTGATTGGACGAGCGGCCGCGCATGTGCTGTAGGACCGGGAAGAGGTGACTTTGACTTTGGTCCAAGCGAATAGTCCAAATCAAATTTTAAAAAGATTCGATCAACTCTACTACTAGTGTTGGGCCTCGGATTTGGATAATAGGAAACTAGATTCAACTAGATTTGGTTCAATTCAAAACAGAATATTGGCAAAGTTCAAGTCCAATTAGCACAGCTTTGTGTTTTTTTTTTTTTTTGTTTTTTAACACCAGTAATCTCATTAGCCAACTGATGGATTTAAAAGTGGAAAAATAGCAGAAACACCCCTTTTAACTATAGTAAACTTTACAATGAGTGTTAGAGGTCCCCTTTAACAGAATCATGTATTCGCACAATGAAAGCATCAATTCTATTTAAATCCTTTAAAGTGGGACAAAACCCACCAGTGGCCGCCCTGGAGTCTAAGAGAATCTAAAAGGCACCAGTGCCACCCGATTCATGATCCCTGGAGCTTGCTAATTTGGTATGTTCACCTTATAAAAACTCGCTGTGAATACTCACCGATTCAGCAAACCTAAGGTGCAGCTAATGGCGAGTACATGTCTATTCACAGAGGGTGCTAGATGACAGGTGAGATTTAGGAGTTTGCAGGAGCTTGATCAAGGGAGGGACCCTTGCAATCAGGAGCGGACCAACACCCATTTTTTTGTAAAATTGCAATTGGTCCTGTTTCAAGGCATGTGCATCAGGGGAGAGCGTGCATTTGCATCGTTGGGTGCGTACATGTGCATCTGGGGGTAGGTGCACGTTCATCTGGGGGTACACTCATGTACATCTAAGAGTGCTGGTCTAGGGGTCCAGTGTCGCCTAACAGTAGTTGAGAAGAGGGATAAGCACCACCCATATAATGAACAATGAAAGGGAGTGCACCAGTGAGCTCCTTAACAAGATGCAAGCAACACTAATTACAAAATGGAGCCACATAAAGGGCACTGCAACCCATTATTCTGAAAACCAATGCTTTATTTAAATTACACATAAAAAGCCACCACACTCATAAAAAAACAATATACAAAAGGTCAAAGTTAAAACCACAAATGATCTGTCTACCCCGGACCCAATATAATGATTCAATGATTAATCTACACCTAGTATCTTTTGGCGTACCTGTCACACAAATAACTTGTTGCTACGTGCCCCTCTTATGAATGCACAATCCCTCCTTTTTGCCCCTTATAATAAATGTATACCTATAATTGGTTAATTAATATAAAAAAAAAAAAAAAAAAAAAAATTATATATATATATATATATGTATTAGAGATGCCTAAATTCAACTAGCTTTATAAAAAGGTACCATGTGCAGCAATACTAATCACACAAAGAACTAAAGTGCTTTTTAAAAAGATCTCCCAGATCCTAAAACTTTATAACTGAGAAATATAAAATATACAATGAAATACCTCTGTGCAGATGCCACAAAAAAGATAAATGGGGAGGGAAGGGGGGGGGGTTATAGTAGTTTTTTATGAACTTATGAAAGGTCTTGAAGGACAAACCAGAGTAGGAGGGAAAAGGGAGCTGCAATGATGATGCAATTGAGCAACAAGAGGGATGAATCAAATAATTAAATAAATTAAAAAAAAAAAAAAATGTTCATGATCTCAAATTAAGATATAGATACCGCCCATAGGTAATGTGTATTAGGGTCCAGGTTGCCATGAATGCTGCCCCACCGCGTGCCCACGGCTTCTGGAGGGGTAAGTGTCCTCTCTCACTTTCCACCTTTTAAACCCAAACAAAGGGCCGCCATTGGCCGTGCTGCCCGCCTCCCCATGGGGCCGGAAATCAGGTCCCTGGAGTGCAATAGGGCTGCAGCTCCGAGGCAACGCCCCCCACGATGACCCGGCCGCTGTCATCGGCAAAAGAGGGGGGCCTGGCCTCCGAGCCGCATGTTAGCCAGGTGGCAACCATTGCTGGAGCAAAAGGGAAGGGTGGAGGGGGGTTAAGCTCAAATAATTTCTTTCTATTGGTGCCATGTTTTAGATATATATGACAACATATTATCCCATATAGTAGTAATAATAAATAAATAGTAAGCTAATTGTGATATAGATATTAACAATGTATGTTTCTCACTTTGGGGATTCACATCTGTATATCCAGGTCTCTACATTCTTTCAGCAGAAATAACTATTTACATTATGTTCCAAATTATCTAATGGCCTAATTGAAGAAAAAAAAAAAAAAAACACAAAAAGACACTTGTTATTTTCTTCATACAAGTCTTTGATGCATTGAGTCTTCTGGTCTCCATTTTCTCTATCCTCTAACTTCTGTCCCTTTTCCTCTTGTCTTCTCCTGTTATTCTTCTTCACTGATCGATGCACCAGGGCCCACTTGATTTTTCACCGCTTTTTGTATCCCTCCAATCCTCTTATTTAACCAATTATTGGTATACATTTATTATAAGGGGCAAAAAGGAGGGATTGTGGATTCATAAGAGGGACATATGAATGCGGCATTTGCACATGAGAGGTATTTCATTGTATATTTTATGTTTCTTAGCTATAAGGTTATAAAGCTCTAAGATTTGGGAGGTCTTTCTAAAGCACTTTAGTTCTTTGTGTGATTAGTATTGCTGCACATGGCACTTGTTTTGATATAAAGCTAGTTGAATTTAGGCAATAAGATGAATTGAATTTTTGCAATAAGATATATATAGATTTAACCAATAACTGGTATACATTTATTATAAGGGGCAAAAAGGAGGGATTGTGGATTCATAAGAGGGACACATAGCAACAAGTTATTTGTGTGATAGGTACGCCAAAAGATACCGGGAGGCCGATTCATTAACAGCGGCAGGTAGCGACAGTTGAGCGACTGTAGCGGCATTTTCAGAGCGCCCGCTAGTAGTCGCTGTGCTTGGCCGTTGTTCGGTAGTTGATAGCGACTCAGTCGGTTTGCCGTAATGTTGAATATTGGGTGAGGAGTCGCTATTTGACATGTTTCGCGCTGTATGAGAGCGCATGATAGCGACTGGTCAGAGTGACCGGCTTCCACCATATTCATTAACAAATCACGCTCAAAAAATTCTCGCGCTGTAAAATGCATGTTTAAACCCCAGAGCGCTGGCGGCGATGGGTTAAAAGTAGTTTTTTAACCCCCAAACCACCATATTTTTGGAAACCAAAAAAACAAGTTTTTAAAATAATTTTGTAATATGAATATATTAATATCAGACCTGTAATATAAATTCTGTACATTTTTTTATTTTTTTACCTTAAACAAATTATTTAAAATGGCAGAAGTGGTCACAGAATTTTTCACATTTAGAAAAAAAAAAAAAAAACATTAATAACAATTAATTATGAATAATTAAAGATTGTTCCATTGAAATGCATTGGAGAGCGCCAGGTAGCGAGAGGTCATACCTGTCGCTGTTCAAGGTCGGACGCTGGCGCTGTGGGCTGAGGCTGGAATAATGATGAATGAGTGGCTATATGGCGCTATCTCAGTCGCTAAGCAGGATTGGCTTGATAAATGTGTGATTGCGGTGGGGAGCCGGCGTTCTCGTGGCGGGGCCCGTCATTACCGGCCGCTCACCAGTCGCTACCTGTCGCTATTCCTTCATAAATAAGGGCCTAGGTGTAGATCATTGAATCATTATATTGGGTCTGGGGTAGACAGATCTTTTGTGGTTTTAACTTTGTCCTTTGTATATTGTTTTTTATTAGTGTGGTGGCTTTTTATGTGTAATTTAAATAAAGCATTGGTTTTCAGAATAATGGATTGTAGTGCCCTTTATGTGGCTCCGTTTTGTATTTACAGGCTGATTCATCATTAGCGGCAGGTAGCGACAGATGAGCGTCTGTAGCAGGCATTTTCTGAGCGCCCGCTAGTAGTCGCTGGGCTCGGCCGTGGGTCGCTAGTTCATAGCTGTGCAGTAATGTTGAATACATTGTGAGGAGTCGCTATTTGACCAGTACAGCGCTGTATGGGAGCGTATGTTAGCGACTGGTCATAGTAACCGACATACCATAATCTGCAAAAAAACAGCCTCACAAAACTCTGGCGCAGAAACATGCTTGTTTGAAGCCCAGAGCGCTGGAGGCGGTGTGTTTAAAGTCTGTTTTTCAGCATCTATCCACTAGTAACAAAGCGAAAACATATGGAATTACATTGTAACAACATTGTAACATGAACACTTTAATGCCAGACCTGTAATGTCATTTCTGCAGAAATATATGAAAAATGTAACATTTGTCAAACTGCTTTTTCAATGCCAGAAGAGGTCACAGAATTATTTGAGATTTTTTGAAGAAAAAAAAAAAAAAAACCCTGTTTGAAGAGAAGAAAAGTATCGTCAATTGAAATGTATGGGAGAGCGACAGGTAGCGAGAGGTCATACCTGGCGCTGTGCAAGGCTGAACGCAGGCGCTGTTTGCTGAGGCTGTGAAAATTATGAATCAGACGCTACATGGCGCTATCCCAGTCACTAAACAGATTCTGCTTGATAAATGTGTAATTGCGTGCTGTGTCCGGCGTTCACCAGTCGTTACCTGTCGCTACCTCTCATTAACCAGCCACTACCTGAAGCTATCCCTTCTTAAATAAGGGCCTTAGTGTTGCCTAACAGTAGGGAGAGAGAGAGAGGAGGAGCACAGCCAGGTTGATACCTGTGTCTAAAGCAAGACCCCGCTCATGATGCAGCATCATAGCGCCCAGGCCAAGCTCACATTCTTCAGGAGAAAAAACATGAGGTGAAACTGTAATCCTCAATATCTTGATATGGATGTAACCCATCCATGGGTGGATCTGGAATATGTTTTAGGATTTTTGCCTCTGCTCAAACTGTGGTGACACCCTTTAAATTCCCTAACACTTTAACACTATTGTCATTATCAACAGTAATGTGCACTCACCCTGCACTTTATTGGCTGGTGCATGTGCCATGGGATCCCTGAACAGTTTGGAATTGATTTTTTATGCATTTTTAGCACTTTTGTGTTGCGCTGCAAACTTTTGATTTGGGCCGTGCAAAACACGTGGCATGTCTTTTCCCCAATGCAATTTATTTTCTTTAATTATTGCGCTGCCATCACCCCAAAATAAAACAGGGATTGCAACAGGTGCTCAACGCCTAAAATCCTCTTTTCACAGCGTCTGTTCGGGCGCTGTGTTTTTTAATAATGAATTTGGTGCTTTTCCTGCGCTCCCAGTCGGTGCTAGGGGTAGCTAGATATTCTGACTCACCAAATGGTAGTAATGCGAATCCTGTACACAGCTCCTCATTCTGTGTGTGTGTCTGTGATGGATGTTTTCTTTGTTCCATAAGGCTTGGCAGACAGCTTACTCAACCGCTCGTGGATCACGTGGATAAGTTTCAAAAGCTTTATTTCAGTACAGAATCTTACAGCAAAACTTCTTACAGCAGACATGTACATTTAATAGAGCAGGAAACGTGTGATTTAACCATACAAAAGCAGTAGGTAGAAAAACTGTAGCTGCAGAAGGGAGCAGCAGGTGTGCACAGCTTGAATATCAAACTAGAGATGTCAAAAGGAGAGGGGAAGAAAGGAGGAGCTACTTGCATCAGAGCAAGACTAAGGGAGCCAGGAAGGGACAAAGGCACACAGCTAGCCTATACAAATAACCATTATATTAGGCAGTTAGCCCAGTTAATATAAAACACACGTCGTGGGACATGACACTATAGCTTCGCCTTTTAATCCTTCTCACGCCAGCCACGTAAAATTTACGCGGCTGCCTCTCCTACCATTAAACACCAGCCACATAAATTTTACCTGCCTGGCTTTCCCCCCTGCTAGCGGCCACTCACCTGACCCCTCAATCGATCTGGCCGGGTCTCCTTTTCACTTGAGGGGCCTCCGATTCCCCCCTCGGGCTTCTCTGGCTTCAGGAGAGGGCCCAGAATAGGCCCGTCCCCCTCCGCTTCCGCAGCCGCCGAGAAAAATAAATAAATAAAAATGACATTTACTTACCTCCATGCGCAATCCCTCCCTCCGGGTCTCCTCTTCACTGTGGGGGGCCTCCGATCCCCCCCACAGGATCTGCAGTCTTCAGCCTGACAAGCCCTCTTCCCCCCGCAATCACTGTCTTCGAGATCGGCTAGAGACAGAGAAGCTGATGATCAGAAGTGAATAAAAAAAAACATTTTTTTTATTTTTTTTAAATAAATGTCATTTTTTGGTGTGGTGTCTAATTATTTTTACAGTTAACCCTTTGTGAACTAGTAAGTGATCCATGAGACCCCTATTTCAATTCACAAGACGCAGGGTCTAGCAAGTAACCTGCAGCTAGCGGGTGACTTGCCATTAACCCCCAGCCCCCAGGCAACCCCTAGGTAACCCCTATTACCTGTCTCCCCAAAGACTAGGAGGGGGCAGAACTGCCCGGGGCCATTTAGGCTGTGTGGGCTTGTAGCCTTGCAGGGCCAGCTGGCCCTTGTGCTCTGTTCTACAAGCCCTGCATAGCTCGGAGGACAAGGTCAAATTAAAGAAAGAAGATACCATCATCCCCAGCCAATGAAGAAATAGAAATACATCAGAACAAAACATCATACAAGATTTTTTAGGAGAATCAAGAATAGAAAGCGGAACAAGAGAAGGAGGAGAAGAAATAAACAGGAAAGCAGAGGAGAAAACTGAGCCAATTGGCAAAAAAACAGACGATGTTTCTACTATAAGGGAAAGTCTAAAAGTGTGAAGAGGTTAATATAATAAATGTGTCATGTGAAATTCTCTGCAAAGAGCAAAAATAGGTTTTATTATTGGGCCTTAATTTTTGCCCAGAATTCAATATAGATCTATTTACAATGATTAAAGATTTGAACCTATTTGCCAGAAACATACTCCTGAAAGAACAATTTATGGACAAAAGTTGAGAGCCTGAAAAATTAAATAGATTGAATCCTCAGACCAAAGCTGTAATGACCTTGGAGGCATTAGAGGCATTACTTATGGAGGAAGAAAGGGAATAAAATGAGAATAAAAAATCATTTAGGAAGCTTTCTACTGCCCTCAGATATCTTCAAATCCACATGTTGCCACCTTTGTCAGCCTCGTTACTCAAGATATTGAAAGAATAAAAAGAGATCCCATTTGACTAATGAACAATGGAATGCAATAAAAGATTTAGAAACTGCTAATAATTTAATAGTCAAGCTGGCTGAAAAGGGTGGAAACATTGTAGCGATGTCAGTAGACCAATATGAACATATGTGTATGACCACAGTGGTACCAATTGTATGAGAGGACCTCCATGTCCAGACTTACCAGGGATGCAGAGGAATACCATCAACTGATCACTGAAGCCTTCCAGGACAAAGTGATTGGCAAACAGACCTTGGGCTTCTTAGAGACCCTACGTTCAAGGGTTCCAACATTTTATGCCTTGCCAAAGATACACAAGTCAACTGTGGCACCTCCTAGGTGGTCAATTGTCTCAGGCTTGGGGTCTCTGACAGACGTGGCTTGTAAATATGTTGAACATTTCCTCCATCCCTTGGTACAGGAATTACCAGTCTACATCAAAGACATGGGTCATCTATTAAGGGTTCTGGAGGGGATGACAGTAGACCCTCTGGCACTCTTAGTGACATAGAGGCCCTCTGCACCAGTATCTCTCATGATTTGGGCCTCTGGGCGACAAGAATGTTCCTGTCAGTGTTGGATAGAAGATTTTAAGACCATACAGATTTCATCCTTCATCTACTCCACCTGGTCCTCACTCGCAAACTCTTTCTCTTTAAAGGTCAGATAGATCACCAGGGAACTGCAATGGGGATAACATCTGCCCCAGTATATGCAAACCTGTACCTGGATTGGTGGGAGAGGTAGGTTGTGGGGTGGTTAGGCAAATGTGTATAATGTGCATAAACGATATTTTCTTTCTCTGGTCCAACACTGAAACAATGCTTCGGGAGGTTGTTTCCCTTTTAAACTTAAATTTACCCTGGATTATATTTCTTCTAAGATAACATTCTTGGAAATTGAGGTCCATAACCAAGGTATGATAATGCCAAAATTATATTGAATTATATGTCTGCAAACACTAACACTACTACTTACAAGCCTCTAGTGGGCATCCAGAACTATTACTTAAACTTGACCAAAACCCAGGTTTTGACTAATCTGAGTTTTGGTCCTTGCCCCCGGGGCACCACGATTGGGGATGCCTGGCTGGCGGCCAAATCCCCTGCTAACCTCTAACAGGGAGCATGCCCGCGCTGGCCATTCACAAATGCCTGGTGCGGGCACAAGCCCTGCTAAAGGGATAGCAGGGATTCGGTTGGAGGTCACGCATGCGCCATTGGTCCGGAACGAAGGCGAGTTTCTGGGCGACCTGGCTTGTTTCACACAGCGGGGCATCCTGATTCTGGATGCCCTGGGGAAGGAAATTCAGCGGCCCTGGAATCTTATAGATTATAGGGCCATTAGGGCGTGGATTAAGTGGGCAGGTCATTACTGCAACTTAGTTTTGCCAAAGCTGCTGATAAGCTCATCTATTACAGTGGAAGGATTCTGGGATTTGAAGGAAAAAGCAATAGTAAGTGGTTTACTCAAGGCCAGGAAAGCCGCTCCTACTTAACTATATGTTAGTTAGAAAGGCGCTCATCATTTATTTCCAGTATTTATGATTTCTTCCAAATCGAATAACTCCAAAAAAATCCAATAAGAACCAATGCTTATTGCTCCATATTGTAAACCTTCTCACGCCACACTCCAAAGTGCCAGCAGTACGTTTCGTTCAGATTAGCATAGGAGAGAAAACAAACTAACACATAGCATAATGTCACTTTAAAATAAAGTTCAGCCTTTTTATTTTCAAGGCAAATACTAAACTTCTGTAATCTTAAAAACCAAAGCATGACGAGAGGACACTGTCCCCTCCTCTACAGAGAATGTGCGTTTTCAGTGGTCTTACCACCTCCTGCGACTATATAGTACAGCAGCCTCCTTGGCTGAATGATGGCGCGTCTCCCTTGAGACAGACTGCATGCTGGCAGCACTCCTCGATTGCGCAGCACTCACAGGCTCCGCCCAAGGACGTGGTGTCCGTATACCAATGTTCTGCAATGAAGTGGCCAAATCTATTTGGACTTTTTGTTTTATTTAGCAAAATGAGTAAGAATGTAAACACCGCCGTAATGGGAGGGGGGAATGCCACACTGCCTATAGGTAATTGGAGGGAGGGATGCCACACTGCCTATGAGGATGGGATGGGTGAAATGCCACACTACCTATGGGTAGTTGAAGGGGGGAATGCCACGCTGCCTATGAGGATGGGATGAAGGAATGCCACACTGCCTTGGGGAATGGAGGGGAGAATACCACACTGCCTATGGGTATGATGGGGGGTAAATACCACACTGCCCATGGGGAATAGGGGGGTGCCACTCTGCCTGAAAGTGGGGGATTCTGCACCTTGCCTTTTATTTGGTTTGGGGGGGGGCATGTTTTAGCACAACACTTGGTTCAGAATATTTTTCTTCTTCTTTTCCTCCTCCATATCCTGGGTGCATCTTATAGTGCGAAAAATACGGTATTTGTAGAGAAAGCATTGATTGGAATATATTGAGTGACATGATCCTGGCAGATGGTAACCTGAAAAATCCTATATATGTGCAAAATTTAAATCTGAATTATCTGTAAGTAAAACATACTTTTCCCTTGGATTCGTTAAGTGGAATATATATATATTATTATTATTGTTTATTTATATAGCGCCATCATCTTCCGTAGCGCTTTACAAAGTAGTAATTGCACTCAGCACTTTAATTTAGAGACATTGCACAGTGTTTTTTGCTCAGTAGTTGTATATTTTTGTAATATTTTTAATATTTCCATTTTTGCATATTGTAATAGATTTTTACTGCATATTGTGGATAGGATTGTGGTAGATAACAGAGACCCTAGCCTGGGTCCTTAGGGTGCCGGCACTGATATTGGGGTAAGTGGGTGTAGAGGCAGTTGCCTCTGCACGCACAGACCCCATTATTGCATTTATAGGTATTCATTTGCCCATCATTAAATATAAACTATTGGAGTTTTGTCTGCAGCACAACATATAATATATGCTATTTGAGATTCCCCAGGACGGGGGTTTGTAGATACATTAAGATAAGTAGATGAATTGGGACCCAACAAATGGTTTTTAATTGTCTTGTGTTATGTGTGTATATGTATTTTATGTATTTACATGCTACAATAAATTTTGAATATTGAGATTTGGTATAAAAAAAGTTTTTTGGTGCTCCTTATAGGGAGGAAGGTGTGTGTTTTTCATGGCCACTCCCATTGGAATGGTTGGAATTGTGGTGGTGCACCCCATAGTAGAGGTAGTAATTACAGACAGGGTAAGTAGTAATTACAGACAGGGTAAGTAGTAATTACTAGAGATGAGCGAGTAGTATTCGACCGAGTCGGTATTCGATCGAATACTGCGCTATTCGTCATACTCGATTTCGATCGAGTACAGCGGCGATGGCGCACTCACAATTCGTTTCCCCTCACACCTTTTTTACACCAATCACCATGCAGGGGGGGTGGGACAGGTCCTGGGAGGACGCTGGCATCGCGAGAACAGCGTCTAGACGCATTGGCTGGAAAAACCATGTGACCTCGAATTTACAAAACTCAGCACTTCCTCTTCGTCAGCATTAGCAGCTTGAACTTAGTGAGGGATAGACGCTCACAACAGGCTGTAGCTGGCAGGGCCTCAGAAGCTCAGAATATCGCATTTACCACCATATATACCAGCTACCAGAAGACAAGAGAGTCATTGAGAGCCCTTATTAGGGCTACTATGCTGAACGGTATATAGCTCATATGTAGGCAGGCTGGGCCCCAGAAGCTCAGAATATCGCATTTACCACCATATATACCAGCTACCAGAAGACAAGAGAGTCATTGAGAGCCCTTATTAGGGCTACTATGCTGAACGGTATATAGCTCATATGTAGGCAGGCAGGGCCCCAGAAGCTCAGAATATCGCATTTACCACCATATATACCAGCTACCAGAAGACAAGAGGTCATTGAGAGCCCTTATTAGGGCTACTATGCTGAACGGTATATACTGTAGCTCATATGTAGGCAGGCAGGGCCCCAGAAGCTCAGAATATCACATTTACCACCATATATACCAGCTACCAGAAGACAAGAGAGTCATTGAGAGCCCTTATTAGGGCTACTATGCTGAACGGTATATAGCTCATATGTAGGCAGGCAGGGCCCCAGAAGCTCAGAATATCGCATTTACCACCATATATACCAGCTACCAGAAGACAAGAGAGTCATTGAGAGCCCTTATTAGGGCTACTATGCTGAACGGTATATAGCTCATATGTAGGCAGGCAGGGCCCCAGAAGCTCAGAATATCGCATTTACCACCATATATACCAGCTACCAGAAGACAAGAGAGTCATTGAGAGTCCTTATTATTAGGGCTACTATGCTGAACGGTATATAGCCCATATGTAGGCAGGCAGGGCCCCAGAAGCTCAGAATATCGCATTTACCACCATATATACCAGCTACCAGAAGACAAGAGAGTCATTGAGAGTCCTTAATATTAGGGCTACTATGCTGAACGGTATATAGCCCATATGTAGACAGGCAGGGCCCCAGAAGCTCAGAATATCGCATTTACCACCATATATACCAGCTACCAGAAGACAAGAGAGTCATTGAGAGTCCTTATTATTAGGGCTACTATGCTGAACGGTATATAGCCCATATGTAGGCAGGCAGGGCCCCAGAAGCTCAGAATATCGCATTTACCACCATATATACCAACTACCAGAAGACAAGAGAGTCATTGAGAGTCCTTAATATTAGGGCTACTATGCTGAACGGTATATAGCCCATATGTAGGCAGGCAGGGCCCCAGAAGCTCAGAATATCGCATTTACCACCATATATACCAGCTACCAGAAGACAAGAGAGTCATTGAGAGTCCTTATTATTAGGGCTACTATGCTGAACGGTATATAGCTCATATGTAGGCAGGCAGGGCCCCAGAAGCTCAGAATATCGCATTTACCACCATATATACCAGCTACCAGAAGACAAGAGAGTCATTGAGAGCCCTTATTAGGGCTACTATGCTGAACGGTATATAGCTCATATGTAGGCAGGCAGGGCCCCAGAAGCTCAGAATATCGCATTTACCACCATATATACCAGCTACCAGAAGACAAGAGAGTCATTGAGAGTCCTTAATATTAGGGCTACTATGCTGAATGGTATATAGCCCATATGTAGGCAGGCAGGGCCCCAGAAGCTCAGAATATCGCATTTACCACCATATATACCAGCTACCAGAAGACAAGAGAGTCATTGAGAGCCCTTATTAGGGCTACTATGCTGAACAGTATATAGCCCATATGTAGGCAGGCAGGGCCCCAGAAGCTCAGAATATCGCATTTACCACCATATACACCAGCTACCAGAAGACAAGAGAGTCATTGAGAGTCCTTATTATTAGGGCTACTATGCTGAACGGTATATAGCTCATATGTAGGCAGGCAGGGCCCCAGAAGCTCAGAATATCGCATTTACCACCATATATACCAGCTACCAGAAGACAAGAGAGTCATTGAGAGTCCTTATTATTAGGGCTACTATGCTGAACGGTATATACTGTAGCTCATATGTAGGCAGGCAGGGCCCCAGAAGCTCAGAATATCGCATTTACCACCATATATACCAGCTACCAGAAGACAAGAGAGTCATTGAGAGTCCTTATTATTAGGGCTACTATGCTGAACGGTATATAGCTCATATGTAGGCAGGCAGGGCCCCAGAAGCTCAGAATATCGCATTTACCACCATATATACCAGCTACCAGAAGACAAGAGAGTCATTGAGAGTCCTTAATATTAGGGCTACTATGCTGAATGGTATATAGCCCATATGTAGGCAGGCAGGGCCCCAGAAGCTCAGAATATCGCATTTACCACCATATATACCAGCTACCAGAAGACAAGAGAGTCATTGAGAGCCCTTATTAGGGCTACTATGCTGAACGGTATATAGCTCATATGTAGGCAGGCAGGGCCCCAGAAGCTCAGAATATCGCATTTACCACCATATATACCAGCTACCAGAAGACAAGAGAGTCATTGAGAGTCCTTATTATTAGGGCTACTATGCTGAACGGTATATAGCTCATATGTAGGCAGGCAGGGCCCCAGAAGCTCAGAATATCGCATTTACCACCATATATACCAGCTACCAGAAGACAAGAGAGTCATTGAGAGTCCTTATTATTAGGGCTACTATGCTGAACGGTATATACTGTAGCTCATATGTAGGCAGGCAGGGCCCCAGAAGCTCAGAATATCGCATTTACCACCATATATACCAGCTACCAGAAGACAAGAGAGTCATTGAGAGTCCTTAATATTAGGGCTACTATGCTGAACGGTATATAGCTCATTCTAGCTATATACACACTGCACACAACGGCTGCTTTAGTGAGGGGTAGCTGCTGCTGCTGGAATAGGGACAGAAAGACTTCAGTGGTGTATTAGCACCTATATACAAAACTATATACACTCTGCACAAAACGGCTGCTTTAGTGAGGGGTAGCTGCTGCTGCTGGAATAGGGACAGAAAGACTTCAGTGGTGTATTAGCACCTATATACAAAACTATATTTTGCACTACTGTTTTGTGTCCTCTGTGCCAACAAAACACTGTTATATACCCGGTGCGTATAGGCACCATTTCACCTTCTGGCAGTATACGGCTGTATAGCCAGGTGTTCTCCTAAAAAATATATTTCTATTTGGCACTACTGTTTTGTGTCCTCTTTACCAACAAAACCCTGCTATATACCCGGTGCGTATAGGCACCATTTCACCTTCTGGCAGTATACGGCTGTATAGCCAGGTGTTCTCCTAAAAAATATATTTATATTTGGCACTACTGTTTTGTGTCCTCTGTGCCAACAAAACACTGTTATATACCCAGTGCGTATTAGGCACCATTTCACCTTCTGGCAGTATACGGCTGTATAGCCAGGTGTTCTCCTAAAAAAATATATTTATATTTGGCACTACTGTTTTGTGTCCTCTGTGCCAACAAAACCCTGTTATATACTCGGTGCGTATAGGCACCATTTCACCTTCTGGCAGTATACGGCTGTAATCCTGTAAGCTTCCCTGACTGCTGGGGTGACACACTGTAACAAACCTCCTCCTGTAAGCTTCCCTTACTGCTGGGGTGACACACTGTAACAAACCTCCTCCTTTAAGCTTCCCTTACTGCTGGGGTGACACACTGTAACAAACCTCCTCCTGTAAGCTTCCCTTACTGCTGGGGTGACACACTGTAACAAACCTCCTCCTGTAAGCTTCCCTTACTGCTGGGGTGACACAATGTAACAAACCTCTTCCTGTAAGCTTCCCTTACTGCTGGGGTGACACAATGTAACAAACCTCCTCCTGTAAGCTTCCCTTACTGCTGGGGTAACACACTGTAACAAACCTCCTCCTGTAAGCTTCCCTGACTGCTGGGGTGACACACTGTAACAAACCTCCTCCTGTAAGCTTCCCTTACTGCTGGGGTGACACACTGTAACAAACCTCCTCCTGTAAGCTTCCCTTACTGCTGGGGTGACACACTGTAACAAACCTCCTCCTGTAAGCTTCCCTTACTGCTGGGGTGACACACTGTAACAAACCTCCTCCTTTAAGCTTCCCTTACTGCTGGGGTGACACACTGTAACAAACCTCCTCCTGTAAGCTTCCCTTACTGCTGGGGTGACACAATGTAACAAACCTCCTCCTGTAAGCTTCCCTTACTGCTGGGGTGACACACTGTAACAAACCTCCTCCTTTAAGCTTCCCTTACTGCTGGGGTGACACAATGACACAAGAAGACATGTCTGACCACATCTCACACACACACACAAACACACACACACACACACACACACACACAACGACAATTAGGGGTGGGGTCTATTTGTTTTCCCCCTTGCCTATGCCATCTGTGGTTGTGGTTGTCATAGGCAACGTGATTTTAAGGGGTGCAGAATTTTGTTCTTCTTTTTTGTACAGTTTGGCTTGGGGTCCATGGCAATGTAGAGGAAAGAAGGTTTCCTTGTCTTGTCTCACTTTACGTAGAAGTTATATTGTGTTTGGAGTGTATTGTTGAGAGGCTGTGATAGTGGCGTAATAGTGCGACTTGGGCGCGTTATATGCACCCAGACATGCTTCCCCTGCTGTCCCAGTTGCATTCCAGCAGTGTTGGCATCATTTTCTGATGTTTCAGGGTGGACTTGGTGACCTCCAAGTGGTCGAATTGAGATTTCCAAGTGGCGAGCATTTTTTTCCCATAGACTATAATGGGATTCGATAATCGGTCGAGTAGTCGAGTAACGCGGTCTATTTGAATCGAAATTCGAAATTTCGAATATTTCACTACTCGCTCATCTCTAGTAATTACAGACAAGGTATTAAACGTATATATATTATGTTAAAGGGTGTTGAGAAAGCAAAAGAGAAACATGTGCACCTGGGATGAAGATGAAGTGATAATCTATCCTTTTGATGTCTGATGCGTGTTAAAATTTCTTTTCTTTTAACAAATACACTAAAGGGTTTATTCATCAAGGGATAGCGGCAAGTAGCGCCTCGTAGCGAGAGGTAGCGAACGGTGAACGCCGGGCGCTGTACACAATACCACATTTATCAAAGCGATTCCAGTGAGCGACTCTAACAGCGTTATGTAGTGTCCATTTTATCATCACAGACGGCTCAGAGTATAGCCTCGGCGTTCTAGCTTCCAGAGAGTCAGGTATTACCTGTCGCTACCTGTCGCTCTCCCATACATTTCAATGGATGTTACTTTTCTTCTCTTTAAACAGGGTTTTCTTTTTGTTAATTTATTTTTTTATGAAATCATTGTGTGACCTCTCATTTTTGAAAACTTTTTTGATTTTTTTATATTTTTATGCAGAATTGTCATTACGGGTCTGGTATTAAAGTTTTAATGTTACAATTAGGGATGAGCGAATCAGTTCTAACGAACCTGAATTCGCTCTGAATTTCAGGGAAAATTCGATACAGCACGAACCCGCATTTTTAGTTGTTCGTGCTGACCGAATTTTCCCTGAAATAAAGAAAAAATTGCCGGCATGGTGGGAGCTGGGAGGCCGGCTGCGCTGTCAGCGGCCGGCGTTCCGCTGCCCGATGACAGCGCAGCAAGCCTCCCCGCTTCCACTATACAGCAAACACTGAAGCCGGCTTCCTCTGATGACGCGTCCTCTGATGACAGCTGACAGCGCAGCCAGCCTCCTCGCTCCCACCATGCCGGTAAGTGTTTGCTGTAAAAATAAAATGCTGGCATGGTGGGAGTGGGGAGGCCGGCTGTGCTGTCAGCGGGCGGCGGAAGCCGGCTTCCGCCGCCCACTGATAGCGCAGCCGGCCTCCCCGCTCCCACCAGAGATGAGCGATTCACTAAAGTTCAATTCGGACGAACCCGAATTTCTCTGAGAAATTCGGCGAATCGCCCGAATCGAATTTTTGAGAAGTTCGCTCATCTCTAGTTACAATGTAATAACAATGTAATTCCATATGTTTTCGCTTTGTTACTAGTAGATATGAATGTAAAAATGGACTTTAATCACACAGCTTCTGACGCTCTGGGCTACAGCGACACAATTTTGAGCGCCGACGCTGTTTTTTTGATGGATATGGTTTGAGTTGCTCTCACTGACCAGTCGCTACCGTTCGCTCCCATATAGTGCTGTACTAGTGTTATAGCGACTCACACATCAAATTCATCAATGCCAGCCAGCGACTGACGTGCTCGGTAACAGCAAACCATAGCCGATCACAGCGACTACTAGCGGTCACTCTGAGCGCCGATACCTGGCGCTAGTAATGAATCAGCCTGCAAGTTTTCCATTGGAAAAACATTTTAATGGTGACATGATGACATTTTTGATACATTTTATTCTAGTATAGTAAATCTGTGTGAGGTCTAAGTGAGGGCTCTTGGGAATGCCTATTCCATTTGTTGTTGCTTTGTATTACCACCCAACGCAAGACAGTGAAACCCATTGGGTATTTTTCTTTTTTTAAAGTGGGCTTCTTCTATATTCTTTGGCCCTTATTTAACAAGGGATAGCGCCAGGTAGCAACTGGTGAGCGAACGGTAATGACGGTCACCGCCACGAGAACGCCGGCTCCCCACCACAATCACACATTTATCAAGCCGATCCTGCTTAGCGACTGAGATAGCGCCATATAGCAACTCATTCATCATTGTTCCAGCCTCACCCCACAGCGCCAGCGAGCGACCTTGAACAGCGCCAGGTATGACCTCTCGCTACCTGGCGCTATTAATAAATCAGCCTCCCCCTCTCTTAAAGTAAAACAAAACTGGGGAATTTAACTTTCCAGGGTTTTGTTCTGTTCCCCCCAGGGGCGACCTGAATTGGGATGCTCACGCTGGCACCTGGCAAACATCTCTCATAAGTTTCTATGGGGAACGAGAGCAGCCGCATCCCTAGCGGCGTGTGTGTTCCCGCCCCAGGCCTATCTGAATGGCATGAGCACACTCACAGCACAAGAATGCAGAGGATGCGGCTGCTCTGGCTCTCTACTGAAAACAATGAGAGCCATTTGTCGAATGACGTAGCCAAGCCAAACAGCTCTCATTGGACGAGAGTCGCGCATGTGCCGTTGGACCCAGGAAAGGTGAGTGATTACTGGATTTGGGTCATCCTGAATCAGTATTGTTTTAAAAAATAAAAGGCTGAGCTAAACCTAAACAAGGTTATATGCAAGCCAGGGCCGGCCCTGGGGTGAGTGTCGTCCTGTGCAAGATTTCAGGATGGCGCCCCCTAGAGACACAAGAGAAAAATCATATAGATACGCACAGCCAAGTGATGACTATTACAGGTGCTGGCCCGTGGTGTAATAAATCAGGAGAAAGTTATAAAAATGGGCCTCTAGATATGCCCCAGAAAGACCCAAAAAAGAGCCGCCCTAGAGACACACACATATACACACACACACAATGGAAAGCGAGTAACAGAGGAAACACGGAAAAGAGGGAGACAGAGAGATGGGGCAAAAGAAAAGAGAACGCAAAAAAAGAAAGATTGAAGTAGACAATAGAGAAATAAGACGAAATGTGGAAAATAGATCGAGAGAAAAAAAAGAAGAGTGTGTACCCTGTTTCTTCGAATAATAAGACAGGATTATTTTTTTGCTCAGAAAAAGGTGGTAGGGCTTATTTTCAGGGGATGTCTTTATATGAATACAAATAGTAATATAACTGTGCCAATACAAAACACTTAAACTTGGTTAAATGCTGGAACAGGCACAAGAACTCTCAATGCTATATAGCCATTATAACACATAATTTAATGGGTATCAAAATATATGGCACTTACATAAGTACACACCTACTATACACAGTTAAAAACACACATAATAAGTGATAATAATAAACGGAGGCCCCCCCATGCATGCAGCCAAATCAGCCACACTCACTTCACACACACTCCACCTATCCCCAGCTCCTGATTGGATTGGGTAAGCTCCGGTGGGCGGAGCGAAACACGTGTCGGCGGACGGCCGGCCCACCATTTCCCCGCTCCACCGTACCTCAGCTCACTGGTCGCGCTGCGGATGTGACACCTGCCGCTCGTTTTCACGCTACATACTTGTCATATGGCGGTGGACTAATGGACTGGCCCACAATGTATTTTTGATTGGAGCACTGGAACACACAGCCAGACGGTTTGATGCAGTGGCCCACGGACAGGACTATAATGCACAGCTAAGTACAAATCAATTAGTGCTGTTTAAACAGTGTGTCAGTGTATGTGAGCGGCGGGCCTATGCATCATTGGGTTTCATTATGGCAGAGTAACCGTCATTTACATGGCAGAATTTAAAGCCCATAATTAAAAGTTGAGCTATCTACAATCAACGGGAAAGGGGATATCTCTGCCCACTGGTCATCAGTACTGGACATAGTAAAGACAGCAGGATATTAACCCCTGAAGTACCCAACCAAAAGCAGCTGTTATATGGGTGATTTAACCATGTCATGAGTTCCACCTGTATCGGGGAGGCCGATTCAGTAATAGCGGCAGGTAGCGACAGATGAGCGACTGTAGCAGTATTTTCACAGCGCCCGCTAGTAGTCGCTGTGCTTGGCCGTTGTTCGGTTGTTGACAGCGACTCAGTTGGTGTGCAGTAATGTTGAATATTGGGTGAGGAGTCGCTATTTGACAGGTTCCGCGCTGTATGGGAGCGCATGATAGCGAATGGCCATAGCGACCGGCTCCCACCATATTCATTAACAAATCACGCTCAAAAAATTCTCGCACTGTGAAATGCATGTTTAAACCCCAGAGCACTGGCGGCAATGGGTTAAAAGTAGTTTTTTAACCCCCAAACAACCATATTTTTTGAAACCAAAAAAAACAAGTTTATAAAAACATTTTGTAATATGAATACATTAATATCAGACCTTTAATATCAATTCTGCACATTTTTTTTTTTTTTTTTTTTTTACCTTAAAAAAATATCTAACATTGCAGAAGTGGTCACAGAATTTGTCACATTAAAAAAAAAAAAAAAAAACATTATTAACAATTAATTATGAATATTTTAAGATTGTTCCATTGAAATGCATTGGAGAGCGCCAGGTAGCGAGAGGCGCTGTGGGCTGAGGCTGGAATAATGATGAATGAGTGGCTATATGGCGCTATCTCAGTCGCTAAGCAGGATCGTCTTGATAAATGTGTGATTGTGGTGGGGAGCCGGCGTTCTCGTGGCGGTGCCCGTCATTACCGGTCGCTCACCAGTCGCTACCTGGCGCTATTCCTTGTTAAATAAGGGCCTGAGCCTCAACTGAACAACAAGCCTTCACATGTGTAGGATACCTGAACATAAGCTTTGGTGTTGACAGGCCGCAGGTCGGGTCGGTCTTGGGGCTGTGCTGCTCCTATTCCTTCTGGTGTCGAGGGGGGCGCTCTGTGGAGAGAAACAGCTGAGATACTGGGGTGAGCTCTGGTCCCAGGGTGGCTGTAGGCTGAGGGACCCCCACAGGCCCTAAAGCCGGGAGGACTAGCTGACCTGGCCTGAAGGGCACCCGTGTAGTGTCATTGCAGTGGGGGGGCCTGAACCCCTTTACATGGGGACTATCACCTGTGGCTGACAAGCAGGCCCGGATTAACGTAGGGGCGGACGGAGCTGCCGCTCCAGGCCCCTACGTTAAAACAGGCTCAGCAGCCTGCAAACGCGGCCCGCGCGGACGCCCGGCTTGGGCTATGAAGAAGGATGAGGACCCGGGACTCCGCTGAGGAGAGGCGGCGGCTCCCGCAAGTGCCAACACTATCTCACCCCGCCCAGCGTCTGGAGCAGCTCGTACACACCAACCACGCCCATTCCCCTCCCAGGCGCTGACATCATGCCAGTTGTTTGGCCGACCAATCGGACGCTCCGCTTTGACAGTACGGGAGCTGATATGGGCCGTTCCTCCCGAGCTGAGGAGAACTCCCCCATCCGTGAGAGTGCGCATTGCGCTGGGAGCGCAGCCTGGCGGCCTTCCTAACAGTCCTGACATGAAAATGTCGCTGCACTTCCCGCCCGGCTTCTATCCTGGGGAGCCTACAACAAGGTAACTTTCCTAAAGTGACGGTCCGGAGCCATGGCAACCTGCCTCCTTCCCCGGAAAGTGAAGCTCGCGCTCTGATTGGTGGATGGGAGGCAGGAGCTGCACCTGCATGTAGCCAAGGGGGTGTCTGGGGACCCACATATACCCCCCTCCCAAGCAGCACCCTGTCTTGTCTGTCAGTCCTGCTCTCTTACTTTCTTTCCTTCTCTCACTCTTTCTCTTTCACCATTCTTTTTCTTTCTCTCTCTCCCTCCCTCGCTCTCGTTCATTCACCTACTCTCACCCTTTCATTCTGTTCCTTGTGTCACTCCCTTTCTCCTTCTCTCGTTTCTCTCTCTCTCACCCCCTACTTTCTTTCTTTCTCTCTATATTTGATTCCCGCTCTTTATTTTCCACATCTATTTTCACCCTTTCATTCTGTTCATTGTATCACTCCCTTTCTCCTTCTCTCTCTCACCCCCTTCTTTCTTTCCTCCTCTCTATATTTATTTTCCACATCTATTTTCACTATCTCTTTTTGTTTGCTTTCTTCAGCACCAGGCCCGGGATGCTCTTAATCTGGCTCTGCTGACAAGGTTTGTGATCCTCATATGCTGAGATGAATGAGACGGAGGGGAGACTGTACTAGATCACTCTGCAATAAAGGTGGTAGGGCTTATTTTCAGGGGATGTCTTTATATGAATACAAATAGTAATATAACTGTGCCCACGTGGTTAGCTAGGCTATAATACAAGCAGTCACAATCATGACCTAAGATTTGTGCTTCAATAAGGGAAAAGATCCGATCTTATACTACTATGCATCGGTATATGTCAGCCCCATCAGTGCTCATATGCTGAGATGAATGAGAAGGAGGGGATCACTCTGCAATGAAGTTTACCCCCTCTCCTTAAAGTGAACCAAAACCCAGGATTTTGACTATCCTGGGTTTTGGTCCTTGCCCTTGGGGCACCTCCGATTGGAGGCGCCCCACTTTGTGAACCCCCCCCCCCCCCCCAGGTCGCCCAAATTCACTCACCTCTTCCCGGTCCTACGGTGCATGCCTAGCCACTCGTCCAATCAGCGCTCTTGGAGCTGCTGATGTCAAGACATCTAAAATGGCGTCTAAGGCCCGCGGCTCTGAACGTGCTGGTGGCCGCAACCCCCCAATACCCTCTAACAGGCAGCGTGCCCACTCCTGCCATTCACAAATGCCTGCCCTGCTAGAGGGATAGCGGGGATGCACCATTGGACCAGGAAGCAAGGTAAGTGTATGGGCAACCTGGGGGGTGTCACACAGCAGAGCATCCCAATTTCGGATGCTCCGGGGGGAAGGGAATCAATCGGCCCCGGAATCTTATAGATTCCCAGGTCGATCGTGCTGGGTTTTGGTCCACTTTAACAAACTGGTGTCAGCGTGCATTAACTGCAGTTTCTCATCCCCCACCCGGGGACCTCCCAACTTTTCAGGGTGGGAAAGAGGGACAATTTGTAAATGAAGCCACGCCCCCCCCCTTTGAATAGGCAAATAAATAATTTATTAATGCAGATCTGCATGTGACACCTCAAAGAGGGACAAATGAGAACAATGAGGGACAGGGGGACATGAACTAAAAAAGTTGGACAGTCCCTCCAAATCAGGGACACTTGGGAAGTATGCACCTGGGGACCTGTGCATACCTACCAACTTTTCATGGTTGGAAAGGGGGACATTTGTTAAATTAGGTCACGCCCCCTTATTGAGGGATGGATAGGAGATTAGTTGAACAGTTAAAACAATGTAAGCACTTTGAATAGGCAAATGAATCATTTATTGATGTGAGAACAAAGAGGGACAGGGGGACATGGCCCAAAAAAGGGACAGTCACTCCAAATCATAGACACTTGGGAGGTATGCCTGTGGATTACACATTGTGTCAGTGTTCAGTGACTAACTACTAGGGACATGTGAATTACAAATTGGGGTTGTGTGCAGCGACTATGGGGTTTATTCATCAAGGGATAGCGCCAGGTAGTGCTTGGTAGCGGCAGGCAGCGTCTGGTGAACGCTGGGTGTTGTATGTGAAACCACATTTAACTAACAGCGCCATGTAGCGTCCGATGTATTATTACAGGTGGCTCAGCGTATAGCGCCGGCGCACTAGCTTCCAGAGCGCCAGGTATTACCTGTCGCTACCTGTCACTCTCCCATACATTTTAATGGACGTTCCTTTTCTTCTGTTTAAACAGGGTTTTTTTTTCTCTCTCAAATAATTGTGTGACCTCTCCTGGCCTAGAAATAGTCATTTTTGAAAACTTTTTAGTTTTTTTTATATGCTTACTAACAACTTACTGACATTGTTTATAATGGAGAACGCGCGGTGCCACAACCCCAACGTCATGTGCGTGCTCCCATCCCAGCCATTCAGATTGCTGCCGCATCCCCGGCCTTGCGCCCCATCCTAGTAAATGAGAGCTGCCAGCTGAATGACGCCATTGGAACCCGGACAGGTGAGTTTTTTCCGACTTCCTGGGGGTGTCACCAGGGCAGGCGTCCGCACTAGGCATACCTGGGCAGATGCCGGGGCCCCTGCACCTTAAGAGGGCCCACCTCATTCCCTCTGCCCTGGGCAGCCCCTATGCAGGACACATGGCCGTGCAGTAACCAGGACTAAGGACTGTCTACCCATTGGAAGATCATTTCTTTCTGTCAGTCCTATTTTTTGTTTCTTTCCTTCTATTCTTCTTCATTCTTTCTTTCTTTTTTCCATCTATTTTTTGTTTCTTTTTTTTCATCTGTTTGTTCTGCAATTCTTTTTCTTTCTTTGTTTCTTTTTTGCTCACTTTTTTCTATCTTTCTTTCCTTATTCTTTCCTTCTATTATTAGTCTTTCTTTCTCTTTCTTTCTTTCTTTCTTTCTTTCTTTCTTTCTTTCTTTATTCTTTCCTTCTATTATTAGTCTGTCTTTCTTTCTTTCTTTCTTTCCTTATTCTTTCCTTCTATTATTAATCTTTCTTTCTTTCTTTCTTTCTTTCTTCCCTTATTCTTTCCCTCTATTATTAGTCTTTCTTTCTTTCCTTATTCTTTCCTTCTATTATTAGTCTTTCTTTCTTTCTTTCTTTCTTTCTTTCCTTATTCTTTCCCTCTATTATTAGTTTTTCTGTCTCTTTCTTTCTTTCTTTCTTCTTTCCTTCTATTATTAGTCTTTCTTTCTTTCTTTCTTTCTTTCTTTCTTTCTTTCTTTCTTTCTTTCTTCTTTCCTTTTATTATTAGTCTCTTTCTTTCTTTCTTTCTTTCTTTCTTTCTTTCTTTCTTTCTTTCTTTCCTTATTCTTTCCTTCTATTATTATTCTTTCTTTCTCTTTCTTTCTTTCTCTTTCTTTCTTTCCTTATTCTTTCCTTCTATTATTAGTTTTTCTGTTTCTTTCTTTCTTCTTTCCTTCTATTATTAGTTTTTCTGTCAGTCTTTCTTTCTTTCTTCTTTCCTTCTATTATTAGTCTTTCTGTCTTTCTTTCTTTCTTTCCTTATTCTTTCCTTCTATTATTTTTCTTTCTTTCTTTCTCTTTCTTTCTTTCCTTATTCTTTCCTTCTATTATTAGTCTTTCTTTCTTTCTTTCTTTCTTTCTTTCTTTCTTTCTTTCTTTCTTTCTTCTTTCCTTCTATTATTAGTTTTTCTTTCTTTCTTTCTTTCTTTCTTTCTTTCTTTCTTTCTATCTAATGATTTTGCATTCATTCTAATTCATTCTGATGCGTTCTTTCTGTTTATTACCATTTTTTTATATTTTATATTCATACATGCAAATGTTATCACCATATATAGAGCATCATACCACAGCGGCAAGGGGCCCCCTGAGACCCCATCACCCAAGGGCCCGCATAAACCTGGAGCCGGCCCTGGGTGTCACAAAGCTGGGCATCCTACTTGGAGATGAACAAAAGTGGAATTCCTGGGTTTTGTTCCGCTTTACACCCGATGATGGAGAGCGATGGCGCCTCCAGTCACAGCTATTCAGGATTAGTAAGTGATAATTATTACTGCGGTCGGTGAATACTGATTCCTCCCGGGGAGAGATTTTCTTCTTTGAAGCAAATGACATTATACTGAAGTCGGGCTGAACCCATCTCCGCTGTGATTGTTTTCTGCAAAATAAAAAAAATAAAAAAAATAGAATGAAGCCGCTGAATACGCACACGGCGGCCTTCCAGCTCAGCACAAACGCAATGCGCCGAGCCCTCCGGGTCCCTCCATCCGAGGGGGGAGATTAATTATCCCCATTGTTCTGAGGAGTTCATAACTAATTTCTTGTGAGTTAATTACAGATGAGATAATTATGGCTTGGGGGGGGGGGGGGGTCCGCATTCAGATTCACTGCGCTCGTCCCGCTGACATCGCGGTATCCTGATTTCCAGCAATGGCGCTTTTATTCTCTTTATATAAAGGGGTAACTCAGCCATGACCAATCACATTACATAGGAATGTAAAGCGGGTTTTTTTTTTGCTTTTACTTAAAGTGGAACAAAACTGAGATTTTGCTTTTCCCAGGTTTTGTTCCGTGCCCCCTGGGCATCCCGAATTTAGATTCACCGCTGAGTAAAACCCACTAAAACGGCCCGTAAAACTCACCTCTGGTCCAATGACAAATGTGCGGGCTCTCATCCAATCAGAGCCTATGGCCCTTATTTATGAAGGAATAGCGACAGGTAGCGACTGGTGAGCGGCCGGTAATGACGGGCCCCGCCACAAGAACGCCGGCTCCCCACCACAATCACACATTTATCAAGCCGATCCTGCTTAGCGACTGAGATAGCGCCATATAGCGACTCATTCATCATTATTCCAGCCTCAGCCCACAGCGCCAGCGTCCGACCTTGAACAGCAACAGGTATGACCTCTCGCTACCTGGCGCTCTCCAATGCATTTCAATGGAACAATCTTTAAATATTCATACCGTATATACTCAAGTATAGGTCGACCCGAATATAAGCCGAGGCACCTAATTTTACCACAAAAAACTGGAAAAGTTATTGACTCGAGTATAAGCCTAGGGTGGGTTCTGGGGGGTTGAGAGTGTATAAAAGGTCACATATAGGCCATACTATGTGATCTAAGTGGCTCCTGCTGCATTCCTGGTAACTGGGATTAAATTCCTCCTTAAATAAATTCCTCCTTTCTTGCTTTCTCCCTGGTGTCCTGTCTCTCCCCCCACCTCGCCCCCAGTGTCACTGCTAACAACAATGTGGAGGGGGCCCATTACACTTCCCCCGGCAGCACTGCGCTCTGAGCAAATATGAGATGCCGGTTTGACCGGCTTAGTGCTTTTTCCCTGCTGAGTGGCACTCAGTGTACAATTTAACACCTAATAAAATGCTAACGCCAATGCGGGGCTGATGCACACCTATTGGCTGCCTATTGGCACTGGGTGGGACCCAGAAGGCAGAGACGCAGCTCCTGGCAGGGGAACGGGCAGCTCTAGCTAATGTAAACTTCATATTATTTTTTAATGTTTTCATACAAGCATACTAAATAACACTAAATACACTTTGTTTTGCAGTCTTCCCTCATTTGTTCTCCAGACATAACATATGTCACACAACATCCTAGAGAACAAATGAGGGAAGACTGCGTCATTCAGCAAATGAAGCAGCCTAATCATGTCATGATATGGATCCTCAAAGTGTCCTTGAGACAGACAGCCTTTACATTGTTTAAGGTAATATGAAGTGGAAGCAGCAATACACCATGCACCATACTAAAGCAAGAACGGATGCATTAGCTGTGTGACTGGGCACAGAATTTGGGATTTATAGGGACAGGCCACTTTATCTTCATGTACAAAAGTACTCCATGCATGTCACAAAGGGTTGTGAAGTGACACATTTTCTTGAGGGTCATGGAATTGAAGCATTACTATTGCCAGACAGCATTGCCGATATGAATAGAGAACTTAACAGATCTAAAGTACCGGTAAGCACTTCATAAATAAGAACAAGATTAAAGATCTTATCCCAGCGTTGGCACAAATTGACTGTATGGATAAACACTGAAAGCAACTTGTTCACTCTATACCAGCACAAGCTGCCGCCATCTTTGTACACCCACCTTCACCTGGGTGTAGGCTGCTCCCTGCGGGGCTCTGCTGTCTCCGTTGCGGCTCTTCCGCCGACTCCTCCGCCGGGCTGCTCTGCGAGTCGCCGCCGCCTCTCCGCTTGACCTCAGACCCCTCACCCGCCGAACTGGTGAGTGGTTGTTCCTCCACCGTGCTCTCTTCGCTCTCTGGTGCGGGCGCCATCTCCATCCGCCCCTACGTTAATCCGGCCCTGCCCAGCGGTATGGCCCTGCCCCTTTTTCTCCTCTATTCTCCTCCAAAAAGTTCACTAACTCGAGTATAAGCCGAGGCGGCTTTTTTCAGCCCAAAAAGTGGGCTGAAAAACTCGGCTTATACTCGAGTATATACGGTAATTAATTGTTATTAATGTTTGTTTTTTGTTTTTTTTTAAATGTGAAAAATTCTGTGACCACTTCTGCCATTTTAGATAATTTTTTTAAGGTAAAAAAAAAAAAAAATGTACAGAATTGATATTACAGGTCTGATATTAATGTATTCATATTACTAAATTCTTTAAAAAATTTTTTTTTTTTGGTTTCCAAAAATATGGTGGTTTGGGGGTTAAAAAACTACTTTTAACACATCGCCGCCAGCGCTCTGGGGTTTAAACATGCATTTTACAGCGCGAGAATTTTTTGAGCGTGATTTTTTGATGAATATGGTGGGAGCCGGTCGCTCTGACCAGTCGCTATCATGCGCACCCATACATCGCGGAACCTGTCAAATAGCGACTCGTCACCCCGTATTCAACATTACTGCACACTGACTGAGTCGCTATCAACAACCGAACAACGGCCAAGCACAGGGACTACTAGCGGGCGCTGTGAAAATACTGCTACAGTCGCTCAACTGTCGCTACCTGTCGCTATTAATGAATCGGCCTCTATGTCATTCGGCAAATAGCTCAACTTCAATGGAAATTGAGGATGATTGAGGATGAGGCCGTTCACATTCGACACTGTAAACAATTACAGCCGTTTCCAGTCCGGCCGTGTCCAATGGCAGCTCGGATCAAATTGGAAGAGAGCCCGCACATGTGCAGCTGGACCAGGGAAAGGTGAGTGAATATTGGTGATCTGGGGGGGTTTCACACAGCAGGTTCAGGATGTCCCACAGGAAGGCCAGCTTCCATCCCTGGAATCTTTCGGATTCAGGGACCCTGGGTTTTGTTCCGCTTTAATGCCATATCCCCGGTGGCCTGGGCGCTGATAAGTGAATCACAGGTGCGAGGGCGTGCGTCATCCTCTGTCGTCAGATCAATTTTCACTATTTTGTGCTATACATGTTTAAATGTGATTTTTTGAGGGGCCTTCCCTGGAAAATTATATATTGATTTAAAGTCTGGGCTTTTACATGAAATGTCTTTTTTGTCTTTTTTTATTGTATTCTTAATATGTTTGCGTGAAATATGTGATCCAATGACAAATGTGCGGGCTCTCATCCAATCAGAGTCTATGTCATTCGGCAAATAGCTCAACTTCAATGGAAACTGAGGATGATTGAGGATGAGGCCGTTCGCGTTCACCATTGTAAACAATTACAGCCGTTTGTCCAATGGCAGCGCGGATCAAATTGGACGAGAGCCCGCACATGTGCGGCTGGACCAGGGAAAGGTGAGTGAATATTGGTGATCTGGGGGGGTTTCACACAGCAGGTTCAGGATGCCCCACAGGAAGGCCAGCTTCCATCCCTGGAATCTTTTAGATTCAGGGACCCTGGGTTTTGTTCTGCTTTAATGTGGAACAAAACCCAGGAATTTGACTTTCCAGGCTTTTGTCCCAGTCCTCTAAGGCATCCAGAATTGGGATGCCACGCTGTGTGAAACCCCCCAGAACGCCGCTATTCACTCACCTCTTCCAGGTTCCCATGGCGCATGCACAGGCTCTTGTCCAGTGAGAGCCGTCTGACATGTCATTTGTCAAACGGCTCTTATTCACTTTAATGCGCGCTGCCATATCCCCGGTGGCCTGGGCGCTGATAAGTGAATCACAGGTGTGGGGGCGTGCGCCAGACCATTTTTCACTATTTGGTGCTATACATGTTTAAATGTGATTTTTAGAAGGGCTTTCCCTGGAAAATTATATATTGATTTAAAGTCTGGGCTTTAACAGGAAATGTCTTGTTTGTCTTTTTTATTGTATTCATAATATGTTTGGGTGAAATATGTGCAAAAAAATTAAAAATATATATATTTTATACAATTTTTGTGTTTTTTTTGTAATAAAAAATGTAAGCCGTCAAAAAAAAACATATTGCATGTTAAATCCCCATTTCTTCTGGTTACAGTGGTACCGAGTGTATTGTTATACACCCTTTCCTGCCCAGGAGACTCCCCCAAACTGAAACAGCGCTTTAGGAGATTTTCAGATAAAATACAACTGCGCTATGCCAGGGGTGCTCAACCACCTTCACCACCTTCATCTAACACTTTAGTGACATTGTCAAAGAAATCAATAAGATTGATCTGACATGATCTGCTCTCAGTAAAGCCGCGCTGTTTTGGAAATTATCTGTTTTTTATGAGTGTTTCCATTAATTTGACCACTATAGATGTTAAACTAACTGGCCTGTAATTACTGGCTTCTTCTCTACCACCCTTCTTATGGATTAGTATGACATTGGCCATTCTCCAATCATCTGGAACCTCACCAGTTGAAAGGGAATGGTTATGTAAATCAGTCAGAGGGTCTGCAATCACAAACCTAAGTTCCCTTAGAACTCTGGGGTGGATTCCATCTGGACCCATCGCCTTACTTACCTTTAGATGTGCCAGCTCGGCTAAGACATCAGCCTCTATAAACTCCGGAGCTGTGCCCTCCCAGCTGGATGCTGTGCTATGGCCATGCCTGATACTATCTGAAAATACTGAACAAAAGTAGCTATTCAGATGGTCAGTCACAGACTTATCTCCATCAATATAATTATTTTCCCTATTTTTAGTTTTTGAGACTGCATTGTTTTTCTTCTGTCACCAATATATCGGAAAAAGGTTTTATCTCCCCTCTTCATAGATTTGGCCATTTCTTCCTCCTTTTGCCCTTTAGCAGTCCTTTATAATCAGTTTTGCTTCCCTCTGTTTAATTTTATACGCCTCTCTGTCAGCTACACTTCCACTTACTTTATACTTCTTATAGGCGGACTTCTTATCTTTTATGATAGTGCTGACTTCCCTAGTAAACCATAATGGTTTCTTCTTCCTTTTATTCTTGCTAGTTTGTTTCACATATTGCTTAGTTGCCTTTAAGATGGCCATTTTTAATAGTGACCACTGGGCACTCACTTCTGCTACTCTGTTCCACTCACCTAATTCTCTTTCTACATAGTCCGCCATTTCCTTGAAGTTTGTCTTCCTAAAGTCTAGCACTTTGGTTCTGCTGTGTGATTGCACAATGTCTGTTTTTACTCTGCCATTCCACTGATTTCATCTATTAACAGGTTATCTAGATCCTCAGATTGTCCAGGGGGCCTATATATCACAGGGCCACAGGTTGAACATATGTGTACTATGCGCATATATACATAGCCTATCCTCCCATTAGTCCCAAACCGTAACTGTATTTCCAATACTCATCCCATCCAAATACCTACCAATACTAAACATTCAATTACATATAGAAAAACTGTTATATTATAGTGCCAGAGTGTGGTATCTAGAAAAACTGTTATATTATATTCCTAGGTGTGGTATTGCACTTTCAATGTCACCACATTCCTCCAAGCCAATGGGCCCCTCCTATATCACTGACCTTGCAACCTCTTATCCTTACAGAGCCTCTATTTATCTCTACATGTCAGTTCTATTTTATCCTCCCACTTTCCCAGCTTTCACAGCAGGTCAAACGTGTGCAGATGGGTGGGAAATTGGCTTAATGATCGTAAGCAGAGGGTGGTTATCAATGGTACTCACTCAGATTGGGTCACTAGTGGAGTACCACAAGGGTTAGTTCTGGGACCAATTCTCTTCAATATATATATAAATGACATTGGGTATGGATTAAACAGTAAAGTCTCAATCTTTGCAGATGATACTAAGCTGAGTAAAGTAATTAAAACACATGAGGGCAGCAGGCAGCTACAAACAGATTTAGATAAATTGGAAGCATGGGCAGTTAAATGGCAAATGAAGTTTAACACAGATAAATGTAAGGTTATGCACATGGAAAGGAGAAATCTGTGTCATGATTACACACTAAATAAAGAAACACTTGGTAAAACAACAATGGAGAAGGACCTAGGGGTTTTAGTTGACAATAAGCTCAATTGTAGTAATCAATGCCAGGCAGCTGCTGCCAAGGCAAATAGGATCATGGGGAGCATCAGGAGGGGCATAGGTGCTCATGACCAGAGCATCATGTGACCCCTGTACAAGTCACTGGTCAGACCCCATATGGAATACTGTGTACAGTTCTGGGCACCTGTGCTTAAGAAGGACATATCAGAACTGGAGCACGTTCAAAGAAGGGCAACAAAGTTAATAAAAGGAGTGCGGGGGCTAGAGTACCCGGAAAGATTGTCCAAGTTAGGCTTATTTAGTCTAGAAAAAAGATGATTGAGGGGTGATCTAATAACTTTGTATAAATATATTCGGGGTCAATACAAGGATCTGTCCCACAATCTATTTATACCCCGGAGTGTAACCATAACCCGGGGGCATCCACTAAGGTTAGAGGAAAGGTGCTTTCTCCACCGACATAGGAGGGGATTCTTCTCTGTAAGAGCAGTGAGACTATGGAACTCGCTGCCAGAGGAGGTAGTAATGATGGATACAGTAAAAACGTTCAAAAGTGGCCTTGATGCCTTCCTGGCATGTAATAACATTTCCAGCTATGGCTACTAGACCACTGGAAGGAATTAAACAGGCTGAACTGGATGGACTAAAGTCTTTATTCAGCCTTACATACTATGTTACTATGTTACTATGTCAGCAGTCACATCAGATGGCTCATGGGGCCACATGTGTACTATGCGCACCTTGCAACTTTTCAAAAAAACAACCCTTTACATGGGCCTAGTTTATAATGTGGCATTTCCGTCTTATCTGGCGCTGTGCTGTGTGTGACCAAACTGGTAATTAATGTGTCTGTGTGTGTGTAACCCCCCCCCCCTCCTGCTTGCCATAAACCCCCCCTGCATGCACACAGGGTCGGCTGGAGTGACTTTCTCCCCTCATAAAACTCTGCAGAATAAACAAAGTGTTATCAGGTTTACCCAGCCATAGAAAGCAGAGACATGGTCCATATCCTGCCCCTTCCATGGAATGTTCTTCATCCCTCCTCCCTTTGGAATCCCAGGGCAGATGTGGGATATCAGGTACCCAAAGATGGAGAATCCCAGATGCACCAATCAGACAGTGGGTGACTCCAATTGCTCTGCCCAATAGAAGGGGTCAGAAACTGCCCCCTGGTTAGAGGGAATAAGGTGAGCATCAGAATGGGCAGAGGGACAGTCTAATCTTACAATCAAGAGTGACACATGCTCCCTTTTAACATCTCAGCAGAAGAAGACCAGAAAGCGTGTGTACACTGAAAGACAATTTATTTGATCAAACTGCAGCCCAGACAGACACCTAAGTGTCATCTGCCATTTTTTTTATATCTCTTGCTATTTATCTTATTTACCGGGTTTTATAGTTAATTCTGTTTTATCACCTTGCATCATGTTTCTTGTTGTTTTTGTGGCTTTCTGTTTGTTTAAATAAATTCCAAAAATACAGCAGAGGGTCACTAATGCACTGAATTAAGGATCTAAAAAGCTCACTCTATTTCTGAAGAGCCTGGCTACCTTACTTAACTAGGGTGCTGGAAGTGGTTGTGGGTCGATCGATTCGTTCGAGCTGATTGGGTTGTGTGTGGCTTATATAGAGGTGAACACACTGTTTGTGTTCTGGTGGCAGCAGTTTATAGCCATGAGTGTTGCCAATTGAACAATTGCGGTGAAACACGTGGGGTATGATTGGCCGGTTTGATCAGATGAATGATTAATAGGTCTGATCAACACGTGCAATCGTCACAATGTGTACTACATTGGCGCTAGCAGTCGCTGCTCAGAACGCTACTTATTAGCTTTGATCGTTGCACTTAGTTATTGGACGGCCTATGTCTGCATCTGTTGTACCCTTTATTCCGGTGCTCAACTTGTTAATCTTGTTAAGCAAAAGAAGCCATTAAAACCAATGTTAATATTGATTGTGGGAAGGCAGGTAATGGAGGGCAGGGGTTAATAGCAAGTCACCTGCTTGCTACAGATGACTTGCCAGCTCCCCATAACCTGTTGGCAGCAGATTGGACACACTTCTTGCGCACTGGAACATTAACATGAACAAGATACATCAGCAACACATCTCAACATGGTGCAAAGGAAACAGCTCCTTTCTGTTAGCAGGTTGAACACACTATGCATACAGTCACAAGGTCTGCCTAAGACTTCCTGTTTTTTCTTTTAAACTAACTTTATAAATAGCATAACAAACAGTTGTATTAAAACTATTCCAACAAAACCACTCTACCTAGTGCTGTGTGCAGTGTGTGGACCCTGCCCACCAAAAGAAGACAACCTCTATGTATCCCGTAGTTAGGTTTTGTTAGGCAGTTAGGTGGGTGAGCAGGAAGACATATAGGTGAGTGGGTAGATAGGAAAGTTGGCCTTTAGGTGAGTAGGCAGGTAGAAAAGATGGATAGGTAGGTGGGTAGGCAGATGGATGGACAGGCAGGTACTGTAGGCGGGTGGGCAACTGCCACCTACGCTCCAGGGTCTGACAAGTCTGGCTTTGCACCAGGGCTGCCAGCTGCTGCTCCAGGTCCTGGGTAGGGAGGTGAATGGGCAGGTATGTAGGTAGGTGGATGGGTCAGTGGCAGTGGGGTAGGTAGATGGGTTGTCAGTAGGCAGGCAGATAGGTAGAAGGGTGAGTGGATAGGTAGATAAGTAGAATGGTAAGTGGGGAGGTAGGAACATAGTCCACCTCCTTTTCCCACCGGACGGCCGCTTCATGTGCCTGACGCGACCAGCTAGGTGTGTGGCCTGTGTGCAGCTTCTTTTCCCCGCCGGGCGGGGACAGAGCTGCTTCATCTGAGTTCCCACACATGCTGTCCCCGAACAGGCGGGGAGACAAGAAGCTGCTACTGCTCTGGGCAGTGTGTCCAGCCCGGTGGGGTTGTGGGACAAAGTAGAGGTGAGGTTTAGGCGACTGCTGGAAGACTGATCATCTCTGGTAAGTACTATATTATTTTGTTTTTATTTAGCTGTGGCATCTCTGAGCCCTGGCATGGTGGGGGGTATGTACTCTCAATAAAATGGACCAATCACCCCCACTGCTGCCCAAATAGGTGATTTGGGATGACCTGCTGTGTGAACCCTTCCAGATCATCCGGAAACCCCTAATTTCCATATTTCCCTTGCTTTAATCCCTGCAGCTGTGCACGCTCCTGCTCCTAGCCATTCAGATTGGCCGGGTGTGCAGGAGCCCTCCACAAGGAAACCGGAGATGCAGCTGCTACCGCTTCCTATACCAACACACAAGCCAAAACAACGGCCTAAAGCAATGATTGGACAAACGCTATGAGCGCGGGAATGGCTGAAAGAGTGGAGTAGGAGATCTGGGGGGTTTCACACAACTGGGCATCCCAAATCGGGATACTCCCGGGGCAAGAACTAATGACAAGAATTTAAAGTGGACCAAAACCCAGGATTTTGACTATCCTGGGTTCTGGTCCTTGCCCCTGGGGCAGACCGATCGGGGGTGCCCCAGTGTGAAACCCAGTTCACCGAAACCACCTCACTTCTTCCCGGTCTAAATGTTGCCCCGGCTGGTGCCAACCCTTGTCAGCAGTGTAACGCCACATCACTGGGTAGTGATAGCAACATTGCGGTGACAGGGCCGGCTAGAAGTGCATGTAATGTAACATACTTTATGGGGCCGGACACAGTACAGAAGAGCCGGTGTGACCAAAAAAGTCCTGAGCCGTTTTTGAATCCCAGCCCGCCCCTGCCCACATCCTCCTGGGAGCCCCACTGACAGGGCCGGCCATTGGGGTATGCAACGGCACTTGACCAGCGGCAGACTGAGAGGGCACCGCCACAGCTGGTGCCCACATCTCCTCGAATGGCGGGGTTCCACACAACGGGCATCTCAATTTAGATTCCGGGGGGGAAGTGCCGGGTTTTGTTCTGCTTTTAAGATGTCCACCCCAGCTGATTTCCTATCCCTGGAGCATCCCAATCTGTGATACCCTACTGTGTGAAACCCCCTGGGATCGCTGGCATACCCACTATGCAAGCAATTCCACCCCTAGGTTTTGGTCTGCTTTACAGGGGCATCTCAATTTGGGATGCCCTGTTTGTGAAAGAATCCCCCTGGTTTCGCGGTTAACTCAAACTGGCGATCCCACAGTGTATTCACCAGATCCAGGAAAGTAATGAACAAAGGGAGGGGTCACACACAGGGGCATCAAAAATCAGGAGGATCTAGATTTGTTTAGACTCCGAGGTCAGATTTTAAGGGGTTTGGTGCACTTTAAAGTTGACCAAACTAGAGCTTTGGTCCAAAAATTATGATCCTTAGGGGGCATCCGGATTTCGGACGTCCCTTGGTGATGTGACGCGACTCTTCACCACAAAGGGGCCCACTGAGATCATGCTGCCCAAGGGCCCACATAGACCTGAGCTGGCCCTGCCCTTGTTGGGGTTTATACCTTAGTTTCTCGCCTTTCTAAGGACACCTCCAGTAGGTCGCTAGCCCCCTGGATCTGGAAAACCTCCAATTCATCCTGGGAATCAATGCACCTCACCCGGGGTGGCACAGTTCCAAGCGCCGGACCTCCGGACCTCTAGGGCCCCCAGAGTCAGTTCTACTGGTGGGCCCCAGGCATCCCATTCTGATACTGCGCACTGTACTTGTGCCCTTATACTTCCATACTTATTACACATAGAAATAGATTGCAAACCATGACATGGCGGTGTAATATGCTTTGAGCTTTGTTGAGTCTTGCATGTACCTTATTTCTTTGTGTTGTATTGTGATACCTTGAAATTTTCTTGAAAATAAAAATAAAGAATTTATAAAAAAAAAAAAAGAGATATATTGCAAACAAATAACGGGCAGAGCAATTTCCTGGATTAAAGCTTTACATCCAAACAAACGAAAACATTTTCCTTTTTGTTTTTTGCATCGAACATAAAAATCAAAAATAATATTTCCAGAAACGACACTGACTTCCTTTAAGGCTTAAATGGATCACAGCGGGAAGTGTGCTGAATAATGATTGGATTGGCAGGAAGCAAAAAGCCCACAGAGAGCACAAATACGACCGGCGCTAAGTGCTCTCCGCCTTGCTCTACTCCGTAATTGAAACATTAGAATGGCAGCGAACGCTTTTTATTTGCTTTTCTTTTAATTTGGCAAAAATAAATAAATTATTACATTTCTTAAGCCCTTGTGCCGACATTACATAGGGGCCCCCGTGTGGCTCACGTAGGATACACACATGTTAAAAACAAAACCCGTGATTTTCACTATCCAGGGTTTTACCTCTTGCCCCAGATCGCCTAGTCCAAACTCACCTTTTCCCGGTCTTACATTGCATGCAGTGGCTCTCATCCAATCAGAGCCGTTAGCCATCCATCTTTATCCAGACGCATACGCTAATTGTCCCAAACCCAACGTCACAACCCAGAGATGCTGGGGATGCAGCACCTCGCTCCCCATGGTTTACATCAAAGGTGAGTTTTGCTGGGACCCAGGGGTGGGTCAAACAGCGGGGCGCCCCGATTTGAGATTTCCCCGAGGAAGACCAGTGGCCAGCCCTGGAATCATTTAGATTCCAGAGCCAGTCTGCTTGGGCTTTGTTCCGCTTTAAAGCATATTTTAACAGTGTCTTTGCAAAAACCTGAGAGAAACCCGCACAGCTAAATGTACTCAAGGTGCTGGCTTGGTGAGAAGGGCCCCTGCACCGGGCCCACAGTTACATTAACTAAAAGGGCAATCTACCAGTGTTAGATAGCTGTTATCTCACCACATGAGTTAAGCCGCACACAGTATATTAAATTGATGCTTGAATTTTATTGTGGTATAAAGTCATAGACACATGACATACATTGACAACAATACACATAATTAAAATATTTACAAAAACCAATGAGCGGGCACTATAGGTGACCCAACTGGACTATTCAATACTATACAAAATGTAATGATAGAGAAAATAGTACTCCAAAATATGCCAGGTATATAACAGTCAACTGTCTGAAAAGTGAACAGTGCATGTGAGCATATACCTTTAATGTATATGCAAATAGAAAGCGTGACCACACAGATTGTGGGTAAAGAGTAAAATACTAAAAAGAGACTACAGATACAAAATGAGTAAGCAAAGTCCCAGTAAAATACTGGGGTGCAAAGTGCATAGTGCAGAAAGTGATCCAGCAGTATAGAACAACACCCTGAGGAAGTGATCGCTCACGCAACGCGTCAGTGTTGGTGAAGGAACAAAGGGGGGATGGCAGCCGCTCAGACCATTTTATAACTAACCTGGGAGGTGCACGTTAGCAGGGCAATTAGTACACACAAGTCTTAAAGGAGCCACAGCACTCAACCCTGTCAGCTTGTAGGCCAGCCTATAATCTGTCTCTAAACTTGGTTAAAAACAGAGGACTCGGTCACACACATCTGCAGATGTGTTGGTGAAGGGGCGTCTGTAGGGGACCTGGACTCATTACCGGTGACAGTATCTCATTCATTTACTCTTACCCTTATGTGAGGTTATTTTATTTTGTATATGCCATGGTATATTAGTCGCACTGTATAGACACTGCTGGATCACTTTTTGCACTATGCACTTTGCACCCCAGTATTTTACTGGGACTTTGCTTACTCATTTTGTATCTGTAGTCTCTTTTTAGTATTTTACTCTTTACCCACAATCTGTGTGGTCACGCTTTCTATTTGCATATACATTAAAGGTATATGCTCACATGCACTGTTCACTTTTCAGGCAGTTGACTGTTATATACCTGGCATATTTTGGAGTACTATTTTCTCTATCATTAAATTTTGTATAGTATTGAATAGTCCAGTTGGGTCACCTATAGTGCCCGCTCATTGTTTTTTGTAAATATTTTAATTATGTGTATTGTTGTCAATGTATGTCATGTGTCTATGACTTTATACCACAATAAAATTCAAGCATCAATTTAATATACTGTGTGCGGCTTAACTCATGTGGTGCGATAACAGCTATCTAACACTGGTAGATTGCCCTTTTAGTTAACAGTGTCTTTGTGTTGCATGTGTGTTTTTATTTTTGCTATAGTGTAACACTTAATAAAATATTATTGTTTTATGATATTTGTGGAGTTGTGCCCCTAACAAGGGCAGACTGACCATAGGGAGCACAGGGAGAATGCATGGCGGGCTGTACAGCTTTGGGGGTGAATTGGCTGGTACCTCATCCAGACCCTCCTCCCTAGCCAAGACTCCAGCCCATGTTTGCCCCTGCAATGCTATAGCCTCAGCATCCTTGTGGCAGCCATACCCACCTCGCCATAATATCTACCCCTACAATACTGAAGCTTCAATGACCTAGCTTTAAAGGGGACCAAAAGCCATCCGGGACGGACCTGGAATCTATACGACTCCAGGGCCGCTTGATTCCCTCTCCGGTGGGCATCCCGATTCCCCACTTTGTGAAACTCCCCGAGTCCACAGTAAAACCTAACTGATCCCCAATCCAACGGTGCATGCGCATGCCACAGCCACGCTACACTATGCCTCCAGCCAGAAGCATACCCAGGCCAGGCATTTGTGAATGGCCGGTGAATGCACTTGTTGACTGGCTTGGAAGCATTCCAGAGAAGGGGCTTAGAAACCTGTGGGTTGGTAATGGGCCAGTAATGTCCCGGGTTGATCTATGGCCCCATTCTGCCCCTAACCGGCAAGATCTGGGTCAATGCTCTCTGGCCCAGTGACCCTCATACATCGCTGTATATAAATATACACCCAGCATCAAGATATATTCAGCCAGCCTTGTTTTTGTTTTTCTTTTAATGGAAGGAAGAGGGAATCAGGGGTGACAGGTTCTGCCACCCCTAATACATTAAACCTATCACCCCTGAATTTTAGGGCAGCCTCAGGTAAGCCTGCTCCCAATTTATCTATTGCATTGTATGTCCCAAATGGGGCTCTCAGAGATTACAGTTAGGACTGCACCCCATAGAGGCACCATGGCGCTTGGTGGTGCAGCTTCAGCTACTTCTGCAGATGTGTGTGACCGAGTCCTCTGTTTTTAACCAAGTTTAGAGACAGATTGTAGGTTGGTCAGCAAGCTAACTGGTTTGAGTGCTGTGGCTCCTTTAAGACTTTTGTATCCTAATTGCCCTGCTAACGTGCACCTCCCAGGTTAGTTATAAAATGGCCTGAGCGGCTGCCACCCCTCCTTTGTTTCCCCTGAATTTTATGCCTACCAGAAGAAGAAAATCACAAGCCTGGCAGGACTTTTATTCAGTTTTGGTGTATATGTGACCCCTCCTCTCATTAGCCAATGTCTTTGTAGGGGCCTGGGTATAAATAGGAACATGTCAGTTAGTTAATAAGAAACCCATGTACCAGTTAATAAGACATTAAACCCTTTTTTGGTTTCTAACCTTTAAAGTGTATAGACATTGTAGTACCCTTGTTTAGACTCAAGATGGCAATAGTGGGACTAGGCCATATACAATCATTGGGCCATAGACTTGAATGGAGGTTGTTCTGGAAGCAGGATGCTGGGTGGAATAACCAGGAGGATAGTAATTGGTTGGAGGGTTTAGAGAACAGCCTATCATGTGTCTGGCATGTGGGCGAACATGTGGTGGAACGTTCTGGAAAGTAGCTAGAGGTTATATAGGGAGGCCACAGTTATAAAGCCCCTTGATTTGAATTGAATTGTAGAGGAGCAGATGAGAATCCAGACTCTGTCGGGGGGAGACATCCAGCAAGGGGGAAGGAAGCCCTGGGGAATCCTCCTTGGGGAGGAAGACCTATTGGTTGAACCTGTGACTATAGAAGGGACAGAGAAGTGTAACCGAATAGATGTATGGAGATGTGCCATGTTTTATGTCTGCCATTGGAATGAATAAAGAGGAACTCTCGTTTTATCCATTGGACTGTCTATCATCCTTCTGAGCCGCACAGTGAGTACTAACCTCTCCTGTGGTAGACCCCCAGCACCCCCCACCCATACAGAAACACTTGGAGCACCCTGGGCCCAGAAGAACCTGCTCCCTGCCGTCCTCATCCAACAGCAGGTGTGTGAGGGGTACATCTTTATATGGATTTTTAATGTTACATCTTTTTACGAAAGTTGGTATATTGTACGCGGCGCTCTCTGTAAATGGATGGGATACACGATGAATAGTGGCGTAAATGTCCTAAGAATCTCATTCCCGCAGGCCGCCAATTCATCAGACAAGTACAGAAGAGGATAAAGAGAGGATTTACGCTTTGCCACCGCAGACTGCGCCAACCGCGGCCTAGACTGACACGGGCGAGCGTGAACTCTGCAAAGACAATTTCTCCAGAGCCGAATGCAAAAATCACAGAGCAAGCCCCAGGGGTGCAGCCATGCGTCGCTGCTATTGGTTCCCATGGTGATAATGCTGCCAGTGTGTCAGTCTTTGTCTTTTTTATTTCCTGTATTTGTACGTTTGTGAGGAAGCCAAATTATCTTGGAAAACAAAAAAGCAGGAGGTGGGTAGAACCTGGTGAGTACTGACCCTCAGGCTCTGGCGTGGCACAAGCACACCACCAATTGTCACGGGAAGCGCAGGTTAGTAAATAATACATTTCTAACCCCCTGGATAGTTTATGCAGGAGCCTTTAATCTAAATTTTATCTGAATAAAAGGATGGGGGCGGGAGCGCAGGCACATCCCAAAAATGCTGGGGATGGGGGCGCACATATTTACATTGGCAAGGGAGTCAAGAAGTTTTTGCAGTGCCCTGGGGGGGTTAAACAAAGAGGGGCTCACTAATCTGGAATCTCCTAGGGCCGGTCTTGTTGAGTTTTGTTTTAAAGTGGACCAACACCCAGGATTTTCACTATCCTGGGTGTTGGTCCACTTCCGCGGGGCACCCCGATTGTGTGAAACCCCCCAGAAAGCCCCTAAAATCTTACCTTATCGGCGACGGACAAGCGACGGATAAGCCGCCGCCTCTCGCTTCCCGCGCGTCCCTCTTACAGGGCGCGGGTGCTCGCACTGCTAGAGGGACGCACGGGAAGCAGCGGCGTCTTATCCGTCGCCGATAAGGTAAGTTTTTAGGGGCTTTCTGGGGTGTTTCACACAGCGGGGCATCCCAATTTCGGATGCCCCGCGGGGAGGGAGCTGATCGGCCCGGGAATCTTATAGATTCCCGGGCCGATCAGGGGTGGGTGTTGGTCCACTTTAAGGAGAAATGTAGACAGGGCCAGATTATAAGGGGGTGCCAGGGCCTCCACCACTTACCCTGCAAAGGGGGCCTCCACCAACCTTTGGGTTATGGTCTGGTCCAGGAGGCTTTTCAGTCTTTGGTCTGACGGGGCGCGGGGCCAGCAACAAATATATAGGTGGCAGTGGGGGCCCACCATGCCCGGGCAGCCAAAGCCACCACAGGGCAGGACGGAGAGTCTAGAGCAGCAAAGCCGCCGCCTGCAACGCTACAGTGATGGGTGCAGAGCTGTCACTGCACATAAGCCACCAAGCACAGCCGCTGGCAGCTCAATGCAGGGAACCAGCCGGGCGACTACACTACCCCCCACCCAGAATGGCAAAGCAGGACTGCAATTGGCCACCTAACGCTCACATGGTTAGTGTTGTTCCGGCTAAGGCCAGGATTATGGACGTTCTAGTAGGTTTTGTGCGGGGGGGGGGGGCTCTAGCATTCTTTATGCCCCCCAGACTGTCTTATAGCAGCGGGGACCAACACTCTACGTGGGTGTTGGTCCGCTTTAAACCTGGGGCTGTGCAAAACTTTCTAATGTTCATAAAAAAATAAGAGTGTTAAAGCCAATTCAGCAGACATCTTTCTTATTGACACCCGAACAGTGGCAGACGCTAGCTGCTCTGGTTGTGCACCTCCTCGGCCTCACACGAGAATCCATGTCAGAATAAGATGTGGGGGCAAGGGAAGACTCAGACGTTATGCTTGTATATGGCCCAAACATACCATGTGTGTCTGATGAGCAAACACAGGGGAAAAAGAAAACCTACATAACCTGTGATCCTGCGCTGCTGATCGGGATCGGATCAGGAAAATTACAACGTGATTTGCGGGATATTCTGCACTGCCTGTTATAGGGCGATTGGTGGGGATTATTCACACTGCCTGTTATGGGGTGATTGGGGGTTATTCTGCACACTGCCTGTTATAGGGTGATTGGTGGGGATTATACACACTGCCTGTTATGGGGTGATTGGGGGTTATTCTGCACACTGCCTGTTATGGGGTGATTGGTGGGGACTATTCACACTGCCTGTTATAGGGTGATTGGTGGGGACTATTCACACTGCCTGTTATAGGGTGATTGGTGGGGATTATTCACACTGCCTGTTATGGGGTGATTGGGGGTTATTCTGCACACTGCCTGTTATGGGGTGATTGGTGGGGATTATTCACACTGCCTGTTATGGGGTGATTGGTGGGGATTATTCACACTGCCTGTTGTGGGGTGATTGGGGGCTATTCTGCACACTGCCTGTTATTGGGTGATTAGGGGTATTCTGCACACTGCCTGTTATGTGGGATTGAGGGGATATTCTGTACACTGCGCATTATGAGGTGATTGGGGGGCATTCTGCACACTGCCTGTTATGGAGTGATTGGAGGGCATTCTGCACACTGCCTGTTATGGGGTGATTGGGGGTTATTCTGCACACTGCCTGTTATGGGGTGATTGGGAGTTATTCTGCACACTGCCCGTTATGGGGTTATTCTGCACACTGCCTGTTATGGGGTGATTGGGGGTTATTCTGCACACTGCCTGTTATGGGGTGATTGGGGGTTATTCTGCATGCTGCCTGTTATAGGGTGAGTGGGGGTTATTCTGCACACTGCCTGTTATGGGGTGATTGGGAGTTATTCTGCATACTGCCCGTTATGGGGTTATTCTGCACACTGCCTGTTATGGGGTGATTGGGGGCTATTCTGCACACTGCCTGTTATGGGGTGATTGGGGGCTATTCTGCACACTGCCTGTTATTGGGTGATTAGGGGTATTCTGCACACTGCCTGTTATGTGGGATTGAGGGGATATTCTGTACACTGCGCATTATGAGGTGATTGGGGGTTATTCTGCACACTGCCTGTTATGGAGTGATTGGGGGTTATTCTGCACACTGCCCGTTATGGGGTGATTGGGGGTTATTCTGCACACTGCCTGTTATGGGGTGATTGGGGGTTATTCTGCACACTGCCCGTTATGGGGTGATTGGGGGTTATTCTGCACACTGCCTGTTATGGGGTGATTGGGAGTTATTCTGCACACTGCCTGTTATGGGGTGATTGGGGGTTATTCTGCACACTGCCCGTTATGGGGTGATTGGGAGTTATTCTGCACACTGCCTGTTATGGGGTGATTGGGGGGCATTCTGCACACTGCCTGTTATGGGGTGATTGGGAGTTATTCTGCACGCTGCCTGTTATGGGGTGATTGGGAGTTATTCTGCACACTGCCTGTTATGGGGTGATTGGGAGTTATTCTGCACACTGCCTGTTATGGGGTGATTGGGGGTTATTCTGCACACTGCCCGTTATGGGGTGATTGGGAGTTATTCTGCACACTGCCTGTTATGGGGTGATTGGGGGTTATTCTGCACACTGCCTGTTATGGGGTGATTGGGAGTTATTCTGCACACTGCCTGTTATGGGGTGATTGGGGGTTATTCTGCACACTGCCCGTTATGGGGTGATTGGGAGTTATTCTGCACACTGCCTGTTATGGGGTGATTGGGGGTTATTCTGCACACTGCCTGTTATGGGGTGATTGGGAGTTATTCTGCACACTGCCTGTTATGGGGTGATTGGGGGTTATTCTGCACACTGCCCGTTATGGGGTGATTGGGAGTTATTCTGCACACTGCCTGTTATGGGGTGATTGGGGGGCATTCTGCACACTGCCTGTTATGGGGTGATTGGGGGTTATTCTGCACACTGCACGTTATGGGGTGATTGGGAGTTATTCTGCACACTGCCTGTTATGGGGTGATTGGGAGTTATTCTGCACACTGCCTGTTATGGGGTGATTGGGAGTTATTCTGCACACTGCCTGTTATGGGGTGATTGGGGGTTATTCTGCACACTGCCCGTTATGGGGTGATTGGGAGTTATTCTGCACACTGCCTGTTATGGGGTGATTGGGGGGCATTCTGCACACTGCCTGTTATGGGGTGATTGGGAGTTATTCTGCACACTGCCTGTTATGGGGTGATTGGGGGTTATTCTGCACACTGCCTGTTATGGGGTGATTGGGAGTTATTCTGCACACTGCCCGTTATGGGGTGATTGGGAGTTATTCTGCACACTGCCTGTTATGGGGTGATTGGGGGTTATTCTGCACACTGCCCGTTATGGGGTGATTGGGAGTTATTCTGCACACTGCCTGTTATGGGGTGATTGGGGGGCATTCTGCACACTGCCTGTTATGGGGTGATTGGGAGTTATTCTGCATACTGCCTGTTATGGGGTGATTGGGGGGCATTCTGCACACTGCCTATTATGGGGTGATTGGGGGTTATTCTGCACACTGCCTGTTATGGGGTGATTGGGAGTTATTCTGCACACTGCCTGTTATGGGGTGATTGGGGGTTATTCTGCACACTGCCCGTTATGGGGTGATTGGGAGTTATTCTGCACACTGCCTGTTATGGGGTGATTGGGGGTTATTCTGCACACTGCCTGTTATGGGGTGATTGGGGGGCATTCTGCACACTGCCTGTTATGGGGTGATTGGGAGTTATTCTGCATACTGCCTGTTATGGGGTGATTGGGAGTTATTCTGCACACTGCCTGTTATGGGGTGATTGGGGGTTATTCTGCACACTGCCCGTTATGGGGTGATTGGGAGTTATTCTGCACACTGCCTGTTATGGGGTGATTGGGGGGCATTCTGCACACTGCCTGTTATGGGGTGATTGGGAGTTATTCTGCACACTGCCCGTTATGGGGGTGATTGAGGGTTATTCTGCACACTGCTTGTTATGGGGGTGATTGGGGGTTATTCTGCACACTGCCTGTTATGGGGTGATTGGGAGTTATTCTGCACACTGCCTGTTATGGGGTGATTGGGGGTTATTCTGCACACTGCCTGTTATGGGGTGATTGGGAGTTATTCTGCACACTGCCTGTTATGGGGTGATTGGGGGTTATTCTGCAAACTGCCTGTTATGGAGTGATTGGGGGGGCATTCTGCACACTGCCTGTTATGGAGTGATTGGGGGGCATTCTGCATCATGTCTCTTATGGGGGGATATTATCACCCCATTTGAACAGATTTTTCTTTCTTGTTTCCCTCCTCTGGTCAGGTGCATATTATAGTGCAAACAATACAGTATTTTACAGCCCCGCACTAGTTCCAGGCTCTTGGATTTAAACCGGACCTTCATCATGATTTATCGAAAAGCCCAAACCCTTAAAAAACGATTCCCCAGCATCTAAAGTTAATATATTTTAAGTTTTTAGTCACTTAGTTATTATTCTTTCCCCCACTGGGCTGCAACTCTGTTCAGGACTTTAGGATACGGGCGCCGCCATCTTGACTCAGAAGCATCACACTTACTGAGGAGAGGAGAGCGGGATAAAGTACAGGGGGCAGGTTATATCTGTGCTTTACTCAGACAGCTCAGAGCTGGGGTCAGGAAAAGGTCAGCAATCCCAGAATGCAGAGCGACACAGTCAGAAGGCACTTCCTGTTTGCAGGCTGCCTGATGGTCCATGAGCCGCCATCTTGGATGTTTAAAGTCTAATAACATGCAGTAGATGCAGGTAGGATGATTTTTAATTTGAGCAATCTGTATGTACAGGGTGTGGGAAACATATAAGATAGACTCTTATTCAGGGTGAAGGTCCGGATTAATATGAGCAATCTGTATGTACAGGGTGTGGGAAACATATAAGATAGGCTCTTATTCAGGGTGAAGGTCCGGATTAATGTGAGCAATCTGTATGTACAGGGTGGGGGAAACATATAAGATAGACTCTTATTCAGAGTGAGGGTCCGGATTAATGTGAGCAATCTGTATGTACAGGGGGAAACATATAAGATAGACTCTTATTCAGAGTGAGGGTCCGGATTAATGTGAGCAATCTGTATGTACAGGGTGGGGGAAACACATAAGATAGACTCTTATTCAGGGTGAAGGTCCGGATTAATGTGAGCAATCTGTATGTACAGGGTGGGGGAAACACATAAGATAGACTCTTATTCAGGGTGAAGGTCCGGATTAATGTGAGCAATCTGTATGTACAGGGGGGAAACATATAAGATGGACTCTTATTCCGAGTGAGGGTCTGGATTAATGTGAGCAATCTGTATGTACAGGGGTGGGAATATATAAGATAGACTCTTATTCAGGGTGAGGGTCCGGATTAATGTGAGTAATCTGTATGTACAGGGGTGGGAAACATATAAGATAGGCTCTTATTCAGGGTCAAGGTCCGGATTAATGTGAGCAATCTGTATGTACAGGGGGAAACATATAAGATAGGCTCTTATTCAGAGTGAGGGTCTGGATTAATGTGAGTAATCTGTATGTACAGGGTGTGGGAAACATATAAGATAGGCTTTTATTCAGGGTCAAGGTCCGGATTAATGTGAGCAATCTGTATGTACAGGGGGGAAACATATAAGATAGACTCTTATTCAGAGTGAGGGTCTGGATTAATGTGGGCAATCTGTATGTACAGGGTGTGGGAAACATATAAGATAGGCTCTTATTCAGGGTGAAGCACTGCTTTAAAGCAGACCAAAACTCACATTTATAACTAGCATCCCCTGAATTGCTGCCCCCATGAGGAGCACCTTTTGGCAATTGTCCTGCTTCACTCTAATCCCAGATAATGGCGCCTGTTTCAGCTGTAAAGCTCCGCCTCCTCCATTCATTGCTACCGTTGTGTGTGGCAATGATATCATTACCACACCTATGTAATGACTGATTTCCTGCCATCTTACAAAGAGGGACAGTAAAAAAAAATGAATGTTCCAGGATGATTTGAAAAGCGACAATATTCATTTCTAGTTCTACCCCCTGAGAAGGGAATATCGGCAGGGGCTTTGGCCACATGTATTTCACAAGTTCAGTGGGTTTTGGTCTGCTTTAAATCCGTCTGAGACCAGAGAGAACATGACAGGAGGGGGAAATCCATGGCAGCCCCAGAGACCTCAGGTCTGGAAGGAGCTGGTCAGTCCATTGGAGCCTTGTTCTATAACCAGACAGGTGAAGCCTGAAGGACGAGTGTTCCTGAAGCTGACAGCTGTCGGTGTGCAGGTTCATCGCATCCTGTTGTTGAAGCCGAGTTTGCACAGGAATAAATATTACCTTTGCTTTAGGGGTCAGAGTTGTTAGAGTAGGGGTCAGTTTGGGGCTAATGAGATGCCGTGGTGACATTTATTAGGTCGGGCAGATCGCACTTCCCTGGGTCAGGCAGCTCGGTGTGGCACGGAGACTGATGAAGCAGCGGACATGAAAGTGTGATACGCGGCGGGGTGGGGGGGGGGGCTTCACACCGGGACGGATTTGTGTTGTAGCTGTGGGAAGAATATAGAATAATAACTTCCTCCTGAATCGCTGCTCAAATCACTGTGAACATTTCTCTGCTGACAGCTTTGGAATATAACGCTTTCCCGATGCCGGAATAATATCCGTCATAATTCACCACCGTCCAGAAATAGGAAACAAACCTCACTGCTCCTGTACAAATCATTTTTGTACAGAGAACGCACCCCACAAGCAGGACTTTCACTCTCCCAGTTTTCCCTCCTTGGTGGGGAATCCTGATTTAAGATGCCCCACAGTATCATAACTGGGTGTACCCGGGCGGGTGTTGTGTCCTTGTACCTTGGGAGCGCCCACCTCCCATTCCCCTGAGCAGCTCCTATGGAGAATACAGGGCCATGCAGTAACCAGGACTAAGGAAAGCCATGGAAAATAGGCCACAGGGAGGGCATGGCTTTTATTCCTTCTATTCTCAGTTTCTTTCATTCTTTTCTTTTCTTTTTTTTCTCTTTCTTTTATTCCTTACATCTCAATTTTAGATGCCCCGCAGCATCATAACTGGGTGTACCCGGGCGGGTGTACCTTGGGAGCGCCCACCTCATCCCCTGAGCAGCTCCTATGCAGAATACAGGGCCATGCAGTAACCAGGACTAAGGAAAGCCAGGGGAAAATAGGCCACTGGGAGAGCATTTCTTTCTTTCCTTCCATTCTTTCCTTTCCATCCATCTAATCTTAGTTACTTTCTTTGATCCCTTCTTTCTGCAATTCTTTTTTTTCCTTCAGTTGTGTTTTTCTGTACTTAATTCTACTCTTTCTGTCATCCTTTCTCTTTCTTTTTAATGTCACTCCTTCTATTCTTTCTTTCTTTCCACAGTGTTGGTTCTGGCAGAAGGAATTGCAGGGATGTATTTTCTTTCTTTCTTTTTCTTTCTCTCTCTCTCTCTCTCTCTTTCCTTCCTTCCTTCCTTCCCTCCAACGTTTCTCTCCCATTCCTTATCTATCTCTCTTTTTTCTGTCATTCCTTTTATTCTTTCATTGTTTCTGCTGTGGGGGAGTGATGGACCCGAATCGGCCTCTACTCTGTTCTGGTGCAGTTTGTTTCCAATCTTCTGCTTCTGCATCACCCTAATCCCAATAAAGTGTTTGAGGGCAAGTTTCAGGATGTGCCTCTTGGTCTCTGGAAAACAACTAAAGCAGCCAAATGCCCCAAATTCCATGATGGGAAGAGCACAATAGGGTTGATTCAGAGCCCCTTTCTCATCATTTTTATGGAGGTATTGCTACCAAACGAAAAATCATGTAAAAATGAAAACATTTCACACATTTCACACTAAAGTTCTCGCAGAAAAAAGAAGAAAGGGGCTCTGAATCAACCCTAATGTCTGAGACTCATTGCTCAAATAGAAACAAAATCATCAGAGGTCCCCTTAACCCAATAATGTATTTTTGAAATAGGAAAAATAATCTCCCTTGAAGGAGAAAAAATGGCCCAAAGTTAAAAATCCATATAAACATGCTGGATGGCGGAAAGGCAGGTCACTTATACACCCGACATCAAGAAATATCCAGCCAGGCTTGTTTCTTTTATTTTAATGGAAGGAAAAGGACAGCCGGGGGGACAGGCTCTGTCACCCCTCATAGACTAAACCTGTCACCCCTGGATTTTGTTCCTACCATGTGAGAATAAACCACCAGCTTGGCAGAAGTTTTATTCAGTTTGGGTGTATAAGTGATTCCTCCTCTTATTAACCAATGTTTTTATATGAATTTTTAACATTACACAATTTCGCGATAGTGCTCCTTTAAGCTGCTAGATTTGTGCCCTGGCTATGGCTGTCTTTCTGCTTGCAGATCTGGCACTGTGCTAGGTTAAGACACAATTGCCACATGGACCATACCACTTGACCTAGCCATTCCCTGTGCCATTTTTCAGATGATCTGGCCCTACCTTGGCTCGGCTCTTTGTCGCTGCAAGTGCCAGAAGTATCCTCCTGCTCTGACAATGTCCCTTCCTTGTTGCCTGGTTCCCAGGTCCTGTCCAAAACTACATCATCCTCCTCCTGATTCCCTGTTCTGATGATTCATCATGGTCTACTTGCCTTCCCACACCACAACTACCTTCATAACTGCCAGTATGTCCATGTCTACCACTACCCCCACTGCCACAGCTATGCGTCTCGGACACCGTTTCCACCTCCGCAACACACCCTGAAGGCTGACTGTTGTCAAACAAATTCTCCTCATCACTATCACTAAGAAAAGCTGGCGCCCCTCTAGGAGGGGCAGTACAGAGAGAGATGGTGGAAGGGAAAGGCTTCTTTTGCTGTGATGAATAGCTGTAGTGGAGGAAGAATCCACAGAAACCTGGCTCAAAGTCATTGTATCAGAGCCTTCCTCCTCCTGAGATGAGCGAAAGCGAGTCAACCAGTCCACAATGGATGCATTGTCCGAAATAACACACCCTCTGGAGGAAATGGACAACTCTGGTTTGCTGATGCTGCTACTACTACCATTTACATTACTGCCGCTGCTACTACGAATGCGTACATTTCTGCCGCTGCTACTACTAATGCGTACATTGCTGCTGCTGCTACTGCTAATGCGTACATTGCTGCTGCTGCTACTACTAATGCGTACATTGCTGCTGCTACTACTAATGAGTACATTGCTGCTGCTGCTGCTGCTACTACTATGTACGTTGCTGCTGCTACTACTAATGCGTACATTGCTGCTGCTGCTACTACTAATGCGTACATTGCTGCTGCTGCTACTACTAATGAGTACATTGCTGCTGCTGCTACTAATGAGTACATTGCTGCTGCTACTACTAATACGTACATTGCTGCCGCTGCTACTACTAATGCATACATTGCTGCCGCTGCTACTACTAATGCGTACATTGCTGTCGCTGCAACTACTAATGCGTACATTGCTGCCGCTGCTACTACTAATGCGTACATTGCTGCTGCTGCTACTACTAATGCGTACATTGCTGCTGCTGCTACTAATGAGTACATTGCTGCTGCTGCTACTACTATGTACGTTGCTGCTGCTACTACTAATGCGTACATTGCTGCCACTGCTACTACTAATGCGTACATTGCTGCCGCTGCTACTACTAATGCGTACATTGCTGCTGCTGCTACTACTAATGCGTACATTGCTGCTGCTGCTACTACTAATGAGTACATTGCTGCTGCTGCTACTAATGAGTACATTGCTGCTGCTGCTACTACTATGTACGTTGCTGCTGCTACTTCTAATGCGTACATTGCTGCCCCTGCTACTACTAATGCGTACATTGCTGCTGCTACTACTAATGCATACATTGCTGCTGCTGCTACTACTACCATGTACGTTGCTGCTGCTGCTACTACTAATGCATACATTGCTGCTGCTGCTACTACTACCATGTACATTACTGCTGCTGCTACTACTAATGCGTACATTGCTGCCGCTGCTACTACTAATGCGTACATTGCTGCCGCTGCTACTACTGATGCGTACATTGCTGCCGCTGCTACTACTGATGCGAACATTGCTGCTGCTGCTACTAATGAGTACATTGCTGCTGCTGCTGCTGCTGCTACTACTACCGTGTACGTTGCTGCTGCTGCTACTACTAATGCGTACATTGCTGCTGCTGCTACTACTAATGCGTACATTGCTGCTGCTGATACTAATGTGTACATTGCTGCTGCTGCTACTACTACCATGTACATTGCTGCTGCTGCTGCTACTACTAATGCGTACACTGCTGCTGCTGCTACTACTAATGCGTACATTGCTGCTGCTACTACTACCATGTACATTGCTGCTGCTACTACTAATGCGTACACTGCTGCTGCTACTACTAATGCGTACATTGCTGCTGCTACTACTAATGCGTACATTGCTGCCGCTGCTACTACTAATGCGTACATTGCTGCTGCTGCTGCTACTAATGAGTACATTGCTGCTGCTGCTACTACTATGTACGTTGTTGCTGCTGCTACTACTAATGCGTACATTGCTGCTGCTGCTACTACTACCATGTACATTACTGCCGCTGCTACTACTAATGCGTACATTGCTGCCGCTGCTACTACTTATGCGTACATTGCTGCTGCTGCTACTACTATGTACGTTGCTGGTGCTACTACTAATGCGTACATTGCTGCTGCTGCTGCTACTACTACCATGTACATTACTGCCGCTGCTACTACTAATGCGTACATTGCTGCTGCTGCTACTACTAATGCGTACATTGCTGCTGCTGCTACTAATGAGTACATTGCTGCTGCTGCTACTACTATGTACGTTGCTGCTGCTGCTACTACTAATGCGTACATTGCTGCTGCTGCTACTACTACCATGTACATTACTGCCGCTGCTACTACTAATGCGTACATTGCTGCCGCTGCTACTACTAATGCGTACATTGCTGCCACTGCTACTACTAATGAGTACATTGCTGCCGCTGCTACTACTGATGCGAACATTGCTGCTGCTGCTACTAATGAGTACATTGCTGCTGCTGCTGCTACTACTACCATGTACGTTGCTGCTGCTGCTACTACTAATGCGTACATTGCTGCTGCTGCTACTACTAATGCGTACATTGCTGCTGCGGCTGCTGCTGCTGATACTAATGTGTACATTGCTGCTGCTGCTACTACTACCATGTACATTACTGCTGCTGCTGCTACTACTACCTCGTACTAGCAGTGGTGGGCCTGGGCAAATGGATACTGACACTACTATGGCTGGGCCTGGGCAAATGGCTGGTGCTACTTTTTCTACATTTTTAAACTGTATTTAACAAAAAGGCACCGTGGACCCCCTACTTAGAGAGAGACAGTACTGCACACTTAAAACAGAGCCTCCCCCTCGTTTTTTTTAACTGTATTTAACAAAGAGGCATCATGGACCCCAACTTAGAGAGAGGCGGGTACCATTCTTACTTTTACAGGGGTGATCTGCTCCATTTCAGTGCCTGTCTCCTGAGCCAGCATGTCGGGAGCAACAACATTACCCACTTTAATATCGGCTCAATTCATGGCACTAACCCTGGTTACTATAAATGATTAAAAGGACTGTCCAGGCATAAAAAAAGATACTTACCTGGGACCCCCCCCCCCCCTTCCCCAAAGCAGCTTCCTCTCCGAACCTCTCTACTTTTTAACATTAATGAATATGATTGGCTAATTCTAAACACAACCACACCCCTAATTATAAGAGGCTTATACTGCATACTTATGCAGCCATATTATTTCAATCATGTTATTTTTATTTTCCCCCTTTTCAATATCAGTTTGTACAGATGATGGGTCACAACAAAGGTGGAAAAAGTTCTGAAATTATTCTTCTTGTTCCAATTTTTTTACATGATAAAAACCTGCCATTGTAGCAGAGGTGTGCAGACTTTTTATATCCACTGCATTATATATATATATATATATATATATATAGAGTGGTGGACCATGGCCAAAAATGAGCACGTAATTTTATAACCACCTCCCTGGCCAACTCACGACATCCCTACTGAGTCCCCCACCAATACCTGGCCAGTCAGTGAGTGCAATTTAAGGCTGAGGCTCTACAATAGTAGATAGGGTCAAAACAATGGTACTAAAGAACTGTAGGGGCAGATGTTGTGGCAAGTGATGGAATTCCCTCCCCACAGCCGTGATATTGATTCTATAGCACGTGGGGGAGCAGGAATTGGATGAGGACAGCCCAATCAGCCCCCAAAGCAGTGCAGCCCACCAGGCATTCTCCAGGTTCTTCCTATGGCTGTCGGCCCTTTTCATCCTGTACTGATGTGTCAATGAGCACAATTCCATATCTACATGTCTGATGGGTTAGAAGGCTGCGGCGGGGACGTACTTTATGTCATAGCCCATAGCAATGTAGCCGATCACTAGAATAAAAGCTAAGGAAAGCGGCTCCCCAATCCAATTACTTCCAGGAGCAATTTGTTGTCAGAGCGTACGGAGTTCTATCAAACCAATGCGGAGAGGAGAGGTGCATTGTGGGGAACCAGGAACGCGGCGGCCTTGAATCCGACCTAATTGTTTGAAAATATGTATAAAGCACTTAACGCAGGATCCGAAAAGAGGCGCTGAATGGAAAACGCATTGGAGGCCTCCGAGATGAATGGGCGCCGACGCTGATATCTGAATAGGACAGATGCGCTCGCTATGTTTTCTGTGGCGGTTATTCATCAGCGAGCAGCGAGTGCGTCTGAAAAGCATTCATAGGAAATGTCAAGGCCGGGAAGACTTGTTTAGCCAATGTTCTGCAGAGAAGAACCGCGGTACTTAACTGCTGCAATGTGACGCCACAAGACGCAGGAAATAAAAAAAGGATCACAATGAAGCTGGCACAAAACCCTATTACCCCCCACATCCCCGAATAGCTTGGGTGATGCAGCCGACTCACCAGCAGCCTGGTTTTAAAACAAGGGTTTTTTCCACCACCAAGGCCACGCCCACAAGCATTATTGAGCTCACTGATTGGCTGATCTCAAGAATGTCGGCTTGTAAATAAATTAATCAACTGAAGTGCTCCTTCAAGTTATGTAATAACTAAAATATAAATATATATGTATATATATATATATATATATATATATATATATATATATATATTTATATCCTGCCTGGCTCGACTAAAATAGGCAAACACATATACAAATATTATCAGTATCTGGCCAATGATAACACAATGGATACACGCATAAGACTGTAGGTTTTTTCGACTTCCGGCATATGCAGAGGACACTGGTAAATAAAGATATATATTATGGGTAAAATAACAATGCAGCCTGACAACAAAATACAGCACACAATCAGAGTTAAAGGACTGACATACATATATACAGGGATTAAGCCAACAATAAGAGCATTACCCTCCTGAAACAGGCACCCACAAGCGGACCTTTTCAGCTGGCAGCCTTCATTCCTCCTGTTTTTCCTTCTTGCCTCTGCTCCCCCAGATATATATATCCAATATCCCCTTTCATCTCTGCTCTTCTTCTTCTTTTGATCTTTTATGACCCTAGTTATAAGTTTACTCTTCTCCTAACCTGGCTTCCCTATCTAGTCTCTTCCTGCTGCATTGTTTGGAATGTATTGCTTTATTGTCTCAGGATGCTCATACTATCTGCTTTGAATACCTCCTCTAGGCCTTCCTCCTGATGTTGTGCCATACATTCTTTGCTGTGTATTCCTATATTTATATAAGCAACATTATTAACAATTCTCTTCCAACTCCTATACCACTGTATATTACAGGCTGACCCATCCCGGGATGCCCTGCTGACCATCTCCGGTTTCCCTGTAGTGTGGCCTGATCCCAGTCTGAATGGTTAGCCACAGCTACAGGGAAGCTGAAGATGCACTGCCCGGTGAAGACGTAGATGTAGTGGGAGCCGCTGGTAAAGGTGAATTTACCATCGAACCCGGGGGTTTCACAGTGCGGGGGATCTTGATTTCGAATGCCTCAGCAGCAGGCTAGCAGCTGGCCCTGGAGTATTTTATTTAAATCGAAATTATCTATATTTTCTAACTTGCAGATTTTTTTTAGAAGCAGGAAGGGTTATGGCCATTTTGAAGGACAAATGTATTAAAAAAAACACTGTCTGGACTTTCTGACGATCTAGAGTGCTGACCTGACTGCTATTAAAGCGGTCCTTCACTCTGAATGTTTCCCACACCCTGTACATACAGATTGCCCACATTAAAAATCATCCTACCTGCATCTACTGCATGTTATGAGCCTAGTGGACCAACACCCAGGGGGGATCGGCCCGAAATCGAGATGTCCCGCGGGGTGAAACACCCAGGAAGCCCAGAAACCTTACCTTAAACCCGTTCCAACGGCGCATGTGCGGGCCACGTCTCGCGCTTCCCTCTAGCAGGGTGCGCACCTGCGTTGGCCGTTTGCGAATGGCCGGCGCGGGCGCGCTCCCTGTTAGAGGGAAGCGCGAGACGCGGCCTCCAGTTCTCAGAGCCGCTGTGGTTGGACGCCGCTTGTACGTGCATACCACAGCGGCTCCGAGCGCCCGCGTAGGAGCGTGGTGAGGTGAGTGTTTCTGGGCGTTCTGGGGGGTTTCACACAGCGGGGCACCCCCGATCGGGGTGCTCCACCGAAGTGGACCAAAACCCAGGATAGTCAAAATCCTGGGTGTTGGTCCACTTTAAACATCCAAGATGGCGGCTCATCAGGCAGCCTGCAAACAGGAAGTGCCTTCTGACTGTGCTGCTCTGCATTCTGGAATTGATGACTTTTTCTTGACCCCAGCTCTGCTCTGTCTGAGCAAAGCACAGCTATAAGCCGCCCCCTGCACTTTATCCCACTCTCCTCTCCTCAGTAAGTGTGATGTTTCTGAGTCAAGATGGCGGCGCCCGTATCCTAGAGTCCTGAACAGAGTTGCAGGCCAGTGGGGGAAAAAATAAATAAAAGACTAAAAACTTAAAATATGTTAACTTTAGATGCTGGGGAATCGTTTTTTAAGGGTTTGGGCTTTTCAATAAATCATGGTGAAGGTCCGGTTTAAGCTTGGAGGAGGCCTGAAACCCATTCTGCTTCTCTTTTTCTTCTCTCCTCTCTTTCCTTTCTTTCTCTCTCTTTCATATGTGCTCGCTTTTTCCTTTCGCTGTCTTGTTTTGTTTGCTTTTTTTTCTAGTCCTACTTTTTGACCCACAGTCTTGCTACCCTCTCCCTCAGTACTGTGTGAGTGAGATGGGGAGGACGATTCATTAATAGCGGCAGGTAGCGACAGTTGAGCGACTGTAGCAGTATTTTCACAGCGCCCGCTAGTAGTCGCTGTGCTTGGCCATTGTTCGGTTGTCGATAGCGAATGAGTCGGTGTGGCGTAATGTTGAATATGGGGTGACGATGGGGTGACGAGTCGCTATTTGACAGGTTCCGCCATTTATGGGTGCGCATGATAGCGACTGGTCAGAGCGACCGGCTCCCACCACATTCATCAAAAAATCACGCTCAAAAAATTCTTGCGCTGTAAAATGCATGTTTAAACCCCAGAGCGCTGGCGGCGATGTGTTAAAAGTAGTTTTTTAACCACCAAACCACCATATTTTGGGAAACCAAAAAAAATTTTTTAAAGAATTTAGTAATGTAATATCAATTCTGCCCAATTTTTTTTTTTTTTTTTTTTACCTTAAAAAAATTAGCATGGCAGAAGTGGTCACATAATTTTATAACATAAAACATTAATAACAATTAATTATGAATATTTAAAGATTGTTCCATTGAAATGCATTGGAGAGCGCCAGGTAGCGAGAGGTCATACCTGGCTGTTCAAGGTGGGACGCTGGCGCTGTGAGCTGAGGCTGGAATAATGATGATGAATGAGTCGCTATATGGCGCTATCTCAGTCGCTAAGTAGGATCGGCTTGATAAATGTGTGATTGTGGTGGGGAGCCGGCGTTCTCGTGGCGGGGCCCGTCATTACCGGCCACTCACCAGTCGCTACCTGTCGCTATTCCTTCATAAATAAGGGCCTTCGTTTTTTTTTCTCCCCCTCCCTAGTCCGCGGAGATCTGTTTCTAGAACCCAGGTGGGCGGGAGGGTAATTGAGTGGAGAGTGGTAGGGGGTGGGTAGTCGGGACGTGGTTCTGTTGTCTGTTTGCACTAGTTGTTCAGCAGAGGTATTTCATTTTTGTATTCCTTTCATGTCTCAATGTCATTGTCTTACTGTATGAACAAAAACTACTACATGTTGGACTGTGATGTATGATCTTTATTATTGCAATAAAAACTATTGTTTAAAAAAAAAGACTTACTGGTAACGGATTTTTTAGGAATCCTTCAGCACGACCACCTATGTTTTTTGTGTTTCCTCCCGGGGGGTAGAGAATCTTCGTGTGGTCATGCTGAAGGATGACTTGGAAAAAACCCTCCTTCTAATCAAGCCCCTTCCAGCTTTCCATTCTGTACTAGTGAGGAAATGTCATTTCCTTTCCTTGGCTAGTGCTCCCCCCTAGTGGCCAGATTCAGAACACTGCTTACTGTTCTGAACTAGAGTGTGGTCTAAATCCACCCTGTAATTGTTCAAGCGAGAGAGGGTCTCACAATGGAAATATGTAAGAAATTAAAGGAACTTCCTCAGCGAATTGCTCTATATTATAGATCCATATAAACATGCTGGATAACATGCTGATCTAATAACTATGTATAAATATATATTCGGGGTCAATACAAAGATCTGTCCCACAATCTATTTATACCCCCGAGTGTAACTATAACCCGAGGGCATCCACTAAGGTTAGAGGAAAGGTGCTTTCTCCACCGACATAGGAGGGGATTCTTCTCTGTAAGAGCAGTGAGACTGTGGAACTCACTGCCAGAGAAGGTAGTTAGAGATGAGCGAATCGATCCGGACGAACCCGGATTAGTTCCGAATTTCAGGAAAAATTCGATTCTGAACGAATCCGAATTTCCCCGCGGTTCGATCGATCGAAGTTTTCCTTTAAACTCCATTTATTTCAATTACAGGCATTCTAAAATGGTGGAAGCACATGTCCGGACATATTCCCTGGGGCAAGGTATCATGGGAAAGTCACATGCAGCCTATCAGCAGCCAGGAAGCCCGGTGACGTCACAGTGCTATATAAACCGGCAGCAATTTTCCTTGTGCGCAGTTCAGCGTTGTATTGCGGCCAGAGCAGAGCTGGTTACAGACAGGGACAGAGTTAGAGATAGGTAGGGAGAGTCAGAGAGACCGACAGAGAGGCAGAAAGAGAGGTAGACAGAGCCAGGGAAAGATAGTGAAAGATAGGGAAAAACCGGAACCATCCAGGCAGGGACAGCATTGAAGTGACAGGGAATTTTTTTTTTCTTTTCATTAGCCAGATCAGTTTTCAATTAAATTTCAGTTCTTTGTGCTGTAAACCTGCCTTGCCACTGTGCATCCTATCAATGCAGTGGCATATTTAACCCTATCTGTTACACACAAGCATTTCTCATAACTGGATTAGTTTCAATATTTTTTTGTCTGGTTTAAATACACCAGCCCACATGGGCATCCCTAACCAGCACATGTCACCCTATCTGTTATACTAAATAGGCGTTCAGCCTCCTTTTCATTTAAGCTATTGCATTTTGATTTGGGCTTTGTCTGGTTAAATACACCAGCCCACATGGGCATCCCAAACCAGCACATGTCACCCTATCTGTTATACTAAATAAGCGTTGTTCAGCCTCATTTTAATTAAGCTATTGCATTTTGCATTGGGTTTTGTCTGCTTTAAATACACCAGCCCACATGGGCATCCCAAAACAGCACATGTCACCCTATCTGTTATACTAAATAAGCGTTGTTCAGCCTCATTTTAATTTAAGCTATTGCATTTTGATTTGGGTTTTGTCTGCTTTAAATACACCAGCCCACATGGGCATCCCAAACCAGCACATGTCACCCTATCTGTTATACTAAATAAGTGTTGTTCAGCCTCATTTTAATTAAGCTATTGCATTTTGAATTGTTTTTTGTCTGGTTTAAATACACCAGCCCACATGGGCATCCCAAACCAGCACATCACCCTATCTGTTATACTAAATAAGCGTTGTTCAGCCTCATTTTAATTAAGCTATTGCATTTTGATTTGGGCTTTGTCTGGTTTAAATACACCAGCCCACATGGGCATCCCAAACCAGCACATGTCACCCTATCTGTTATACTAAATAAGCGTTGTTCAGCCTCATTTTAATTTAAGCTATTGCATTTTGATTTGGGTTTTGTCTGCTTTAAATACACCAGCCCACATGGGCATCCCAAACCAGACATATGGTTGACAGTAGGCCTGGCAAATAGGCTAGATGCACCAAATTAGCTGAGCAGACATCAATTTTATTGCACCAATCCCAGCACACAAAAGGGACATACTTATGATAATAAAACAACAACAAAGTGAAATGCTAAAATCACGGGGGCCCACCGTGCACCCACACACGCTACCACGCACTCATACACCCACCCCACTAGCAGCGCTGCTAAATTCTACCTAAGATCCAAGCAGGACACACTGCTCAAGGCTGATTAAACGCATGATTGTAGTCATGAGACAGTGGCCGGCGTCCTCACACTAAAGTTGCCTCTGTAAAATATCCAGCTGGATAATATTCAACATCAAATGGTGTCTTGATCTGCAACGTCCAGGGTTCACATGCGACTATCCCACAGCATGGCAACGATGCTTATTATCATGCATCATGAGTCCATCATATGTTAACAACACATTGCTTAATCATATCTCTGAGCTCACAAAGAGACCGTGCAATCAAGGAATAGAAGTGCCTCTCCGAGGCTTATACTTAGCTTGAGACACGCAGAAGTCCTTTGCTGAGAGCTAACGCCATGGCGTCGGGGTTGCCCTTCAACCCTTCATAAGCGGAGGTACTTAGAGCAGAAGCAGGGCTGAGAGCAGGGTGGCCAGCACGTGGAGAGGGCCGGCCGTCCGCCGACGCGCGTTTCGCTCCGCCCACCGGAGCTTCGTCAGGGTGGTGGGCGGCCCTCCATCCCCCCATTTTGAAGCTGGGTTCCTTCCCATACAACGGAGATAGCCAATCCATAAGGTGCCTCGTGATGTGATGCAATCCGCGTCCTTCCCCCTTCTCAGGGTCCGCCCAGCTGGCCCCTTAATCAGCCGATCACAGCAGTGACGCATCCCGCGTCCTTAGTATATCCAGACTCACTCTGAATGGCCAATCATTTCAACTTCCTCAAATGACGCATACCGCGTCATCCCCGAGTTGGCAAGCACCCGGATGTCACAATCGTGCGCACTGTCAACAATCGCCGGCTGTCAAACATCAAGCAATTCTCCCCTCACTTGCGGGGCCCACAACGGGACTCGGTATTCCTTTATTATATGCTATCTATCCCATCTACTTCATGGGGGTATGGGTATGGGTGTGTTGGGGGGGCCCCCCCGCAGCAGTATAGTCAATCTCTTGCCATAATCACATGCCCCGGATGGTCATAATACAGTCCGTGTCATCATTGCAGTCTTCATATGGGACGAAGGGATGCAGCTGGCTGAGTGATAATTCTTGTATGGGGCCCATATACCTAACGGGCACTGAATCAACCACCATACACACCAAAATTCCCAACTGTCATACTGAATGGACATCCATATCACCAGGGGACCACCTGTACCGGTGTCACTCCATTTAGTGCCACATTCCACTTCCATGCGCAAACATTGCATACTTCTGCATACGTTGCACACTTCTTTTCACCTTTTCCAGGGTAAAACTTACAAAACATCCCCACTAGTTGTACTATTACCCACAGCCCTTATACCTGCGGGAAGGTGACTACAGCGCCATTTATATGTTGCTCTCCAGATAATAGTACACCTACCACAATCATGCCCCTTAACAGGCGGATGCCACCAGTACCTACCCTCTTAACCACCTATTTACATAAATATATACAAATCAGGTTGCCCCATAACTTACTTGGCCCCCTAGGGGCATACATAGGGAAGCTGGGGAAAGTACTCTAGAGGGACAATAGGGAGCAACTCATAGTCCTACAGAAAAGCCCCCAGACCGGAGTCAATATTTAACCTGTCCGGGGTCATCGTTCCTAATTCAAAAATCAATCTCGCTTCCTGCTGCATCAGACGCTGGTCCAAGAAGCCACGTCTACCCCCCTGCTTCAACACAAAAATACCACACACCCTGAGGCCTTTTGGGTTTCCATGATGAAAGACCCTAAAGTGATCTGATACGGGGCTCTTTTCACTTCCCATTTTTATATCCCGCAGGTGCTCACCTATCCGTGTGCGCAATGTGCGCTTAGTTTTACCCACATATTTTTTATTACAGGGACAGGTGAGCATATATACAACATAAGTGGTCCCACAGCTTATAAAGCCTCTTATTTTTCTCGGTGGATCTCCCCTTGTACCTACATAGCTACTGGTCTTTTCTATGAAGGGGCAGATTTTACATCGTCCACATTTAAAGGAGCCTTCCAGCCTATTAGTCCCTGATATCTCCGTGGTTCTAATCAAATCACTATGAACCAATCTATCCTTCATGTTGGTCGCCCGCCGGGCTGTAAGTAAGGGGCGTGGGCCTACGCATCTTGCTAATTTGGGATCCAGTTGTAAAATATGCCAATGGGACTGTAGGATTGTCCTAAATTTCTCCCAATGTGTACCAAAACACGTAATTAGTCTCACTGGTTGATCTCCTCCCCGTTTCCTTGACTCATTCTTCAAGCTGTCATTTCTCAGGAGATCTCTCCGATCCGCAACCAAAGCCTTCTTGAAGCAGGTGCGAATTAATTTATGTGGGTACCCCCTCTCCCTAAAACGGCCCGACAGCTCCCTAGCCTCACGTACATATTCGCGTTCGGAGCTACAGTTCCTGCGTATCCGCAGGAATTGTCCGTAGGGTATCCCCCGCAAAAGAGGGGGAGGGTGATGACTGGTAAAATGAAGCAAGGTATTACCTGCAGTAGGTTTTCTAAAAGTGGAAGTGGACAATCTACTGCCGTCCCGCTTAATGAGCAAATCCAAAAATTCAATACATTCATAGCCAATTTTAAAGGTAAGGCGTATATTGCGGGTATTCTGGTTCAAATGGTCCACAAAAGTCTCAAACTCACCCGGGGTCCCCCTCCACACCACCAGGACATCGTCAATGTAGCGCAGCCAGAGGGCGACCCGTGCCCCAAAGTCCGCCCGCCCAAACACCTCGAGGCTCTCCCACCGCCCCAGGTGCAGGCAGGCGTACGAAGGGGCACAGGCGGCCCCCATGGCTGTTCCACGTATCTGATGATAGAAACTGCCATCAAATCTAAAAAAATTGTTTGTAAGTACAAAGTGCAGAAGATCTACCACCATCTCATTATAGGCCGCGTCACATGGACCAAGGTCATCTAGGAACTGTGCCACAGCTTCTAGGCCCACCGTGTGGGGAATGGACGTGTACAAACCCTCAACATCAATGCTTGCCAGAAGCCACTCCCCCTCGAGTTCAAACGAGAGTAGCTTCCGCAAGACATCGCTGCTGTCTAGGACGAAAGATGGCAAAATTCGTACCAATGGTTTGAGGTTCTCGTCCACAAACCTAGACACGCACTCGAGGGGACCTCCATTCCCCGACACGATGGGCCGACCTGGTGGTGCAGAGGTGGACTTGTGAACCTTGGGAATAGTGTAGAGTACAGGGATATTATACTCACTCACTGAAAGGTACTTAAATACACTTGGGGTAAGCAGTTTTTCTTCCAAGGCCCAATCTAGCTTGTCACTGAGTCTAGCAACAACACCTGGGAAGGGGTTGGTCTCTACTTTTCTGTATGTACTTGCATCTCCCAGCTGTGATCTAATTTCTTTAACGTAGTAGTCCTGATTTAACAGGACCACATTACCACCTTTATCGCTGGGGCGTATGTTAACATATGATGGACTCATGATGCATGATAATAAGCATCGTTGCCATGCTGTGGGATAGTCGCATGTGAACCCTGGACGTTGCAGATCAAGACACCATTTGATGTTGAATATTATCCAGCTGGATATTTTACAGAGGCAACTTTAGTGTGAGGACGCCGGCCACTGTCTCATGACTACAATCATGCGTTTAATCAGCCTTGAGCAGTGTGTCCTGCTTGGATCTTAGGTAGAATTTAGCAGCGCTGCTAGTGGGGTGGGTGTATGAGTGCGTGGTAGCGTGTGTGGGTGCACGGTGGGCCCCCGTGATTTTAGCATTTCACTTTGTTGTTGTTTTATTATCATAAGTATGTCCCTTGTGTGTGCTGGGATTGGTGCAATAAAATTGATGTCTGCTCAGCTAATTTGGTGCATCTAGCCTATTTGCCAGGCCTACTGTCAACCATATGTCTTTTTTGTTGTATTGAGTCGGTGCAGAGGTTAGTAGGACGCCGCTGAGTATATGCGGTAGTGCATAAGGCTGTATATCTCAATTCTCTCCAGCCTTTTTATGGAATGTATTGGCATCCCAAACCAGCACATGTCACCCTATCTGTTATACTAAATAAGTGTTGTTCAGCCTCATTTTAATTAAGCTATTGCATTTTGAATTGTTTTTGTCTGGTTTAAATACACCAGCCCACATGGGCATCCCAAACCAGCACATGTCACCCTATCTGTTATACTAAATAAGCGTTGTTCATCCTCAGCTTAATCAAGCTATTGCATTTCGAATTGGTTTTTGTACTGCTGCCATAACACTAGGCCGCAGGGTATCCCAAACCTGCACGCAGCACCCTATCTGTTATACTAAATACCCTTGTTCATCCTCAGCATAATCAAGCTATTGCATTTTGAATAGTTTTTTGTCCTGCTATCAAAACACCAGGCCGCAGGGGATCCCAAACCACCACGTTGCACCCTGTTATACTAAATAAGATTGTTCAGCCTCAGCTTAATCAAGCTATTGCATTTTGAATTGGTTTTTGTCTGCTTTAAAAACACCAGCCCACATGGGCATCCCAAACCAGCACATGCCACACTGTTATACTAAGTAAGCTTGTTCAGCCTCAGCTTTATTAAGCTATTGCATTTTGAATTGGTTTTTGTCCTGCTGTCTAAACACCAGGCCGCAGGGTATCCCAAACCACCACGTTGCACCCTATCTGTTATACTAAATAAGATTGTTCAGCCTCAGCTTTATTAAGCTATTGCATTTTTAATTGGTTTTTGTCCTGCTGTCAAAACACCAGGCTGCAGGGTATCCCATATTGCCAGTTTTCATAGTATCTGGTGCAGAGAAGCAGTTCCTCACTTTATTTAGCTTCTGCTTTTTAAAGTAAACACATTTTTTAAAGTACCTATTGTGCATTTCAAATACATAAAAATGTCAGGCAGACAAGTGCCAGGATGTTCAAAGAAGAGTGGCAGAGTCCAAGATTCAGCAGGCAGAGTTTGCAGCAGACTAGAGGCGAGTGGCAGCAAGAGTCATGGTGAGAGACCTGATCTGCCAGTATCTGCTAGCGCCATGTCTCCACCAGTAACGCATGGTAGATTGGTTAACGCGGTCATCCACATCATCACAAGTTACATCTGAGACCCCCAGTCTAGGGTCGGTAGGTTCCTCTGACACAACCCTGAGTTGGCATGCCCAGAGAGCAGTTCCTGTCCTCCCATTGCCTCTGTCCTACACCGTTCCCTCCCCCAGTGATGTATCCTATGATTTGGGTTCAGCTCCACTCTTTAGTGAGGAGGACGATCAGATAGAGGACAGTCAGCAGCTACTGCCCAGCCAAGAAATGGAGGTGGCTTCTTTAGCTAGGCAGACAAATAGTGATGTGGACAGTGTCGTGGCTGTTGCAAGCGTTCCAGCCCCTGCGCCAGATACTGTTGAGGAAACCGAGAACATCAGTGACATGCAGCCACAACTCATTGATGATGATGATGAAGAAGCCGATCGCACTTGGAAGCCGGGTGCAGAAGGGGCTTCATCGTCATCATCAGGAGAAGAGGGGCGCAGGTTGCCCTGGAGTCAGCAGCTGAGGCAGCAAGGTGTTAGCAGCATGGTTGGCAGTCAGCATGGGGGCACAATTGTAAAGCCTGGAGCCAAACGGGGCCGGGGCCGGGGTAGAGCACCTGCTGCACGGCAGGCTACCTTATCGGGAGGTAGTGGAGCAGGGGTTCCTGGAGTTGGCGACAGTAGCAGTGAATCAGTGCGGCCTGTTGGTGGGAAAAGTAGCTACTCGGCAGTGTGGCAGTTTTTCCTGAAGCATCCGCAGGAGGGTAACATGGCCACATGCAAGATATGTAGGCAGAAGGTGAAGCATGGCCAGGGCCCAAATGTTGGCACCACGGCCCTGCGTCAACATATGATGCATCACCATAAAGTGGCCTGGAAGAACAGAGGCTCCGAAGAGGTGGTCCAGCCTGCTTCCTCACCAAGTGGCACGCCGCTCCCAATTTCTGCCAGCCAAGGCTCCAGCACCTCAGCCGAAGGCAGCTGTGCGTCCTGCCCATCCTCTGTCGCTCCTGATGCTCTTGCTTCTCCTCCAAGTCATGCATCCCGCCAGCAATCCATCAGCGAAGCCATGTCCAAGAGACAGCAGTATGTGCTCCTGTCCAAGTTGCTGGTGCTGCAGTCACCCCCTTTTCAGGTGGTGGACTCTGCACCTTTCAGAGAACTGATGGCTTGTGCCGAGCCGAGGTGGAGAGTCCCAAGCCGTCATTTCTTTGCTGAGAAGGCAGTACCAGCGCTGCACACTTTTGTTGAACAGAAGGTGGGCCAGTCCTTGAGCCTGTCGGTGTGTAGCAAAGTGCATGGCAGCGCCGACGTCTGGAGCTGTAACTACGGTCAGGGACAGTACATGTCGTTTACGGCCCACTGGGTGAATGTGGTCCCTTTGCAGCAGAAGCAGCAAATTGGACAGGTCACGCCACTTCGGCCTCTGCGCTCCCTGCCCGTTGTGCCTGTGACACCGTGCGCCTCCTCATCCTCCGCCATCTCCTCACCCTCCACTGTAGGCTCAAGCCTCAGTGCCCCTCCAGTCTACCATGTGTGCAGGGCACGGAGGTGTCACGCTGTGCTTCACATGGTTTGTCTTGGCGAACGGAGTCACACAGGGGAGGAACTGCTTAAATTTATTCATCACGAAATCCAAACAATGGCTTACTCCAAGAAAACTTACCAACAATGGGAAGAACATTTTGTTTGCGCTGCGACAAGGAAGCCTGACCCATGCGCCCTGCATGGCTCACGTCTTCAATCTGGTTGTCAAGCGGTTTATGAAGTGTTCCCCCCATCTTCAAGACATCCTAACAACTTCAAGGAAACTTTGCATGCACTTCAGCCACTCATACACCGCCAAACACACCCTTCTTGAGCTACAGCGTCAGAACGGTAGCCCCCAACATAGTCTGATTTGCAATGTTTCCACCCGTTGGAATTCCACCCTTCACATGTTGGACCGATTATATGAACAGAGAAAAGCCATCACGGATTTCCTGATGATCCAAGCGGATAGGGGGACTCCCCTGTGTAACTTCAATGTCAACCAGTGGCAGCTCAACGTGACACCTGCCGTTTGCTCAGGCCCTTTGAGGAAGCCACTTTATTTGTCAGTCGGCAGGATTACGGGATGAACGACGTGATTCCACTGCTTCATGTACTCCAGCACATGTTGGAAACCATGGCTGGTCAGGGCACTAGAGACATGTCTACATCTTACGGCCACATGAACCCCGTTGGAGCTGAACTGGAGGAGGAGGAGGAGTGGCCCAGTGAAGCACAGTTTAGGCTTGGTGAAATGGCTGGTTTATCTAGTCAGGAGAGGAGGAGCAAGAGCAGCCAGAGGAGCTAGAGGGTTGTGAGGAAGGTGAGACAGAGGACCCAGACACACCGTGGCAGTATGCAGTGGAGATGGAGACAGGTAGTCCATCCGAGTCACTTGCGCAAATGGCAAGAAGCATGCTCACGTGCTTGCATAGTGACCCCAGAATAGTTTCCATTTGTCGGCGGGATGACTTCTGGCTGTCCACCTTATTGGACCCCCGCTTCCGGCACAAAATGGGGGCATTTTTTAAACCCGCCGAGAGGGAGGACAAACTGAACTACTACAAAGACATTCTACGTAGTCAGTTGCCCGAAGCCTATCTGCGCCATGGTCCATACTCTCGCAGGTCTGACTCGAGGGGACCTCTGCGCTCACCTTCCACTGCCATGGCTGCTGGGGGGGGTTGGCAGGAGCAGCAGCAGCAGCTCCATCAGCAGCAGCCTCAGTCTTCAGTCGCTAATGAGTAGCTTTCTACACCCGCATAGTGAGGCTACTCATGAGCAGCAGGAAGACCTGGAGCAGGACCTGAACCAGCAGGTCATGTCATACCTTGACATGACCATGCCAACACACCTTGAGGATCCGCTGGACTTCTGGGCAGCCAAACTTGGCTTGTGGCCGCAACTAGCAGAGTTTGCCCTGGAAAAGCTGTCCTGCCCGGCAAGTAGCGTGCCATCTGAGCGGGTGTTTAGTGCGGCGGGGGCCATAGTTACTGCGAGGAGAACTCGTCTGTCAACTAAAAATGTGGAGAGACTCACCTTTGTCAAAATGAATCAGGGATGGATCATCCAGGATTTCCACCCACCAATGGCTGATGTATGCGACTAGATTCAGCATGGTGCCACGTTTTTCCAAATGGTGCAAAACATATTTATGTCTTTAGGCCAATCTTTGAGCTCCTGCTGATGCCAACTTCAGGGTGTGCCTTCCAGCCAATTTTGGGCCTCCTGCCTCTTCCAACTGCAGTGTGTCTTTCAAGCTATGTTTGGGCTCATTCTGTTGCTGCTGCTGCTTGCAACTCCAGGGTGTGATTCATCCAATTTTTGGCCTCCTGCAGCCAACTCCAGTGTCTCTATAAAGCAATGTTTGGGCTCCTGCTGCTGCTTCTGCTGCTTGCAACTCCAGGGTGTGATTCATCCAATTTTTGGGCTCCTGAAGCCAACTCTAGTGTCTCTTTAAAGCAATGTTTGGGCTCCTGCTGCTGCTTGCAACTCCAGGGTGTGATTAATCCAATTTTTGGGCTCCTGCAGCCAACTCCAGTGTCTCTTTCAAGCTATGTTTGGGCTCCTGCTGCTACTGCTTGCAACTCCAGGGTGTGATTCATCCAACTTTTGGGCTCCTGCAGCCAACTCCAGTGTCTCTTTCAAGCTATGTTTGGGCTTCTGCTGCTGCTGCTGCTTGCAACTCCAGGGTGTGATTCATCCAATTTTTGGGCTCCTGAAGCCAACTCCAGTGTCTCTTTAAAGCAATGTTTCGGCTCATGCTGCTGCTTGCAACTCCAGGGTGTGATTCATCCAATTTTTGGGCTCCTGCAGCCAACTCCAGTGTCTCTTTCAAGCTATGTTTGGGCTCCTGCTGCTGCTGCTTGCAACTCCAGGGTGTGATTCATCCAATTTTTGGGCTCCTGCAGCCAACTCCAGTGTCTCTTTCAAGCTATGTTTGGGCTCCTGCTGCTGCTTGCAACTCCAGGGTGTGATTCATCTAATTTTTGGGCTCCTGCTGCCAACTCCAGTGTCTCTTTAAAGCAATGTTTGGGCTCCTGCTGCTGCTGCTTGCAACTCCAGGGTGTGATTCATCCAATTTTTGGGCTCCTGCTGCCAACTCCAGTGTCTCTTTCAACCAATTTTTGGGTGGCTGCTGCTGCTTGCAACTCCAGGGTGTGATTTTTGGGCTCCTGCTGCTGCCAGCTCCAGGGTGTGTTTTTCAGGCACTATAGAGGCCCCTCATAGTGATGCTATTGTGCCGCTCTGCGATTCTATTAGTGATGCCTCTGATCTGCATGTCATAATTATTTACAGTATTATTTCACTAACCCAGCACGCATCCTATGCGTGTTACAGCAAGGCAGAATGGTTTACAACCCTATTGAGGCTCTAGGAAGCTCAGAAATAGCCGTTTTTAATAGCGATTCATTGCGAATAAATTGGAACCGAAACAAATTTTGTCAGAAAATTCGGCAAATCAGCCGAATCGAATTTTTCAAAAGTTCGTTCATCTCTAGAGGTAGTAATGATGGATACAGTAAAAACGTTTAAAAGTGGCCTTGATGCCTTCCTGGCATGTAATAACATTTCCAGCTATGGCTACTAGACCACTGGAAGGAGATAAATAGGCTGAACTGGATGGACTAAAGTCTTTATTCAGCCGCACATACTATGTTACTATGTAGTGAGAGGAGGGGTCACTTATACTGCTGAATATAGCTGAAAAAAAATTCCACGAGGCTTGCGGCTTTCTTCTCATTTTAGCTATAAATCCAGGGGTTACAGGTTTTGGAGTGTACTATTCTTACTTTTACAGGGGTGATCTGCTCTATTCCAGCGCCTGTCTCCTGAGCCAGCCTGTTGGGAGCAACATTACCCACTCTAATATCTGCTTAATGCATGGCACTAACCCTGGTTACTATAAATGATTAAAAGGACTGTCCAGGCTTAAATAAAAAGATACTTACCTGGGACCCTCTAGAGCAGTTTTTCTCTTGAACCAATAAACTTGCTGAGAATAGGTTCCCTGGCATCCTGGTGCATTCCTGGTGCATTCTGGTGTTAAACTAGTGGGCTAGTCGTGGGACACCTGGATAGTCCAAAGATGGGGGTTACAGATGTGTCAGAGCCCGAAAACTCAGTTTTTCCAGTTTCTGGGCTCAGTACTGCAATGAAAGAACTATGCATGGATTCAGCTTTTTTATCTGGCTTGGTGCTGGGACATACAGCGGCCCCGTTATTGTCAGTTTTGTGTCAGAAGCGAAAAAACCTTTAAAGTGGATGTGTAGGGCAGCCGATCCTTGCATGGGGTAATTTATGGTCAGACCTGGTGGCCGCTTCTCGGGCCAGGAGTGTGAAATGCCACAGGGTTTGTCTTTGAAACAGAACCCCCCAGGGTGGGAGACCTGCAAACAGCCCGAGAACAGGACCTGGGTGAGAATTGTCACCTATATACAGGCAGGCTGATTCATTACTAACGCCAGGTAGCGACAAATGAGCGTCTGTGGAGCGGATTTCAGAGCGCCCACTAGTAGTCGCTGTGCTCGGCCATGGATCATTGTTTCAGAGCGCCTCAGTCGCTGTCCGGCATTGATGAATATGATATGTGTCGCAGTACTACGCTGTATGGGAGCGAATCGTAACGCCAGCTCAGTGCGACTGACTCACACCACATTCATCAAAAAACAGCCTCAAACATCGCTGGCGCTCAAAATCATGTAATTGTAGCCCATAGCGCCAGAGGCTGTGTGATTAAAGTGTTTTTGAACATGTATCCACTAGTAACAAAGCGAAAACATATGAAATTACATTGTTATTACATTGTAACATGAACAATTTAATACCAGACCTGTAAGGACAATTCTGCATAAAAATATTATTAATCCAAAAAGTTTTCAAAAATGTCATTTTCTTGCCCAGGATACATGTCAGAAGGTTTGAGATTTTTTTTAGGGAAGAAAAAAAAATTTAAGGATCGTCCATAGAAATGTATGGGAAAACGCCAGGTAGCGACAGGTAATATGCGGCACTCTGCAAGGCTGAACTCCGGCGCTGTACGCTGAGGCTGGGATAATGATGAATCGGACGCTGCATGGCATTGTTCCAGTCGCTCACCAGATTCGGCTTCATAAATGTGGAATTGTGTGCCGTCTCCGGCGTTCACCTGCCACTACCTGCTCGCTTACAAGACACTACCTGGCGCTATACCTTCATGAATAAGGCCCTAAGAGAATAGAATGGTAATGATTGACGAGGAATAATAATAATGATGGTGTGAGATCCCGGGGTTCGGCTGATGCCCTGCTTGTGTCATTTATTACCCCACCTGCAGTTTGGACAGCCACCACCGGGTGTCAGCAGAGCCCCTGGCTGTTCTATCTCCCCCTATACTGCTGCACATGGTGTTAGGCCTATTTAAGTGGGAACTGCCATTCACCTGGTTCATCAGGATTGCGTTCCGTTTGTGTGTGGATGGATCTTGCTGGTGCTTCTGGATCCCAGTCACCATCTGAATCGTGTGGCAAACAGGCTTCTCTCTGGTTTCCCGGAGGCTGCTTGGCCACTTCATGCTCCTGGTCCACAATGCTACAGGCTTCCTACTGGCTCCTGGAGGCTGCAGGCCCCTGTCCTGGGCCCTTGGTGAGTGCTCCAGCACCTGGGGGTCCCTCTATTGTTTATGTTCCCTTTAGCATATGGTTGTGTTTAGTTAGTTTTGGTTTAGTATTCTGTGCCCTGAATCCAAGGTTATTACGTTCCTTTGCTTCCTGGTTCAATGGCAACTTCCTCCATTAATCCCTGTGTTGTGTCTTGCTCTGGCCAAAATATCTGTTTCCCTGGTGGAGAGTTCCGTTAGGAGAACTCTCCTGCCTGACAGATGGATGATGAAGTGGTGATTGATGATGATGAATGACTGATGGTAATGATGGATGATGATATGTGATGATTGATGATGATAATGATGAATATTGATATATCCTATTGATGGATGATGACAAGTGGTGATATATGATGATGGATGACTGATGATAGGTGATAATGATGAATAATGATACATTATATTGATGGATAAGTGGTGATGTATGATGATGAGTGATTGATGATGATGATGAAGAATGATGTGTGATATTGATGGAAGATGATAATGAACGATTGATGGTAATGATTGATGATGAGGATGATGAAAAATGATATATGATAGATGATGATGATGAGGATGATGAATAATGATATATGATAGATGATGATGATGATGATGATGATGATGATGATGATGATGATGATGATGATGATGATGATGATGATGAATAATGATAGATGATGATAATGATGAAGAGTGATATATCATATTGATGGATGATGATGATGAATGATTGATGATGATGATGATGATGATGATGATGATGATGATGAATAATGATATATGATAGATGATGATGAATAATGATAGATGATGATGATGAATAATGATAGATGATGATAATGATGAAGAGTGATATATCATATTGATGGATGATGATGTTCAATGATTGATGGCAATGATGGATGATGATGAATGATATATGATAGATGATGACAGATGATGATAGTGATGAATAATGAATATTATATTGATGGATGTTAATAAGTGGTGATGTATGATGATGATGAATGATTGATGGTAATGATTGATGATGATGATGATGATGATGATGATGATGAATAATGATATATGATGATAATGATGAAGAATGGTGTATGATATTGATTGATTGATAATGAACGATTGATGGTAATGATTGATGATGATGATTATGAATAATGATATGTGATAGATGATAATGATGAATAATGATAGATGGTGGTAATGATGAATGATAGATGATGATCATAATGATGAATAATGAGATTCCAGATTGATGGATGATGATGAGTGGTGATATGATGATGATGATGATGATGATGATGATGATGATGATGATGATGATGATGATGATGATGATGATGATGGTGATGATGGTAAATAATACTAATGGACGTTGATGATAATAGATGTTGACAACGATGATGATATGTAATAGATGATAATGCTGATCATATATGATGATGAATGGAGATAATGGTGATATTATTTAGTACTTGAGGCCAGTAGTCCTAGAATCTATGAGATTAATCACTGAAGCCTCCCGGGGGGTGGGACGGACTGGGCTGCAGGAGCACCAACAAGTTCAGGCAGGGGTCGAGGGTTGGCATCACAGGTTCAATGTCAAAGGCTGAGCAGAGATCAAGTGGCTGATGATATATAATAAAAATATATGATGATGATGAATATGATGATATATGACCGTGATGCGTGGTGATAATAATGGATGAAAATGATAACGATGACAAGATGATATATAATAATGATGTGTGGTGATAATGATGGCTGATAATGATAGGTGATGATATATGATAATAACGGATGGTGATGATGCGTGGTGCTAATAATGAATGATAATGATGATACTTGATAATGGATAATGAAACTGATAGATGATTAAATTGATGGAAGTAAATGATAATGGATGATAATAACAATGGCTGCATAGCATTCATCTCAGGTTATATTTTTGTGATATGATAATAATTATAATAATTTATGATGATATGATAATAATAACACAAACCCTTATTATGCACCAGGCATTGCTGCGTTGTGCCATGTCCCCTGCTGTGTAGCCGGCGATGCCTCTCATTCTGGATCATCTTTCTCTGATAGATAATAAAAAGCAAGAACTCTCTTTGACAGGAGCCGCTATGATACCACTGTACTTACCTGGTGGATATTAAAATTCTTTTACAAAGCGTAACGGAGTAATAAATCATGTGACCCTGACACTGATCTCCCTGCCAAAACATTCAGCTCATAAGCAAGAAAGCTGAGGAGAGCGAGGTGAGCACAACAATGCTGATCTTTCCTTGTCTGTCACTTATTGCTCCCTTCCCATTACAATGTCAGCTCACAGCAACCCCCTCCTCTTATACCTATTACTCAGCAACTCACAGCAACCCCCTCCTCTTATACCAATTACTCAGCAACTCACAGCAACCCCCTCCTCTTATACCCATTACTCAGCAACTCACAGCAACCCCCTCCTCTTATACCCATTACTCAGCAACTCACAGCAACCCCCTCCTCTTATACCTATTACTCAGCAACCCCCTCCTCTTATACCCATTATTCAGCAACTCACAACAACCCCCCTCCTCTTATACCTATTACTCAGCAACCCCCTCCTCTTATACCTATTACTCAGCAACCCCCCTCCTCTTATACCTATTACTCAGCAACTCACAGCAACCCCCTCCTCTTATACCTATTACTCAGTAACTCACAGCAACCCCCCTCCTCTTATACCTATTACAATGTCAGCTCACAGCAACCCCCTCCTCTTATACCCATTACTCAGCAACTCACAGCAACCCCCCTCCTCTTATACCTATTACTCTGTAACTCACAGCAACCCCCTCCTCTTATACCTATTACAATGTCAGCTCACAGCAACCCCCTCCTCTTATACCTATTACAATGTCAGCTCACAGCAACCCCCTCCTCTTATACCTATTACAATGTCAGCTCACAGCAATCCCCTCCTCTTATACTCATTACTCAGCAACTCACTGCAACCCCCTCCTCTTATACCCATTACTCAGCAGCTCACAGCAACCCCCTCCTCTTATACCTATTACTCAGCAACTCACAGCAACCCCCTCCTCTTATACCCATTACTCAGCAACTCACAGCAACCCCCTCCTCTTATACCCATTACTCAGCAACTCACAGCAACCCCCGCCTCTTATACCCATTACTCAGCGACTCACAGCAACTCTCTCCTCTTATACCCATTACTCAGCAACTCACAGCGACCCCCTCCTCTTATACCCATTACTCAGCAACTCACAGCAACCCCCTCCTCTTATACCTATTACTTAGCAACTCACAGCAACTCTCTTCTCTTATACCTATTACTCAGCAACTCACAGCGACCCCCTCCTCTTATACCTACTTATCAGCAACTCACAGCAACCCCCTCCTCTTATACCCATTACTCAGCAACTCACAGCAACTCTCTCCTCTTATACCCATTACTCAGCAACTCACAGCAATCCCCTCCTCATATACCCATTACTCAGCAACCCCCTCCTCTTATACCCATTACTCAGCAACTCACAGCAACCCCCCTCCTCTTATACCAATTACTCAGCAACTCACAGCAACCCCCTCCTCTTATACCCATTATTCAGCAACTCACAGCAACCCCCCTCCTCTTACACCTATTACTCAGCAACTCACAGCAACCCCCCTCCTCTTATACCTATTACAATGTCAGCTCACAGCAACCCCCTCCTCTTATACCCATTACTCAGCAGCTCACAGCAACCCCCTCCTCTTATACCTATTACTCAGCAACTCACAGCAACCCCCTCCTCTTATACCCATTACTCAGCAACTCACAGCAACCCCCTCCTCTTATACCCATTACTCAGCAGCTCACAGCAACCCCCGCCTCTTATACCTATTACTCAGCAGCTCACAGCAACCCCCTCCTCTTATACCCATTACTCAGCGACTCACAGCAACCCCCTCCTCTTATACCCATTACTCAGCAACTCACAGCAACCCCCGCCTCTTATACCCATTACTCAGCAACTCACAGCAACCCCCGCCTCTTATACCCATTACTCAGCAACTCACAGCAACCCCCGCCTCTTATACCCATTACTCAGCGACTCACAGCAACTCTCTCCTCTTATACCCATTACTCAGCAACTCACAGTGACCCCCTCCTCTTATACCCATTACTCAGCAACTCACAGCAACCCCCTCCTCTTATACCCATTACTCAGCAACTCACAGCAACTCTCTCCTCTTATACCCATTACTCACCAACGCACAGCAATCCCCTCCTCTTATACCCATTACTCAGCAACCCCCTCCTATTATACCCATTACTCAGCAACTCACAGCAACCCCCTCCTCTTATACCTACTACTCAGCAACTTACAGCAACCCCCTCCTCTTATACCCATTACTCAGCAACTTACAGCAACCCCCTCCTCTTATACCTATTACTAAGCAACTCACAGCAACCCCCTCCTCTTAAACCCACTACTCAGCAACTCACAGCAACCCCCTCCTTTTTTAACCTACAACTCAGAAACGCACAGCAACCCCCTCCTCTTATACCCATTACTCACCAACTCACAGCAATCCCCTCCTCTTATACCCATTACTCAGCAACCCCCTCCTATTATACCCATTACTCAGCAACTCACAGCAACCCCCTCCTCTTATACCTACTACTCAGCAACTTACAGCAACCCCCTCCTCTTATACCCATTACTCAGCAACCCCCTCCTCTTATACCCATTACTCAGCAACCCCCTCCTATTATACCCATTACTCAGCAACTCACAGCAACCCCCTCCTCTTATACCCACTACTCAGCCACTCACAGCAACCCCATCTTCTTATACCCATTACTCAGCAACTCACAGCAGCCCCCTCCTCTTATACCCACTACTCAGCAACTCACAGCAACCCCCTCCTCTTATACCCACTACTCAGCAACTCACAGCAACCCCCTCCTCTTATACCCACTACTCAGCAACTCACAGCAACCCCATCCTCTTATACCCATTACTCAGCAACTCACAGCAACCCCATCCTCTTATACCCATTACTCAGCAACTCACAGCAACCCCCTCCTCTTATACCCATTACTCAGCAACCCCCTCCTCTTATACCCATTACTCAGCAACTCACAGCAACCCCCTCCTCTTATACCTACTACTCAGCAACTCACAGCAACCCCCTCCTCTTATACCCATTACTCAGCAACTCACAGCAACCCCCTCCTCTTATACCCATTACTCAGCAACCCCCTCCTATTATACCCATTACTCAGCAACTCACAGCAACCCCCTCCTCTTATACCCATTACTCAGCAACTCACAGCAACCCCCTCCTCTTACACCTACTACTCAGCAACTCACAGCAACCCCCTCCTCTTATACCCATTACTCAGCAACTCAAAGCAACCCCCTCCTCTAATACCCATATCTCAGCAACTCACAGCAACCCACAGCAACCCCCTCCTCTTATACCTACTACTCAGCGACTCACAGCAACCCCCTCCTCTTATACCTACTAATCAGCAACTCACAGCAACCCCCTCCTCTTATACCCACTACTCAGAAACTCACAGCAACCCCATCACCTTATACCCACTACTCAGCAACTCACAGCAACCCCATCCTCTTATACCCATTACTCAGCAACTCACAGCAACCCCCTCCTCTTATACCTACTACTCAGCAACTCACAGCAACCCCCTCCTCTTATACCCACTACTCAGCAACTCACAGCAACCCCATCCTCTTATACCTACTACTCAGCAACTCACAGCAACCCCCTCCTCTTATACCCACTACTCAGCAACTCACAGCAACCCCCTCCTCTTATACCCATTACTCAGCGACTCACAGCAACCCCCTCCTCTTATACCTATTACTAAGCAACTCACAGCAACCCCCTCCTCTTAAACCCACTACTCAGCAACTCACAGCAACCCCCTCCTTTTTTAACCTACAACTCAGAAACGCACAGCAACCCCCTCCTCTTATACCCATTACTCACCAACTCACAGCAATCCCCTCCTCTTATACCCATTACTCAGCAACCCCCTCCTATTATACCCATTACTCAGCAACTCACAGCAACCCCCTCCTCTTATACCTACTACTCAGCAACTTACAGCAACCCCCTCCTCTTATACCCATTACTCAGCAACCCCCTCCTCTTATACCCATTACTCAGCAACCCCCTCCTATTATACCCATTACTCAGCAACTCACAGCAACCCCCTCCTCTTATACCCACTACTCAGCCACTCACAGCAACCCCATCTTCTTATACCCATTACTCAGCAACTCACAGCAGCCCCCTCCTCTTATACCCACTACTCAGCAACTCACAGCAACCCCCTCCTCTTATACCCACTACTCAGCAACTCACAGCAACCCCCTCCTCTTATACCCACTACTCAGCAACTCACAGCAACCCCATCCTCTTATACCCATTACTCAGCAACTCACAGCAACCCCATCCTCTTATACCCATTACTCAGCAACTCACAGCAACCCCCTCCTCTTATACCCATTACTCAGCAACCCCCTCCTCTTATACCCATTACTCAGCAACTCACAGCAACCCCCTCCTCTTATACCTACTACTCAGCAACTCACAGCAACCCCCTCCTCTTATACCCATTACTCAGCAACTCACAGCAACCCCCTCCTCTTATACCCATTACTCAGCAACCCCCTCCTATTATACCCATTACTCAGCAACTCACAGCAACCCCCTCCTCTTATACCCATTACTCAGCAACCCCCTCCTATTATACCCATTACTCAGCAACTCACAGCAACCCCCTCCTCTTATACCCATTACTCAGCAACTCACAGCAACCCCCTCCTCTTACACCTACTACTCAGCAACTCACAGCAACCCCCTCCTCTTATACCCATTACTCAGCAACTCAAAGCAACCCCCTCCTCTAATACCCATATCTCAGCAACTCACAGCAACCCACAGCAACCCCCTCCTCTTATACCTACTACTCAGCGACTCACAGCAACCCCCTCCTCTTATACCTACTAATCAGCAACTCACAGCAACCCCCTCCTCTTATACCCACTACTCAGAAACTCACAGCAACCCCATCACCTTATACCCACTACTCAGCAACTCACAGCAACCCCATCCTCTTATACCCATTACTCAGCAACTCACAGCAACCCCCTCCTCTTATACCTACTACTCAGCAACTCACAGCAACCCCCTCCTCTTATACCCACTACTCAGCAACTCACAGCAACCCCATCCTCTTATACCTACTACTCAGCAACTCACAGCAACCCCCTCCTCTTATACCCACTACTCAGCAACTCACAGCAACCCCCTCCTCTTATACCCATTACTCAGCGACTCACAGCAACCCCCTCCTCTTATACCTATTACTAAGCAACTCACAGCAACCCCCTCCTCTTAAACCCACTACTCAGCAACTCACAGCAACCCCCTCCTTTTTTAACCTACAACTCAGAAACGCACAGCAACCCCCTCCTCTTATACCCACTACTCAGCAACTCACAGCAACCCCCCCCCCTTTTATACCCATTACTCAGCAACTCACAGCAACCCCCTCCTCTTATACCTATTACAATGTCAGATCACAGCAACCCCCTTTCTCTTACACCCATTACTCAGCAAATCACAGCAACCCTCTCCTCTTATACCCATTACTCACCAACTCACAGCAACCCCATCCTTTTATACTCATTACTCAGCAACTCACAGCAACCCCCTCCTCTTATACCTACTACTCAGCAACTAACAGCAACCCCCTCCTCTTATAACCATTACTCAGCAACTCACAGCAACCCCTTCCTCTTATACCTACTACTCAGCAACTCACAGCAACCCCCTCCTCTTATACCTACTACTCAGCAACTAACAGCAACCCCCTCCTCTTATAACCATTACTCAGCAACTCACAGCAACCCCTTCCTCTTATACCTACTACTCAGCAACTAACAGCAACCCCCTCCTCTTATAACCATTACTCAGCAACTCACAGCAACCCCCTCCTCTTATACCTACTACTCAGCAACTCACAGCAACCCCCTCCTCTTATACCCACTACTCAGCAACTCACAGCAACCCCCTCCTCTTATACCTATTACAATGTGAGATCACAGCAACCCCCTTTCTCTTAAACCCATTACTCAGCAAATCACAGCAACCCTCTCCTCTTATACCCATTACTCACCAACTCACAGCAACCCCATCCTCTTATACCCATTACTCAGCAACTCACAGCAACCCCCTCCTCTTATACCCACTACTCAGCAACTCACAGCAACCCCCTCCTCTTATACCCATCACTCAGAAACTCACAGCAACCCCCTCCTCTTATACCTACTACTCAGCAACTCACAGCAACCCCCTCCTCTTATACCCATTACTCAGAAACTCACAGCAACCCCCTCCTCTTATACCCATTACTCAGCAACTCACAGCAACCCCCATCCTCTTATACCAATTACTCAGCAACTCACAGCAACCCCCTCCTCTTATACCTACTACTCAGCAACTCACAGCAACCCCCTCCTCTTATACCCACTACTCAGTAACTCACTGCAACCCCCTTCTCTTATACCCATTACTCAGCAACTCACTACAACCCCCTCCTCTTATACCCATTACTCAGCAACTCACAGCAACCCCCTCCTGTTATATATATTACTCAGCAACTCACAGCAACCCCCTCCTCTTATACCTACTACTCAGCAACTCACAGCAACCCCCTCCTCTTATACCCACTACTCAGCAACTCACTGCAACCCCCTCCTCTTATACCCATTACTTAGCAACTCACAGCAACCCCCTCCTCTTATACCCATTACTTAGCAACTCACAGCAACCCCCTCCTCTTATACCCACTACTCAGCAACTCACTACAACACCCTCCTCTTATACCCACTACTCAGCAACTCACAGCAACCCCCTCCTCTTATACCTACTACTCAGCAACTCACAGCAACCCCCTCCTCTTATACCCATTACTCAGCAACTCACAGCAACCCCCTCCTCTTATACCCATTACTCAGCAACCCCTTCCTCGTATACCCATTACTCAACAACTTAAAGTAACCCCCTCCTCTTATACCTATTATTCAGCAACTCACACCCACCCCTTCCTCTTATACCCATTACTCAGAAACTCACACCCACCCCTTCCTCTTATACCCACTACTCAGCAACTCACAGCAACCCCCTCCTCTTATACCCATTACTCAGCAACTCACAGCAACCCCCTCCTCTTATACCCATTACTCAGCAACCCCTTCCTCGTATACCCATTACTCAACAACTTAAAGTAACCCCCTCCTCTTATACCTATTATTCAGCAACTCACACCCACCCCTTCCTCTTATACCCATTACTCAGAAACTCACACCCACCCCTTCCTCTTATACCCATTACTCAGAAACTCCCAGCAACCACCTCCTCTTATACCCATTACTAAGCTGCAAGCCTCACTGTAAAAAAATCCAGACATTTAAAAGGCAACTACTGCCTTATAAAATGAAAGGGAGGGGGAAAAGGTTTTACCCTTTTATTGCCAACCTACCTGGAGATGTTGTCACCCTCTGTTGCCAAACCATTTTTCACCATTTTGCGCACTGAATGTTTAACTGTGATTTTTGCTGGGATTTGCAGGAAAATTTATATATTGTTATTTTATCGTCAAAGTTTGGTCTTTACCACGAAAAATCTTGTTTGGAATTTTTTAAGTGCTTTCAAAATATTTTGGGTAACTTTTTATTATTATTGTTTAGACCAAAGAAATTCCCCCTAAGGAAGTGACGTGTGACGTCACACAACGCGTCAGCTGGAGGTAGGGGTGTCTGCTTACGGGGGTCGAGCCATTTTCTGATCATGGATATGTGAGATATTTATGGGGCCATGTTTAAATTGTATTTTCTAATCTTCACCCGGTTTGTCCTCAGCATTTGGCACTTTAGCACTGAAGCATTTTCTACATATATGTAGTTATATTTGCACATTTAATCATTATTGCACAGGATTTGTTTATATAACTATTATCACAGGGAATTATTTATGATAGGTCAGTTTACCAATGCCCCTATATCATTATTCAAAATTATAATAGGTGACTCCATAGCAGCGCCCCCAGCTGTTTGTTTGTAATATATGTTTTTTAATATGTGATGTGTCTGTGTAGATTTTGCCTTTTTTTTCACAATAAAATCTCTATTATATGTACATAGATTTATTGGTGCCACTTTTTGGGAATATTCTGAGGAAACTGGTGGATTCCTCATTTTCTTTGGTCTATGTAAAACTATCAGGCTGATTCATTAATAGCGCCAGGTAGCGACAGTGGCGTTATTTTCACAGCGCCCGCTAGTATTCGCTGTGCTTGGCCGTTGTTCGGCTGTTGACAGCGACTCAGTCGGTGTGGCGTAATGTTGAATACGGGGTTAGGAGTCGCTGTTTGACAGGTTCCGCGCTGTATGGGAGCGCATGACAGCGAACGGCCATAGTGAACGGCTCCCAGCATATTCATTAACAAATCACGCTCCAAAAATTCTCGCGCTGTGAAATGCTTGTTTAAACCCCAGTGCGCTGGCGGCGATGGGTTAAAAGTAGTTTTTTAACCCCCAAACAACCATATTTATAGAAAAAAAAAAACATGTTTTTTCTAAACATTTTGTAATATGAATACATTAATATCAGACCTGTAATATCAATTCTGCACAAATTTTTTTTTTTTTTTTTTTTAGCTTAAAAAAAATTTTTAACATTGCAGAAGTGGTCACAGAATTTTTGACATTAAAAAAAAATAAAAAAAACATTAATAGCAATTAATTATGAATATTTAAAGATTGTTCCATTGAAATGCATTGGAGAGCGCCAGGTAGCGAGAGGTCATACCTGTCGCTGTTCAATGTCGCTCGCAGAAATGATTCGCTATCTGGCGCTCTGTCAGTCGCTAAGCAGGATCGGCTTGATAAATGTGTGATTGCGGAGGGGAGCCGGCGTTCTCGTGGCGGTGAGCGTCATTACCGTTCGCTCACCATTCGCTACCTGGCGCTATCCCTTGTTAAATAAGGGCCTATATATCCCTTTGTGTGCACACATCTTTATAATTGGCTGATGCAGCCCCATTCCTGCTTTTTACCCATTTCCACATTATTTATTATAATTATTTTTTTAAATAAAATATAAATATTTTTTAAATGTTGTTGCTTTTTTTAAAATAAAAAATGTAATGTTTTCAAGAAAACCATTTAGCATAAGAAAGCCCCATTCCTCCCAATTACAACGGTACCATATACGTTTTGGTAGACACCCTTTCCTGCCCCCAAACTGAAAAGAGTGCTTTATGATATTTTCAAATAAAATAAAATACAAAACAATCAATTCCCCGCTGTGTGAAACCCCCCAGGTCACCCCATATACTTACCTTGTTTCCGGGTCCAACGCCGCATGTGTGAGCCATGGCTGCATCCCCGCTATCCCTGTAGCAGGACGCGTGCCAACGCCAGGCATTTGTGAATGGTGCTCCCCATTCACAGCTTTTATTGGATGAGAGCCACTGGCATGGTGAAAGGTAAGTTTTACCTAAACAACAACAATAATAGAGCGGACCTGCATATAAGCACACATATCTCTATAAAAAAGGAGCACCACAACTTATGCCCTTATTCATCAAGCGATAGCGCCAGGTAGTGTCTGACGAGCGCCAGGTCCCGCCAGCTAACGGCGGCGGTCACAATGACGCATTTATCACGCTAAATGAGGCTAGCGCCGGCGAGAGCGACAGCTAGCGCAGGATTCATCATGTAGCCGACTGCAACGAACAGCGCCGCTGCTAATCCCATCACAGCGCCAGGTATGACCTGTCGCTCCCTGGCGATGTCCAATGCATTTCAATGGAGCAATCTTTAAATAATCATAATTAATTGCTATTACTGTTTTTTTTTTTTTTTTTTGTAAAGGTCAAAAATTCTGTGACCACTTCTGCAATGTTAGGATTTTTTTTTAAGTAAAAAGAAAAAAAAAAAAATGTGCAGAATTGATATTACAGGTCTGATATTCATGTATTCATATTACGGGATGTTTATAAAAACTTGTATAATTTTACAATCAAAAAATATGGTTGTTTGGGGGTTAAAAACTATTTTAAATCCATCGCCGGCAGCGCTCTGGGGTTTATACAAGGAATTCACAGCGCGGAAAAATTCGGAGCGTGATTTGTTAATGAATCTGCAGCAAGCCGTTCGCTCTGGCCATTCGCTGTCAGGCGCACCCATACAACGCTGAACCTGTGAAACAGCGACCCCCCAGCCCGTATTCAACATTACCGCACACCGACTGAGTCGCTGTCAACAAGCAAACCCCGGCCAAGCACAGCGAATACTAGCTGGCGCTGTGAAAATCACGCTACTGGCGCTCATCTGTCGCTACCTGGCGCTATTAATGAATCGGCCTCCCCGTGAAAAGTTATTATACAAAATTATTTTATTATTAATACAATGCAAAAAGAAGCTAAAAACACATAAACCACAAACAATTAAAAACAACCGAGCATGACCAATATTCTCCAATAGTTGATACCCAAACGGATGTATCCAAATAATGAATACCACATGGTAACATGGCCCATCATTTTTCACCCTAAGATAAATATTTTGTGCCGGCACAAAAGAACATTATTCTATATCCCGCCTATACTTACTACTGAAAATACTAATATATAAAAAATAAAGTACTAATAATACTAATGTTACCATGTGGTATTAATTATTTGGATACACCCGTTTGGGTATCAACTATTGGAGAATATTGGTCATGCTCGGTTGTTTTTAATTGTTTGTGGTTTATGTGTTTTTAGCTTCTTTTTGCATTGTATTAATAATAAAAGAATTTTGTATAATAACTTTTCACTAAGAGGCTGATTCATCATTAGCGGCAGGTAGCGACAGATGAGTGTCTGTAGCAGGCATTTTCAGAGCGCCCGCTAGTAGTCGCTTTGCTACTTCATAGCGACTCAGTCGCTGTTCAGTAATGTTGAATACATTGTGAGGAGTCGCTATTTGACCAGTACAGCGCTGTATGGGAGCGCATGTTAGCGACTGCTCATAGCGACCGTCTCACACCATATTCAGCAAAAAAACAGCCTCACAAATCTCTGGCGCTGAAAAATAGTTGTTTGAAGCCCAGAGCGCAGGAGGCGGTGTGTTTAAAGTCTGTTTTCCAGCATCTATCCACTAGTAACAAAGCGACAACATATGGAATTAGAAAGAAAGCTGAACCTGCACCGCTATATATAAGCAAAGTAGGTGCTGGCGCCGGGCTGTTTATGTATACTGCAAAGAAATATATTTGTGGGTTACCAGATAACCACAAACAACAACACTGCCCGAATAGAGTATGCCGCACACTATGAGAATTTGAGTTAACTTGTGGTAGTTTATTTAGTCAAGTCCTACATACAAAAATTACATACATCTAAAAACACAGTTAAAAAGCCCCAAATATTTGGGGTGGGATGGCTATCTGGTGATTTAAATCTGTATAATCTCTTGTCATTAAGTTCCCTCACAAATATACATCTAAAAAATTCAACATTAGATGAGATAATAAAGATCTATGAAATATATATAGTGCAATACACAACAATATATCTAAAAAGATGAGTGGCCTGTGCAATTAAAGTGACATTGTTTAAAGTGACAAGTGCTTTAAAGTGGACCAACACCCAGGATTTTGACTATCCTGGGTTTTGGTCCACTTCGGCGGGGCACCCCGATCGGGGGTGCCCCGCTGTGTGAAACCCCCCAGAAACCCCAAAAAACTCACCTCTCAGCGCTCCCACGTGAGCGCCGCAGCCAATCCCCGCCAACGTCCAGGCGGGGATCAGGAACGTCCAAGACGCTTCCGCCGCCGCCGCCTCCCGCGCGTCACTCTCGGCGCGCGCGCGCGCCCCCGCCGGCCATTCACAGAGGGCCGGCGCGGGCGCGCGCACGTCTGGAGGGGCGCGCGGGAGGCGGCGGAAGCGGCGGCGGATCAGGTAAGGTGTTTTTGGGGTTTCTGGGGGGTTTCACCCCGCGGGACATCCCGATCTCGGATGTCCCGCGGGGTGGGAGGTGATCGGCCCGGGAATCTTATAGATTTCCGGGCCGATCACCCCTGGGTGTTGGTCCTCTTTAACATCCCCAAAATATTAAGGGATATTACCAAATTCATTAATGATAGTGCATTTGAAAAAAGATAGCATAGATATACAAAAATTGTGAGAATTGTAAAAATTATAAAAATTATAAAGTATAAAGTGCTATGGGAACTAATAATCTATTATGATATGCCGTTCTAATACATCACCGTATGATAGTCCCCATCCAACAACATGTACACACGACGCGTTGCATGGTGAACCCGCTCACCACTTCATCAGGTAGATTGTGTACCCCTGACACTCACCTTATATACCCCCGATCTCCAATGGCGTCCATGCCTGACGAGGGCGCAGTCGCACGTACCCGCGCGCCCCGTCCGAGCCTCAGAGAGCTGGCAGGGGCCACGCCGCACGCACTTCCTCCTTCCCTCGGGTTGGAACGCAGGAACCGGATGTGACGCCGGGCCAGCGCGTGCGCAGATGCCCGCCGTGCGCGCGCTCTCCCCTGCAGTAGGAGGCGCGCACACGCCGTGACGTCATGCCCACCACGCCCGCCCGGCGGCACCTCCGGCAGCTCATATGAACCTGTCAGTCATACAGACTGTCAGTGTTCAAGCTGCGGGGGACACAGGTGGTGCAAAATATGACTTTAACAAGAGGATGTTGCACAAATAAGACATTTGAGGACTTGTTACATGCTCTATACATTGCGCAATGCTTTATAAACTATAGATTATGAACTATAAATCATTATGGCGTACTCACACCATGTCTTCACTATGGATACAATACTATGTGGTATAGTTCTATCTTCTCATGGTTACCTAATATCATTGGTAAGTTTATACTGATGGGTCAATCAGTTATAATTGATCAATATTACACATACAATTCCTTCTTAGTTATCTTACTCATATTGTTATATACATTATTTACAATATTTACAGTATTTACAACCCCCTATCTTTTATGCCTACTCACATATACATTTGCACACTTGGATAACCTGGTGTCACTTCAATCCTATGCCACCATTTCACCATTTTTGGGGCATGCTTAACCCCTGATGGTATTAGTCCCATTCCTTGCTTTTATCCGGACAACAGGTATTGTGGTGTTAGATGGTATTCTATTATGTTATTCTGATGTTAACCATCTGTTCACCAATATTCCATTAATCATATGTCTTCTCTTCCTCTTCTGTGTCAGTCTGTTGGTTGGTTATATGTTAGTTGATTCCAGTTCCACGGCTTCATATTTTCAAGTGCATTTCACTCAAAAAGGCGATCCAGGGATACATCTTGATTATCACCGATTTTATGGTCATCTCCCTGGGCTGGGGGCTGATAATGATCTTTCTTGTCCTGGGGCAGAGAGCTCGTATCACACCAACCTCATGTTCATCTGAAATTAGATAATACACACCTCTTAATGAACCTAATATCCACAGACTTATACACCAATATGTGCCCTACTCAAAACTAAAAAAATTTGATTAGTGGTTAATAAACACGCAAAAAACAAAAAACAGTGCCCTAATATCAACCTACACCAATACAGTGATTCTAATCCCTACCCAGGAATGAGGTGAATGAGAATTCCTCATTCAAACCATTCGGTACTCTAGTGCTCATCTTAAAAATCCATTCTAGCTCTTTCTGCTCCAGTCTCCTCTTTAGATTGCCGCCCCTCCCCCCCAGACTCACCTTTTCTATGAATGTCACTTGTAGGTCATCCAATTTTCCTTCATGTTTTTCCAAAAAGTGGGCTGCTTCGGGTGTTAGAATTTTTCCAGCTTCCTTGTCTCTCTTTGCCAACTTAATGTTGGAAAGATGGCCCTGTATTCTAATTTTTCCAGCATTTTTAGTCTCTCCCACATATTGTTTTGGGCAACTGCATTCCAGGAGATAGATTACTCCTTCCGATCTGCAGTTAAGCTGCTGTTTGATCCCATACTTCTGACCCATTGTAACGCTTTGTATTGTCTCTTTTCGTTTGACCAACCGACAGATGTTACACCGCCCACAAGGTTGGCTGGAGCCCTTATTCAGGTTCTTTTCCAGCCAATTCTTGGGGCGTGTGTAGTGGCTACTACATAACTTATCTCTAAGGCTTGGTGCTCGTTTAGCCGTCAGTAGGGGTCCCCTTTTTGTCCATTTTGTAAGATAAGGGTCCGTCTCGAGTATGTTCCAATGCGCTTTCAAGATAGATCGCAGATTGTTCCAATTGCTGTTGTATTGTGTCACATATCTCACCTCTTGGTCTTCTTTTTTCTTTTGTTTATAGCACAGTAGGTTCTCTCTGGGGGTGTCTCGTGCTCGTTTAAATGCTTTTCGGATGATCTTCTTTGGGTAACCCCGACTCCTAAAGCGTCCCTCCATCTCCTTAGCTTCTTTCAAGAAGTCCACATCCAGGGAGCAGTTTCTTCTCGCTCTCAAAAGTTGGCCCACCGGTATGCCCTTTTTCAAATTATCCTGGTGGAAGCTGTCAAAACAAAGCAAGTTGTTTGTTGCTGTTTTCTTACGATGTAGTGTGGTTCGAATGGTCCCATTCTCTTCTACATACAGGTCCAAGTCTAAGTATATGGCCTGGTGTGGGGATATGGTATATGTGAGAAAGATGTTAAACTCATTCTTATTAAGTTGTTCCATGAATTGGATACCCAGATCTTCTGATCCATGCCATATTATGAGAATATCGTCGATAAATCGGTACCAACCGATTATATGACGATGATACCGACTCAGATCTTCCCTCCAAACGATTTCCCTTTCCCACCAACCCAGGAATAAATTCGCCACCGATGGGGCACAACGTGCTCCCATCGCTACTCCACGGATTTGACGGTAATAGACCATATCGAACACAAATGTATTGTGTGTTAGGACAAATTCTAACAGCTTCAACACAAATCCATTGTAGTCTCTCTTGTCCAGGGCTTCTGTCTCCAAAAAGTATTTGGTTGTGTATATGGCCATTTTGTGAGTGATGTTGGTGTACAAAGATTCGACATCACTGGTAATTAGTAATGTTCCTGGTGGTAGTTGTACCATGTTAAGCTGATTTAGGATGTCAGTAGAATCCCGTACATAAGATTCTAATGCTAGTACGTGAGGTTGCAATGCAGAATCTATGAGCTCACAAGCATGCTCAGTGAGGCTTCCTATGCCCGATATTATAGGCCTCCCTGGTGGTCTCAAGGGGTTTTTATGTACTTTTGGAAGTACGTAGAATGTTGGGGTACGCGGAAAAGCAGCCCACTTTTTGGAAAAACATGAAGGAAAATTGGATGACCTACAAGTGACATTCATAGAAAAGGTGAGTCTGGGGGGGAGGGGCGGCAATCTAAAGAGGAGACTGGAGCAGAAAGAGCTAGAATGGATTTTTAAGATGAGCACTAGAGTACCGAATGGTTTGAATGAGGAATTCTCATTCACCTCATTCCTGGGTAGGGATTAGAATCACTGTATTGGTGTAGGTTGATATTAGGGCACTGTTTTTTGTTTTTTGCGTGTTTATTAACCACTAATCAAATTTTTTTAGTTTTGAGTAGGGCACATATTGGTGTATAAGTCTGTGGATATTAGGTTCATTAAGAGGTGTGTATTATCTAATTTCAGATGAACATGAGGTTGGTGTGATACGAGCTCTCTGCCCCAGGACAAGAAAGATCATTATCAGCCCCCAGCCCAGGGAGATGACCATAAAATCGGTGATAATCAAGATGTACCCCTGGATCGACTTTTTGAGTGAAATGCACTTGAAAATATGAAGCCGTGGAACTGGAATCAACTAACATATAACCAACCAACAGACTGACACAGAAGAGGAAGAGAAGACATATGATTAATGGAATATTGGTGAACAGATGGTTAACATCAGAATAACATAATAGAATACCATCTAACACCACAATACCTGTTGTCCGGATAAAAGCAAGGAATGGGACTAATACCATCAGGGGTTAAGCATGCCCCAAAAATGGTGAAATGGTGGCATAGGATTGAAGTGACACCAGGTTATCCAAGTGTGCAAATGTATATGTGAGTAGGCATAAAAGATAGGGGGTTGTAAATACTGTAAATATTGTAAATAATGTATATAACAATATGAGTAAGATAACTAAGAAGGAATTGTATGTGTAATATTGATCAATTATAACTGATTGACCCATCAGTATAAACTTACCAATGATATTAGGTAACCATGAGAAGATAGAACTATACCACATAGTATTGTATCCATAGTGAAGACATGGTGTGAGTACGCCATAATGATTTATAGTTCATAATCTATAGTTTATAAAGCATTGCGCAATGTATAGAGCATGTAACAAGTCCTCAAATGTCTTATTTGTGCAACATCCTCTTGTTAAAGTCATATTTTGCACCACCTGTGTCCCCCGCAGCTTGAACACTGACAGTCTGTATGACTGACAGGTTCATATGAGCTGCCGGAGGTGCCGCCGGGCGGGCGTGGTGGGCATGACGTCACGGCGTGTGCGCGCCTCCTACTGCAGGGGAGAGCGCGCGCACGGCGGGCATCTGCGCACGCGCTGGCCCGGCGTCACATCCGGTTCCTGCGTTCCAACCCGAGGGAAGGAGGAAGTGCGTGCGGCGTGGCCCCTGCGAGCTCTCTGAGGCTCGGACGGGGCGCGCGGGTACGTGCGACTGCGCCCTCGTCAGGCATGGACGCCATTGGACATCGGGGGTATATAAGGTGAGTGTCAGGGGTACACAATCTACCTGATGAAGTGGTGAGCGGGTTCACCACGCAACGCGTCGTGTGTACATGTTGTTGGATGGGGACTATCATACGGTGATGTATTTAAACGGCATATCATAATAGATTATTAGTTCCCATAGCACTTTATACTTTATAATTTTTATAATTTTTACAATTCTCACAATTTTTGTATATCTATGCTATCTTTTTTCAAATGCACTATCATTAATGAATTTGGTAATATCCCTTAATATTTTGGGGATGTTAAAGCACTTGTCACTTTAAACAATGTCACTTTAATTGCACAGGCCACTCATCTTTTTAGATATATTGTTGTGTATTGCACTATATATATTTCATAGATCTTTATTATCTCATCTAATGTTGAATTTTTTAGATGTATATTTGTGAGGGAACTTAATGACAAGAGATTATACAGATTTAAATCACCAGATAGCCATCCCACCCCAAATATTTGGGGCTTTTTAACTGTGTTTTTAGATGTATGTAATTTTTGTATGTAGGACTTGACTAAATAAACTACCACAAGTTAACTCAAATTCTCATAGTGTGCGGCATACTCTATTCGGGCAGTGTTGTTGTTTGTGAACATATGGAATTACATTGTAACAACATTGTAACATGAACACTTTAATGGCAGATCTGTAATGTCATTTCTGAAGAAATTTTTCAAAAATCATAAAAATGTGAAAAAACTGCTTATTCAATGTCAGAAGAGGTCACAGAATTATTTGTGATTTTTTTGCCCCCCCAAAAAAAAAAACCCCGGTTTAAAGAGAAGAAAAGGTTCGTCCATTGAAATGTATTTGAGAGCGACAGGTAGCAAGAGGTCATACCTGGCGCTGTGCAAGGCTGAATGCCGGCGCTGTTCGCTGAGGCTGTGAAAATGATGAATCAGACGCTACATGGCGCTATCCTAGTCGCTAAACAGATTCTGCTTGATAAATGTGTAATTGCGTGCCGTGTCCGGCGTTCACCAGTCGCTACCTGACGCTACCTCTCATTAACCGGGCGCTACCTGACACTATCCCTTCTTAAATGTGGCGCTCCTTTTTTAGAGATAGGCGTGCTTATATGCATGTCCGCTCTTATTGTTGTTGTTTAGGTGGTCCATTTCAGTGAGCACATCCCAGTTATAGTGCTTCAGCATTGGCGGTGCACCTGTTCCAATTACGTTATAAAGGTGAGTTTTAGGCCCTTATTTAACAAGGAATAGCGACAGGTAGCGCCTGGTGAGCGACCGGTAATGACGGGCACCGCCACGAGAACGCCGGCTCCCCACCACAATCACACATTTATCAAGCCAATCCTGCTTAGCGACTGAGATAGCGCCAGATAGCCACTCATTCATCATTATTCCAGCCTCAGCCCACAGCGCCAGCGTCCGACCTTGAACAGCGACAGGTATGACCTCTCGCTACCTGGCGCTCTCCAATGCATTTCAATGGAACAATCTTTAAATATTAATAATTAATTGTTATTAATGTTTTTTTTATTTTTTTTTAAATGTGAAAAATTCTGTGACCACTTCTGCCATTTTAGATAATTTTTTTAAGGAAAAAAAAAAATAACTTTGTACAGAATTGATATTACAGATCTGATATTAATGTATTCATATTACAAAATGTAATTAAAAACTTGTTTTTTTTTGGTTTCCAAAAATATGGTGGTTTGGGGGTTAAAAAACTACTTTTAACCCATCGCCGCCAGCGCTCTGGGGTTTAAACATGCATTTCACAACGCGAGAAATTTTTTAGCGTGATTTTTTAATGAATATGGTGGGAGCCGGTCGCTAGGGCCAGTCGCTATCATGCACTCCCATACAGCGCGGAACCTGTCAAATAGCGACTCCTCACCCAATATTCAACATTACGGCAAACCGACTGAGTTGCTGTCAACTACGAAACAACGGCCAAGCACAGCGACTACTAGCGGGCGCTCTAAAAATACCGCTACAGTCGCTCAACTGTCGCTACCTGTTAATGAATCGGCCTCTTAGTTGGCTTTCTGGGGGGTTTCACGCAGCGTGGAATCAGAATTCATGGAACAAAACCTGGGAAAGTCAAATTCCCGGGTTTTGTTCCGCTTTAAAGTGCACACAAAAAAAAAAACAGGATTTTCGCTATCCCAGGTGTTTGGTCTGATCCCCTGGAGGATCCTGATTCGGGATGCCCTGCTGCATGAAACCCCCCAAACTGCGCTAAATACCTTGCCAGCGTTTCCATGGCGCAGGCGCGGCTCTCCTCCAATCAGCTTCTTCTGCAGCGTATGTTAATATGTGACTGAGGAAGCTGAATGGAATCCTAGATCCCCCCCCCCCCCCCCCGGGCAGCGCCCTCTGCAAAGCCTGGGTAAGATGCAGGGGATGCCAGGGCTGGTCAGGTTGGAAGGTAACATATAGATTGTGAGTCCAGTGCAACGCTGGTGCCAATATCAAGCCAAAATAGGGGAGAAAATGTCTTCTAAATAGTGGTGACACTGATCAGGTGAAAAAGGAGGATAAAGGAAAGGGAGGAAAGAAATGAATAGAGAGGGAAGGAAGGAAATAAAGACAAAATGACATAAAAGAAAAAAGTTAGAAAATTAAGGAAAAAAGGAAAAGAAGGAAAGAGAAGTAAGGTGGGAAGTAGTAAAATAAAGAGAGAGGAAAGGATAGAAACAGGGAAGGAAAAAAGAAAACATGATGGAAGGGAAGAAAGGAAAGAAAGAAACAAAAGAGAGGGAAAGAAAAAGAAAGATTGAAAAATAAAAGACGGAAAAGAGGAAATAAATACAATAAAGAGAAGATTGGAATGACATAAAAGAAAAAAGTTAGAAAATGAAGAAAGAACGGAAAAGAAGGAAAGAGAAGTAAGGCAGGAAGTAATAAAATAAAGAAAGAGGAAAGGAAGTAAATAGGGAAGGAAAAAAGAAAACATGATGGAACGGGAGAAAGGAAGGTAGAAGAGGAAAGAAAGAAACAAAAAAGGAAAGCAGGGAAGGTGGGAAGAAAGGAGAGAAAAGAAGAAAAGCAAAGTAAGAAAAAAGTGAAAGAAGGAAGAGAGAGGGAAGGAAGGAAAAAAAGAAAAAGAAAGATATGAAAAGAGGAAATAAATAAAAGAAAGAGAAGATTGAAATGACATAAAAATGACATAGAAGAAAAAAGTTAGAAAATGAAGAAAGAAAGGAAAAGAAGGAAAGAGAAGTAAGGTGGGAAGTAGTACAATAAAGAAAGAGGAAAGGAAGGAAAGAAAATAAAGAAAACATGATGGAAGGGAAGAAAGGAAGGGAGAAAAGAAAAGAAAAACAGAAAAACAAAAAAGGAAAGAATAAGAAAGAAGGCTGGAAGAAAGGAGAAAAAATGAAATCAAAGGAAGAAAAAAGTTAAAGAAGGACGAGAGAGGGAGGGAAGGGAGGAAGGAAAGAAAGAAAAAGAAAGATAGAAAAATTAAGGAAGGAAAAGAGGAAATAAATGAAAGAGAAGATTGAAAATAAAGAGAAGGAAATGGTAGGAAAGGAAGGAGGAAAGAAGAAAGGAAGGAAAGGAAGAAGAGATAGGGTAGGGAGGGGAGAAAGTGAAGAAATAAGGAAGGAAAAGTAGAAAGAAGGAAGGAAGAAAGGAAAAATAAGGAAGCTGGGACAGAAGGAAAGAAAAAAAAGAAGAAAGGAAAGACAGGAGAAAGGATGGAAAGTAGCCCCTGGTGCGCCATGCTGTTTGGGCATTGTCCACTGTTGGAGCTGAGCTGACAGTCAAAGCTGAATATTGAGCCCCCTGTGGTCACCGGCTGTACTGCACCTCGTGCATTCGCCACGGTCGCCTGCGCCTAGAAACAGCTGCACCTGGCGCCACCACTGGCAAGAATCCTAATCCTGTAACTGGGCTCCCCTCTGTACTTACCTGGCTCTGTGTAACCCAGCTGCTGCTGGACGGGGGTCAGGGCTGGGCGCTATGTACAGGGGCCCATGGTTATGCTGAAAAGCCCCAAACCAGGAAGAGCACAACTGTCTAGAAATACACCCCCAACTATTATTATTGGTCATTATAGGCCAGATCTAGGCCACATTGCAGCGCTGTGGCCTGATTTTGGCCACAAGGGGGAGCACAAGCTAAAACCATAAAAACAAATCTAAGAGGCCGATTCATTAATAGCGACAGATAGCGACTGTTGAGCGACTGTAGCGGTATTTTGACAGCGACCGCTAGTAGTCGCTGTGCTTGGCCATTGTTCGGTGGATGATAGCGACTCAGTCGGTGTGCCGTAATGTTGAATACAAGATGCTGAGTCGCTATTTGACAGGTTCGCTGTTGTATGGGAGCGCATGATAGCGACTGGACATAGCGACCGGCACCCACCATATTCATTAAAAAATCAGCCTTAAAAATTCCTAGCGCTGTGAAATGCATGTTTAAATCCCAGAGCGCAGTAGGCGATGTGTTAAAAGTAGTTTTTTAGCCCCCAAACCACCCAAAAAAAAAAAATGGAATGATTTTGAAATAATATTCAAACCTGAATAGTTTAAAATCAGACCTGTAATATCAATTCTGCCAAAAATTTTTTTTTTTTTAAAAAATCCCCAAAAATAAATTTTCAAAGGAAGAAGTGTTCACAGATTTTTTTTGGGAAATTAAAAAAAATATATATATTAAAAAATCATTATTAATTAAAATACATTCTGCCATTGAAATGCATTGGAGAGCGCCAGGTAGCGAGAGGTCATACCTGTCGCTGTTCAAGGATGTTCACTGGCGCTGTGGGATGAGGCTGGGATAATGATGAATGAGTTGCTAGGTGGCGCTATCTCAGTCGCTAAGCGAGAGGTCATACCTGTCGCTGTTCAAGGATGTTCACTGGCGCTGTGGGCTGAGGCTGGGATAATGATGAATGAGTTGCTTGGTGGCGCTATCTCAGTCGCTAAGCAGTATCGGCTTGATAAATGTGTGATTGTGGAGGGGAGCCGGCGTTCTAGTTGCGGTACCTGGCTTTACTGACCGGCTCCCCGGTCGCTATCTGTCGCTATTCCTTGATAAATAAGGCCCTAAGAGGCTAATTCATTACTAACGGCAGGTATCGGCAGATGAGAATCTGTATAGCGGCGCTTAAGAGCGACCGCTAGTAGACACTGTAAGCGGGTATCGGGCGCTGTAACAGAGCGCCTCAGTCGCTGTAGTAACCTGGTTAGTAGTAACCGGTATAAGGAACCGCTTCTTGCTTGGGTACGAGGACCCAAGCAAGAAGCGGTTCCTTATACCGCGAAGCGCAGGTGGAGCAGCCCCCTGCCCTGACTGTTCTCCCCGGTGATTGACTACTATGTTCCTACACAGCTGAGTATCTCTCTTTTTGCCTAGTGGATTTATACTTGTTTTTGTTTTCTGTCCTTATGTTACATTTTTGCACTGAAATGATTGTTACTTTATTTGGGTTATGTTTTGTGTCATGGTGTTTGAAGTATATAATGAATTTATAATCAGGGAATGAATTTTGTATTATTATTTGCACAATGCACATTCCACTTTGGGGTAGCCTTTTATGGACTAACTAAGGATTAATATTTTTGTATGGTTTTGATTCACTGTGGTTTTTTAAAAAGGGTGTTAGTTATTATATAAAATTATTTTAAGCTTAAAGAGAATTGGATACAAGTATATATTTTATACTATATGGGTAATTATTGAGGACAGGTGTGTATACACTTATTCAGGGCAGGTTCAGGTGGCTTTTTAACTTGTCTTGTTGTTTTTAAATGTGTGTTTTTTGTTCAATAAAAACTTTATGGATTTTTCATTGGTTGTGCTCCTTTGTGTGACCCCTGGGTCTGGTTGATCCTTGGGTTCCCTTTTGTCTATATTGTGATATGAATTAGTGAGCACGCCTATTTTTTTGATATTAGTGGTGCACCATTTCTAGCATATACTTAGCGACAGGTAATACCCGGCGCTCTGGAAGCTAGAGCGCCGGCGCTATACGCTGAGCCGCCTGTAATAATACATGTGACGCTACATGGCGCTGTTAGAGTCGCTCACCAGATTCGCTTCCATAAATGGGGTTTTGCGTACAGTTCCCGGCGTTCACCAGACGCTGCCTGCGGCTACGAGGCGTTACCTGGCGCTATCCCTTCATGAATAAACCCCTAAGGAAAGGAAATGTTTTTTTCTATGGCACAGGATGGAAGGTTTGCAGGGGATTATTAGAAGTATAAATTCTATTGTTTGTATTTTTGCCAACAGTTCTTTAAAGAGGCAAAAAAAAAAGTGACCTTCAAGCGCCTCTGATTCACGGCAGAGAGACACCGCCATTGCTCTCTGCGTAGGATGAGACAAAAGGCGCTGAAGGCCGCACTCTATACGGTGCACAGAATACAGCGCTCTATTCTTATCAGGCGCTTTGTTCTTCATCCAATCAGATCGCTGCTTTTCACTTTCAAGGATTACAATGTTCCTAGTGACAGAATGATCCTTTCCATCTGAATAATAAGCAGCCAGGGAGGGAGGGGGGAGGGGCAGCCGCCGCACAGCGCAGAACGCTTTCATCTCAAGACCTTAAGATGGAAAATGTTTACCTGTAGTGAGACATGTGTTGGGGGGGGGCGTTACCAATAAGTACTTTCACAAAGGCAGTGCTTCTTTGTATTTATTAGTGAAACCCCTGGATCACTATTAAACTCACCTTTCCGGTGCTCCCAGGTCACATGCGCAAGCTCTCATCCAAATAATTAAAGCGGACCTTCAGTATCATTTCATGAAACCAAACCCATAAAAAACTATTCCCCAGCATCTAAGATGAATATATTTAATGTTTTTACTCCTTTTTTTATTCTTTCCTTCACTGGCCTGCAACTCTGTTCAGGACTCTAGGATATGGGCGCCGCCATCTTGACTCAGAAGCATCACACACTGAGGAGAGCACAGAGGGGTTATAGCTGTGCTTTGTACAGACAGAGCAGAGTTGAGGTCAGCAGAAGGACAGCAATTCTAGAATACAGAGCGGCATAGTCAGAAGACACTTCCTGTCTGCAGGCTGCCTGATGCTACATGAGCCGCCATCTTGGATGTTTAAAGGTTTAGAATACGCACTAGGTGCAGGTAGGATGATTTTTAATGTGGGCAGTCTGTATGTACAGGGTGGGGGGAAACATACAAGATAGGCTCTTATTTAGGGTGAGGGTCTGGATTAATGCAGGCAATCTGTATGTACAGGGGGGGGGAACCTATAAGATAGGCTCTTATTCAGAGTGAAGGTCTGCTTTAATGTGTGTCATACAGATCTGTTTGAAACAATGGGCCCGAGGAGAGGTAAGTGGGCTCAGCAACCAAACCGGGGTGCCCCAGGGAGACAGAACAAAACCAGGGAAGTAAAAATCATAGGTTTTGGTCCATTTTACATACACACTATGTCCCGTTCAGCAAAACCCCTAAAAAAGTATATACAAAGGGAAACTAAGAGTGTGCCAATATCGGCATCCCAAATTGATACAACAATACACCAAATAGCTACTGCAGTTCCAGCACTCCGCATAAAGGGGACTAATACCAGAAAGGCACCACTCTCACCCTAATAATAATTCAATAACACCATTAGAACTTGATATCCATCTATTTAATTAATCCAGAAATATTTTTTGCCATAAAAAACACATTAAGGACAATACAACATTACTACAGACATTTAAAGCGGACCTTCACTCTGAATAAGAGTCTATCTTATATGTTTCCCACACCCTGTACATACAGATTGCTCACATTAAAAATCATCCTACCTGCATCTACTGCATGTTATGAGCCTTTAAACATCCAAGATGGCGGCTTATGGAAGCCGCCATCTTATCAGGCAGCCTGCAAACAGGAAGTGCCTCCTGACTGTGCTGCTCTGCATTCTGGGACTGCTGACCTTTACCTGACCCCAGCTCTGCTCTGTCTGAGCAAAGCACAGCTATAACCCGCCCCCCTGTACCTTATCCCACTCTCCTCTCCTCAGTAAGTGTGATGCTTCTGGGTCAAGATGGCGGCGCCCGTATCCTAAATTCCTGAACAGAGTTGCAGCCCAGTGGGGGAAAGAATAATAAGTTAGTGACTAAAAACGTAAAATATATTAATTTTAGATGCTGGGGAACCGTTTTTTAAGAGTTTGGGCTTTTCATTAAATCACACTGAAGGTCCGGTTTAAAAAACAGACATATACAAGCCCAGCCCCAGCAGGAGTGACCTAATCAATCCCTATTAATTGCATTATGCCCACATTAATCCTAATAATCCACATATATATATATATATATATATATATATATATATACCCTATCAAAAACTATTAAATTGCCAATGTGCAAAGTGTCAAGGTGCCAAATGAATATGCCAATCAATTGTATAAAGAGTATAAAGAGGATAAAAACTACCTAAAAAAGAAAACGTCACCTCTGTGTAAAAAAGATCCCCTCCTGCTGAGCCAAATACTCGATTCACCGATCCACTGGTCCATTTTAAATAATTTCTTCCCCTCATCTCAATATACAGTCAGGCATGAGGGATGGCCTCCTGCAGCACCACATTAACCGCTTTGTTGTCTGCACTTTGTATCAACGTCTCAAAATGTTCACAGCTCTAAAGGACTTTGATTACGTCATTCAAGGAAAGTAGTAAATATTACTTTTTTTACTTGCACTTTACATTTATTGTATAGTATATATTTGCACACAATTAAAGCAGACCAAAACCCACTGAACATGTGAAATAAATTTGGCAAAAGCCCCTGCCGATACTCCATTCTTAAAGTGGACCAACACCCAGGATTTTCACTATCCTTGGTTTTGGTCCACTTCGGTGGGCCACCCCGATCGGGGGTGCCCCGCTGTGTCAAACCCCCCAGAACGCCCGGAAACACTAACCTCACCACGCTCCTACGAGGGCGGTCGACCAATCTGAGTGCTCAGAACCGCTGTGGTATGCACGTTCAAGCGGCGTCCAACCACAGCGGCTCTGAGCGCTGGAGGCTGCATCTCGCGCTTCCCTCTAACAGGGAGCGCACCCGTGCCAGCCATTCACAAACACCCGGCGCGGGTGCGCGCCCTGCTAGAGGGAAGCGTGAGACGCGGCCACGGCCCGCGGCCACGGCCCGCGTATGCGCCGTTGGAACGGGGTTAAGGTAAGGTTTCTGGGCTTCCTGGGGGGTTTCACCCCCGTGGGGCATCCCAATTTTTGATGCCCCGCGGGGAGGGATCTGATCGGCCCGGGAATCTTATAGATGCTAGTTAAAGTGGACCAACACCCAGGATTTTGACTATCCTGGGTATTGGTCCACTTCCCCGGGGCACCCCGATTTGGGGTGCCCCGCTGCCTGAAACCCCCCAAACACCCCGAAAACTCACCTCTCCACGCTCGCACGTGAGTGCGCTGTCCAATGCCCGCCGACGGATAAGTGACGTCCGTCGACGGACAAGGGATCGCGCCCGCCGCCGCCTCCCGCGCGTCACTCTTGACGTGTGCACGCCCGCGCCGGCCATTCAGAGACGGCCGGCGCGGGCGCGCGCACGTCTAGAGGAGCGCGAGAGAGGCGGCGGCGGCGGAAGCAGCGGCTGGAGAGGTAAGGATTTTTCGGGGGTTTGGGGGGGTTACACCCCGCGGGACATCCCGATCTCGGATGTCCCGCGGTGTGTGAGGTGATCGGCCTGGGAATCTTATAGATCCCCGGGCCGATCACCCCTGGGTGTTGGCCCACTTTAAAAATGTGGGTTTTGGTCCGCTTTAAGTATTGTATATATATATATATATATATTGACATTTCCTGTTCTTTGTTAATCAGCAGAAGATTATATGTTGTTTGCAGTTCAGTCTCCAGGTCGATTCTCCATCTCCCGGGCATCCTAATATGAAATCCCACGGTGTGATCCATAAACCAACATCCCACAGAGCATGCACAGGCCATCTCTGGTGTCCCCGAGTGCCCCTCGATTCCCAGCATACATTGCACAAAGCACAGCCGAGGGAAGCAGCCAGCGATGGAACGCCCAACAATTCATTCATTCATTCATTCATTTAGGCTTTACAGAAAAATGGCCGCACCAACTTGAATCAAACAGGGAGCGTGCAACCCATGAGCAATTAAGCCAAAGAAAAAACCCAAAAGGGGGGCTTCCACAGAGCCCCCAAAACTCAAGTATAGAACTGCACTAAGCCAAAGTGTAAATGTAATCTTTTATTAGTTCATATGTATCACTACATTAGTTAAAAAAACGCTTAGATTAAAATCAATTAATATATGAACATAACACTAGAGGGCGCTGATGGCACAAACAAACTGCCAAAATGGTCACATCTTATATATGCAGAGGAGTGGCTAGGCTTACTGGCACCCGGGGCAAAGATTCGAAATGGCGCCCTCCCACCTGTTATTAGGTCCCATTTTGGCGCCCCCTCCAGACCTGCTGCACCCGGGGCAAGTGCTCCCCCCTAGCTACGCCCCTGCATATATGTGTCCCTATGTGGAATTAGCTGGGCCCCATTTAACCTCCAAAAACAAAGTGCAAAGTGCAGTATATGTGAAAACATACAATATATACAAAATATTAAATGTGTACAGTAAATGTAAAAAAGTGCTATTGATTGAAAAACTTGAATAGTAGCAATGTACTTGATAAAGAGGACACAGCGGAATCACAAGAGGGACAAACACACACAAAAAGCTCTCACATGAGAGATGGATGGGCCACAGCACCCCTCCCCCCGACCTACGCGTTACGTGACGCAAAGTCACTTCTTCAGGGCCGATTGATGTCCAGGACACCTCCATGCCACATGAATGTCCTTTTTTACCCCCCCTCCCCCACCAGGAGAAACGCCCAGCAGACGCACCGCAGGTGAGCTGAGCGCTAGACGCACTCCGGCCAGAAGTGCATCAGCGTGATTATGCGGCCTGCGTTCCACAAGGGCCCTTTCGGTTTCAAAGCCGGAAGTGCCTCGGCGCTAGTAGTGTAGTTGCGTTCCCAGGGGGACGCCAGCACACCACTGCAGTTGCGCAGTGCGTCCGGAACGATGGAGGCGAGGTGAGTACACGGGACATCATGTGGAAAGAAGCGCCGGGACAATGCACGAATTTTAACAATCGGGACCAATTACAGCAGTACAAGCACATAGCATGAATAATAAAATTTATAAAAACTTTATTATAAGCAGTATTTGAATTCAATTAAACCAGCGTAATTCAGAAAAGTACTATATAGATAAGAGGGACAGTCCACATATCAGAGGTGAAATCAGGGTAGTACATAGAATCAATCTACATGGTGGTCACCCCAAAGGCGATAAAGATGCACACCTTCCAATAAGAGGGACCACCTCGCCGAAATACAAGATGGGGGAAATTAATCACATATAACTATGCTGCCGCCACCACCATAAGTTGGAATGACCTCTCAAATTGTGAAGAGGACGATTAGGGCATAACAGACAAAAAGAGGGACAACCATAATAAAAAATGCCACATATAGGGCCAAGTATGTGTACACATGTCCCAAAAGGGACATAGAGAACAAATTGTGTGGAAGATCACTGGGAAAATGCACTGTGCCTCACACGTGGGCAACCAAAACAACCAGCATTTCTAAGCAGATGAAAGTAGCACAATTTCATCTTCAAGCCCAAACAATCTTCATCCGGATGGTGCATCCGTTGAGACCTTGGTAATGCAGAATTACTTTAGGGTTGGAGTTAAGCAGAAAACAAAGCCAGTGGCACCCAGGGCTATAGGAGGATTCATTCAAATGTGCCAAAAACTGCTGAGAGAATAACACAAAACCAAGGTGAGAAACCATAATCAAAACGTGCAAACACCACCTCATATAAGAACAAAAAAAAATGAGTGTATAAGAGATCAACAAGATCATTATATTTACCTCTCCTCCAAAAAAGGTGCGAATGATAAGTCCTCATTAAGGCCCAATGGGGTTTGGGTATCTAAATTGAGGATCCAACAAAGTTTTTTTTGTTGTAGTCTCCTCTTGATGTCACCAGCCCAGCCCCATGATTCTGAGTCTAGTTGTATCACCCGCATGAACTGTAAGGAAATGTAACGCTACTGGAGGAACCACTTTGCCCACTGATTGATTTCTGGCTGCTAGGCTAGGCTGCTATTAGATAGGTGCCCCTGTATGCGGGCTTTCAAGGTATTTTTGGTTTCGCACACATACTTTTTGGGGCAACCACATGTGAGTAAACGCCCGTCAAGTCATTACTCAACTTGTTCTCCTTCCTCTTATAGGGACATATGGAGCATTGCCACCTGTCCTCTTCACTGTCTGTAACCAACTAATCTGTCTATAAAAGTGGCTGTTACACAGTTTATCTCGAATGCTGGGGGCTCTCTGGGCCAACATGCGTGTCCAGTCCATACCCACTTTGCCAGATAAGGGTCAGATCTCAAAATATTTCAGTGTGATTTGAGTATCTGCCTCAATGTCCTCCAATTATTGTTGCATGGTGTTATAAATCTTACCTCATTTGGCTGTGTTGATCTTCTCTTGGGGACTATCAGTGTGTCCCTAGGGGTATCCTTAGCCCGTTTATAGGCACGGGATACACCCGTCTAGGGTAGCCTCTCATCTGGAATCTCTTCGACAATTTGCCCATCTGGTGAGTAAATTCGGCACTTGTTGAGCAATTTCTGCATACCCTTAAAAATTGACCATTCGGGATGCCATCCTTCAATTTAGTGGTATGAAAGCTTGAATAATGAAGTAGGGAGTTTACCGTTGTTTCTTTCCTGTGGAGGCCAGTTTCTAAAAGGCCATCCTCACCCACCGAAATGGTCCAGGAAGGAGACCTGTTTGTTCGAGATGTTGGAAGTCAGGAAAATATTATAATCATTCCTGTTAAGAATGTTCAGAAAATCAACAAAAAGATCTTCAGAGCCCTCCCATAATACCAACACATCGTCAATATATCTATACCAACCCAACACGTGTTGGTTGTATGGGGACAAGTCATCAACAAACACAACCTCCGTCTCCCACCACCAGAGGAAGAGGTTGGCCACAGAAGGGGCACAACACGCGCCCATGGCCACACCGCAAATTTGACGATAATAGACATTGTCGAATAGAAAAAAGTTATGGTCCAGCACAAACCTTAATAGTTGGAGAATAAACTGTTGGAAAGACCCAGATTCTTGTGTCCCCATGCCCAGAAAATAACCAGATGTGTGAATCGCCAACTCATGTGTTATATTGGTGTAGAGGGCCTCTACATCCAAAGTCACCAACAAAACCCCAGCATGGACTACTAGTTAGTTAGGACGATTAAGTAGATCCATGGAGTCCCAAGTATATGATTCCACGGTGGTCACGAAAGTCTGCAATTGCTTGTCAATGAAGATACCCACTTCTTCAGTGAGACTCCCAACCGCCCGCCACAATAGGTCTACCGGGGGGGCATTGGGGGTTCTCGTGTATCTTCGGGAGCATATAGAAGGTCAGGACCACCGGGAAAGATACAGTCAGGAACCCATGTAGTCTACGATTGATGGTCCCCTCTATGAGGGCATTATCTATGAGCTGGTCATATTCACGTTTGTATCCCATCAAAGGGTTACCAGATAACTTTTCATAGTTATGGGGATTCTGTGTCGTAAGGCTTCTGTGCGATAGTAATCGCTGGACATGATGAGAATGTTTCCGCCTTTGTCGGCTTCTTTAATAACTAAATCAGTACGTTCTCTAAGTTGTTGGAGTGCACTGAATTCACCTCTGGTCAGATTGTAGGGTTCTCTCCCCGGGGGGAGTGCTCGAATGGCACCACTAGCCACCATCCAGGGCCTCCCCCTCCCTCCATGAGAGCCCCGGATCTAAATCTAAAGGGCACTCAAACTGTTTTTTAAGCAGTATTTTTCTACAAAAAAGAAATAAATCTAATTACCAAAAATGTATCCCTGCCCGCAGTGGGTGCAAATGTGAGTCCCTTTGAGAGTACGGATTTCTCATCCATAGTAAGTGTGATAGCCATGAGACTGATAATAGATAAGGCCTGATTAGATGTATAACTTTCAGGGGGTGGGCTAGTAGAGCCCGCAGTGGTGTGCTGGCGTCCCCCTGGCAACAGGGGAACGCAACTACACTACTAGCGCCGAGGCACTTCCGGTTTTGAAACCGGATGTGCCCTCGTGGAACTCCGACCAGAGTGCGTCTAGCGTTCAGCTCACCTGCAGCTCTTGGCGGGGGTATAAAAGGACATTCCTGTGGCATAGAGGTGTCCTGCACATCAATCAGCCCTGAAAAAGTGACATTGCGTCACGTGACGCGTAGGTCGGGGGAGGGGTGCTGTGGCCCATCCATCTCTCATGTTAGAGCTTTTTGTATGTGTTAGTCCCTCTTGGGATCCCTCTGTATTCTCTTTATCAAATATGTTGCTGCTATTTAAGTTTTTCAATCAATTGCACTTAGTTACTTTGTTTATTGTACACTTTTAATATTTTGTATATATTGTATGTTTTCACATATACTGCACATTACACTTGTTTTTGGAGGATTAATGGGACCCAGCTAATTCCACATATACACATATATAAGATGTGACCATTTTGGCAGGTTATGTTTGTGCCATCAGCGCCCTCTAGTGTTATCTTCATATAGAGTTTTTAAACGAATGTAGTGATACATATGAACTAATAAAAGATTACATTTACACTTTGGAGTAGTGCAGTTCTATACTTGAGTTTTGGGGGCTCATTACTGTGACTGATCGCAAAATCCATGTCTCCAGCTAAGGCAGGCAGCACCAAACTCTTGAGTGATTATCTGCTCAGAAAATATGTGTGTTTTTTTATTTAAGCTTGGACAATGTATTTAATGCAGAAAAAAACAACGTGGCCAGCCCCAGGGCTGACCTTCCTCTGAGGCATCCCAAATCATGATTAGGGATGTGTGAACCCCCCAAAGTTCGGGTGCGGTAAGTTCAGTGGAACATTGAATAAATGTTTGGGGACCCGACCATACCTCCTGAGTGTCCCTGATTTGGAGGGACTGTCCCTCTTTTGAGTCCATGTTTCTGTGTCCCTTGTTGATCTCATTTGTCCCTCTTTGAGGTGTAACATGTAGATCTGCATCAAATAAATTTACCTATTCAAAGTGTTTATATTGTTTTAACGGTTACAATCTCCCATCCTTTAATGAGGGGGCGTAGCCCTAAGTTAACAAAATGCCAAACCCGGTCTCCATTGAAATCAATGGGGACCTGAACTTTGGGGGTGACTGTGGAGGAGGGGGCGCAGAGTGTGCAGCAGTACGCTTGTTGCTGTAACTCACCTCAGCCCGCGATCCTCTTCCTCTCAGTGGCATGAGTGGCAGAGGAATTTGAATTTGGCCCCAGCTAGGGCTGCAGAAAGATGGCTGCTGGCTCCCATATGTGAGGACACCTCTGGTGGCAGCTGGCAGTGCTGGCACTAGAAGTGTCCTCTGTCATGGGAGCCAGCAGCCATCTTTTTGTAGTCCTGGCTAGGGCCAAATGCTGCTGCTGCTCCGCCATTGCTGAGGGTCGCAGGCTGAGGTGAGTGCACCCTTAGAAGTGGATCAACCAGCTTTTCAGCGATTGGGCCGGACGCCAAACTCGAACACGGACTTCTGGCTGAACTTTGTGGTTTGGGTCTGACCATCTCTAATCGTGATGCTCCGCTATGTGACTATTTTGACTATCCCAGGTTTCGTTCCTTGCCCTGCGGGAATCCTGATTTGGGATGCCCCTCTGTGTGAAACCTCCCAGATCACCCATTCCCCTTTCCCCGGTCATATGGAGCATGTGCATGATTACTGTTTATTTATATAGCGCCATCATCTTCTGTAGCACTGTACAAAGTAGCATGCTCTCGTCCAATCAGAGGTTTGCCTGTGCATATAAATGCTTTGCAAACAGCTCTGCAGTCGGCAATCGGGGGTAAAAGCAGTCACATCCTCCGACGCTGGCGCGCTCCCATCCCCAGCCTATCTGGATGATTACATTGCTGAGGGAGCCGCCAGAAAAGGTGAGTTTTGCAGCGACCCATGGGGGTGGATGGGTTATCAGACAGCAGGGCATCCCGATTTGGGGGACCCCCGAGGAAAGCCAGTGGTTGGGTTTTGTTCTGCTTAAAATCACATAAAAAACTCCCACAGTTGCACAAATGAGCCATTTTTTCATTTTCAATTAGTCTCCAAGCTCATAAGCTGAAATCAAGAAGTTGTAGCAAGACCTAAATGTGCAACGTCCAATCACAGCTCTGTAAAGTGTCTTGAAGCTCCGCAGGGCATTGCAGGATTCGACCGGGAAGAGCACAGTCCCGGTGGTATTATTGCCCTATGCTTGTTTAGATTTTGGTGCAGGATGGGCTGTTATTCCAGACCAGGAACGTCTGCAGAACTTTTCTGCTGCTATTGGATTAAGGAGCAAGTGCGCCCCCTGCCTGTAATAGAATATAACAGCTCCCCTGTATTCTAGCTGGATAGAAATTATTAAACATGTAAGGAGGTATAAAAAGAGAATCATACATAAAAATCCTTAGTGGGAGTGGATATCCCGCACTTAAGGATATCCAGGGACGGGCGTTTAGGGTGAGCACATGGAGGCGCCCACACAGGGAGCAGATGGGGCACCAGACTTGCAGCTCTCTATTGAGTTTTGTAGCAAAATTGTTCTCTCTTTTCTACATTCCCTACGTCTTTCACTATCCCCCATAGTCCTTTCTCTTTTTCACATTCAAGCCATCATTCTTTTTTTTTTTTATTTATATATTCTTTATTTTGGTTTTCAGTTTTTACAGACAACTCAACAAAAGTACGAGAAAGAATACGTATACAGTCATACATATCAGCTGAGGACAGGGCGTTATAATCTCATGAAAAACATCTGTGTCTACGGCCTCCCAGGTCAACCAATCCCCCGATCTCCTTCAATAGATCACAAAGCCGGACAACTGTATATCCAGGAAAAGGGAAAGGTGTAGAGAGAAAGGGAGGGGACAGGGTTGGAATATGGGTTAGGGGTGCAAGGGAGGGGAAGGGGGACATTGGGACTGCTTACATGTTAGACTCCATAATTGCTCTGTACTCCCATGACACCGAGAACACGACCCAGTTATCCCACTTCAAGCGGTGTGCCTCCGAGGATTCATTACGCGCAGCGATCAGGCCTTCAAACCGTTCGATTTCTGCCACCTTACGCAGCCACAAAGTAATACTGGGTGGTTCCTGGTTCTTCCAATGTGAAGGGATGCACACTCTAGCGGCGTTGACCATCTGACTCAGGATTGATCTCTGGTATCTTTTGGCAGGCAACCCCGTGTGATGGAGAAGAAAAAAGGCCGGGTCCCTCAAGCCATCATTCTGTTTCTTCCACATTTCTTCTGCCTCCCTTTCGACCACAATCCCACCAGCTTTTGTTTTTTTCCCTTCATGTTTCCCCCTTTTCCATATTCCCTCCATCTTCCTCTTTGTCCAACATTCTCTTCATCATTTTCTTTTACATGTTCTCTCCATTATTCTATACGCTCCCCACAATTGTCCTCTCTTTGTAATGTCCCCCCATTGTCCTCTTTCATGCCCCCTCTTTTCCAACTGTCTTTTTTTTCATGCCCCCCCTTATTGTCCTCCCATTGTGTTCTTCATGTTCCACTTCCTCTTCCTTTTTTTTTACATTACTCTCAATGCCCAAGGCCTTTTTTTTCACGTTCCCCTTATAGTCCCCTCCGTTTTACATTTCCAGAGTGCCCTTCATTTTTGACACCCCCTTTCCCATTACCCACTGTCTTCTTTTTCACATTTCCCCCAATGTCCTCTATTTTCATGCCCCTTCCCCCCCATTTCACATTTCTCATATTGCCTACTTTTTTACATTCCCCCCACCTGCCCTGTTTTCCATGTTTCACTCATTGGCCGATTTCCAAATTCACTTTATTATTTTTCTTTCCCACATTTAATCTTTCTCTTCTCCAAATTCTTTCAGTATTGTCTCCTCCACATCCCTTCTTCATTTAAAAATTTTCACATTCTCTCCCTCCTCCCACTCTTTTCCACGCTATCTCGACATCTTTCCCTCTTTTCAAAATGGCTGTGTTTTTCATCTTTCCTTCCACCTCCCCTTTTTACCCATATTTCCCTCATCTTTCTCTACTTCTCGCCATATTTTTTTTTCTCTTTTCCACGCTGCCTGTTCTCATCTTTTTCACATCTCTGGGGGGGGGACACCCTTCTGAATTCTTTCACGGGGGGCCGAGGCCCAAAGGTACCACCTTCTCAGCTCCAGGTAGAGGTTCCATCATGCTGATCATGAATATACTGTAGCTTTGTCCAGGATTGGTTTGTGCAGTAAAGGCCACCCCCATCTAAAAGAGGTGGCGGATTCTTTAGATCTAGGGAGGGACTCAATGTGGGGTGCGGGGGTACTCACTGCGATAATGATCATCACTTCTCGGCTTACAGAACACTCAGGTGGTGAGGTGGCACTTCTTTATTGGTCTCTTAGCCAGCATTACATCCAATACAATCCATATAACGCTTCTATCACAAGTTCCTATAGTTGCAGATATTCCTCCATTTGGGCCTCTAGTTCAATCTCTTCCTCTACTGGGGGTCCCCTTTATGCCCTCTGGTGGCTTCCCGCCTAAACTAATAATCCAGTTGTAAGAGCTTACACTCAGCACTTTCTTACTGTCTGTCCTATGGCCTTCTATTTCCAAGCTAATTCCATTTTACACTACCCTCTTGTGGCCAATTACTGTAACTTCATCACCCTATCTCCTCTCTTATTAAACTACGGGTGCTGACCTCTATGGTTTTATTTAGTTTCACTATCACTACCTATATAGGCCCTACATAATATACAAAGAAAAAACCCTTACCTTAAACCAGGGGCCTGCACGTTTCTCCCAGTCTCCCCCAGATCCACACACACTCCCACCGCCCATTCACTTGAATAGGCGGGAGCAGATGATGCGGCTCTGTGTTTGATGGGAATCTCCCCCTTGTATTCCCCATATAGGCAGTGTGGCAGCCTCCCACTCCCATTTCCCATATAGACAGTGTGGCATCCTCCCCCTCCCTTTTCCCATATAGACAGTGTGGCAGCCTCCCATTCCCCATATTGGCAGTGTGTCATTGCCCCCCTCCCATTCCCCATATAGGCAGTGTGGCAGCCTCCCCCTCCCATTCCCCATATAGGCAAGTATGGCATTGCCACCTCCCATTTCCCATATAGGCAGTGTGTCCCCACCATTCACGCTGTCTTCGCCGCTGCCTGCACACACCCAGCTCCATTCAGTGGGTGGGCGTGACCAACACTCATGCGACGGCCACCACTTCGAATGGAGGCAGGTGTGTACACTGTTGGCAGGATGAGAGTTTAATTTTTTGTTTTTTTTTTTCGTTTTTTTGCATTTTCCCTCCACTATTGGGGGAAAATAAGTGTGTCTTATAGGGTGAAAAAAGACAATTCTGTGAGTACTCACCTGTAGAATTGCTTTTACTATGCATGGCACGGCCTGCTTCAAGAAGTCCTTACGTATGGGATATTCCACCACAAGGTGGCGCAGTGCACTGCAGAAGAGTTGTGGCTCCTTCCGGCCCCATACAAAACAGTAGACTTCTTGTATAACTGCTTGTCAACACTGGAAAAGCCGGGAGGTAATAAATGTAAAAGGGTTACAAAACCCCAACTATCTTGGAACAATCACCATAAAGAGGCAACCAAGAATAACAATAACAAGGGTGGGGTGAAGCAGGCCGTGCCATGCATAGTAAAAGCAATTCTACAGGTGAGTACTCACAGAATTGTCTTTTTCCTATTGCATGGCACGGCCCGCTTCAAGAAGTCCTTACTCCTGGGACATCCAATAGCAGTGTCCGTAAGATAGCGTGAGATCCCCAAAAGGTAACAGCGGGTAGTTCAAACCACTACTGCCTGAAGTACCTTGTGGCCAAAAGCAGCATCAGCTGAGGCCTTAACATCAACCTTGTAAAACCTGGAAAAGGGGCACCAACAGCACAAGTGGAATGAGCAATAATCTGGAAGAGAGGAACCTTCCCTTTAGCAGAATAGGCCTGAACCACCGCCTGACGGATCCACTTGCTGATAGTGGATTTAGCCGGAGGCAAACCCTTCCTAGGTCCAGCAGGAACAACAACAAGAGCATCAGATTTCCTGAAAGGCTCAGTAGCAACCAAATAAAACTTCAGAGCCCAGACAACATCCAGAGAATGAAGGGTCCGCTCCTTGGAATTAGCAGGGTTAGGACACAAAGAAGGCAAAACAATGTCCTGATTGAGATGAAAAGCAGACACAACCTTAAGCAAGAAATCCGTCTTAAGCCGAAACACCACCTTATCCTGATGCCTCTCAAAATAAGGAGGTTTGATGGAAAGTGCCGCTAGTTCAGAAACTCGCCTGACCGAAGTAATGGCCACCAAAATGGCCACCTTAAGAGTCAGAATGGGCAACACACCCCACTGATAGGCTTCAAAGGGAGGACCCTGCAAAGCAGACAACACCAGATTCAGATCCCAAACCGGTAGCATAGGCTTACATGGCGGACGCACAGTAACTCCCTGGAAAAAAGTCTTAACCAAACGGTGATTGGCAAAGGATCTTTGGAAAAAAATTGCCAGGGCTGACACCTGTCCCTTGAGGGTACTAAGTTGAAGGCCCGAATCCAAACCATGTTGCAAAAATTCCAGAATCCTGGGGATAGAGAACACCCTACAGGGAAGAGACTTGGACTCACACCAGGGACGAGGACTTCTTCCTAGCCCGAATCAAAGTATCAACAACAGAGGCCGGCAAGCCCTTATCCATCAAGATGGAGGTTTCAGCAGCCAATCCTTTAAAGCCAGCATTTGTAAATTGGGATGGTGCAACTGTCCCTGAGTGAGAAGATCTGGATCCTTGGGCAAGACGTACCGATCTACTGCGAACCACACCCTCCTTGGCCAACAGGGGGCCACCAGAATGGCTGGTACCCCTTCATGGGCTATCTTGCGCAGCACCCTGCCCAGCAGAGGAAAGGGAGGGAACACAGAGGAGCCGAAACTCCATCCAATGCATTGCAAGCGCATCCGTGGCGAAGGGCAGAGGGTCCTGTGACAGGGAGACGAATCTGGGAAGCTTGTGATTGTGGCGGGACGCAAACAGGTCCACATCCGGAAGACCCCAGCGGTGACACAGGGAGTGAAATACCTTGTTGCCAAGGGACCATTCCCCCAGGCGAGACATCCCCTTGCTCAGAGAGTGTACCTCCTGGTTCTCCACCCCCGGAATGTAAACAGACGAGAGGGACATTCTCTTCCGCCCAAGACAGTATCAGGGACAATTCCTTGAGGGCTCGCTTGCTCCGAGTCCCTCCCTGATGATTGATGTAGGCAACCGCCATCTGGTTGTCTGAGCGGATCTGACCAGCCCGACCCCAAAGGTGTGAGGTCAGCTAAGAAAGAACCAACCTGACCGCTCTCAGTTCCAGGACATTGATGGGAGCATGGGCCTCCTGGGGGCTCCACTGACCCTGGAACTGCAGAGACTTCCAAAAGCCCCCCCAACTGGTCAGAGTGGCATCTGTGGTGACAGTCTCCCAACACTGGGGCAGAAATGTCCTGCCCAATAGAAGGTTCCTTGAATCCAGCCACCACGAGAGGGACTGTCTGGCCAGGGGGGACAGAGCAAATTCCTGATCCAGGGAAACAGGGTTCCAATTCCAAACAGACAAGAGGTGCAACTGAAGAGGTCTCATGTGAAACTGAGCAAAGGGGACCGCATTGAAGCAGGACACCATCAGGTCCACTAACTGCATCCCTTGCCGGATGGAGGGATGGGGACACAAGAGCAGAGTCCGTGCCTGCTTCTGAAGGCCCTCCACTTTGAGCTGAGGCAGGAATACCTTGACCTGAGAAGTATCCAGCGTCATGCCCAGGAAGGACCCCGCCAAAGACGGGGATAGAGAAGACTTGGGATAGTTGATCACCCAGCCGAAGGACTTGAGAGTGGAGGTCACCACCTGAGTATCCTTCTTGGCCTGATGAAGAGACTGAGCCGCAATCAGAATGTCGTCCAGGTAAGGAAGGCTGCGAATGCCCTGATTCCGCAGCAGAGCCATCACACCCGCCAGCACCTTGGTGGACACCCGAGGCGCCGAGTTACTAGAGAACGGTAAGGCCACAAACTGGTAATGCTGATCCTCTAGAGCAAACCTGAGAAATCTCTGATGACCTGGAAAAATTGGCACATGGAGATAAGCATCCTTGATGTCCACGGAGGTCATGAAGTCGCCCGGGCGGAGGGTACTGACCGCCGAGCGTAGCGTCTCCATGCGAAAGTGCTTGAACCTGACAAACTTGTTGAGACCCTTCAGGTCCAGGATGGGTCTTAAAGTGGACCAACACCCAGGATTTTGACTATCCTGGGTTTTGGTCCACTTCGGCGGGGCACCCCGATCGGGGGTGCCCCACTGTGTGAAACCCCCCAGAAACCCCAAAAAACTCACCTCTCAACGCTCCCACGTGAATGCCGCAGCCAATCCCCGCCAACGTCCAGGCGGGGGACAGGAACGTCCAAGCCGCTTCCGCCGCCACCTTCCGCGCGTCACTCTCGGCGCGCGCGCCCCCGCCGGCCATTCACAGAGGGCCGGCGCGGGCGCGCGGGAGGCGGCGGCGGATCAGGTAAGATGTTTTTGGGGTTTCTGGGGCGATCTCGGATGTCCCGTGGGGTGGGAGGTGATCGGCCCGGGAATCTCATAGATTTCCGGGCCGATCACCCCTCGGTGTTGGTCCACTTTAAGGACCCGTCTTTTTTGGGGACTGTGAAAAGATTGGAGTAGAACCCCTGACCCTGTTCCTGGGGAGGCACCAGGCAAATGACTCCTGACTCCAACAGACGTTGAACCGCAAGGCGCAACCCCTGAGCTGACAGAGGGTTTTGAGACATCCGGGATCTAATGAATCTTGAGGGCGGCCAGGCTGCAAACTATCTTGTAACCGGAGGACACCACCTCCTGAATCCACCGGTCTGAGACGCGGAGCCTCCAGACGTGAGCAAAGAGCCGAAGCCGTCCCCCCACTTGGATGGGTTAGGGCGCCTTCTCATGCCTGAGGGGGCTTGGGAGGAGGTTTGGGCTTGGGACCCCATGAGAGACCGGGACAACCACGGGATCTGCCACGGCCCCAAGAATCCCTGCGGGTACCCGAAAAGAGGGAGCCTCGACTTCCTCTGGGAGCACGAAAGGAGGAGAGGGAAGCGGAGGGCCCCCGAAAGGGCCGAGGCTGCCTCTAAAGCTGAGGCAGCCAAACATCCTTGGCTAAAACATCCAAACGCTCACCAAAGAGCCGCAGCCCCGCAAAGGGGAGCCCAGTGAGAGCCTTCTTAGCAGCAGCGTCAGCTGCCCACTGACGCAACCAAACAGAGCGGCGCATAGCCACCAAAAGGGCAGAGGCCCTACTACTCAGCCATACCACATCATCCATGGCAGTAAGGACAAAGGCAACAAAATCAGAGCAAAGAAAGAGGGCCCTATAATCCTCCCCCCTCCTACCAGCTGTATCGCCATCAAGGAGACGCTTTAGCTGTTTCTTAAGGGCAATAGCTGTTATGGCAGCGGCATAGGCCGGACGCAGTCCAGCCCCCACAAATGTAAAAGCATGGCAGGCCAGCTGATCCATACGCCGGTCCTCGCTGTCCCGCAGTGTAGTAGTGTCAGGGGAAGGCATGACCGAGGTGTTGGACAGCCCTAGAACGGGAGCGTCTACCTCAGGGGGACCTGACCATCGCTTAACCAGGTCAGCAGGAAAGGGATACTTCTTATCCAACCCTTTGGGCACCGTGGGCAATCCACTAGGACGTTCCTACTCCTTGAGCACCATATTAGTGAAATGGCTCTGCTCAGGGAACTCCAGACGCTGCTTATCAGGGCGAAATAGCTCACCCTGCTTCCTCTTAGCCACCTCAGGGGGCACATGTGTAAGATTTCAAAAATGTGAGACAACAGACTAACAGTGTCCTTAGGGAACCAGGAATCCTCCCCAGACTCAGACCCAGGGACACTGTCGCAGCCCACCTGCTGGTCCCCAGAGGAGTCAGAGCCCGGGAAAAGCTCCCCCTCCTCTAGGGAGTAACAGTCAGCAAAAACATCAATTTCCTCATACTCCTTAGTAAAAAGGGAGGACGTGGGAGCCAGGTGCCGTTTCTTGCTAGAGGCCTTACGTGGAACAGGCCTGGCAAGTTGCCTTTCAATGCTGGCCACACGAAGTGCCAGATCAGATTGTGACCCCCTACTAGTATCCCCCTCACTGGGGGCTAGATGCAGGCGCGGAGGGGTAGGCGATGCCGAAGGTGGCACAGAACTGGGGAGAGAAGGGGGCAGCCCAGCCTGGAGTGCAATGATACCTTGGGCGCACGGCACGCACACCATGACACTGTTACTCACAGGGGATACCCCACACATGGAACACAGCCGGGATTGCCCCGAAGGACCCCCGAGCACGTTATCCCCAGAAGCCTCCATATGGTGATTAACACAGGCGCAATATGCCAGCACAGGGTAAGGGCTAATAAGAAGCCACCCGGGATGCCCCCAGAAGCCAGTAAGGGAAGATGAGGGAGGGTAAGGAGCAGGACCGGGAAGAAACCACAACCACAGTTGTCCCGCCTGAAAGACATAAGTAAAAACACATAAGCATCCCGCAGCCCATGCCCCAAGGAAACAAAAAAAACCCCAAAGGGGACTCACGGACCAAGCAGGACACACCTCACAGATATTGCGCCGCCCACCGCGGAGCGTAGTACAAGCGTCGACGGCGTCGAAAACAGTGTAAAACAGTCTAAAAACCACTCGCCGCTAACACCCACCCCAAACACCAGAAACAAGTCACATAGTCCCCAAAACACTCACCCCCTCAGAAGCTAGGACAGGAACTCTGCATCCCTAGTAGGCTCACCATAAGGCCTATGGCCGGCTACCCTTTATGGTACAGGGTCTGCAGCTTGGAGCAGTGCTCCTCGAGCACCTGACCCTAGTGCTCCGCTACCTTCACCCGATCCGACAGCCGAGGCTGGGAGGCACAGAGTCTGGAAACAGGTGGAAATAGACATGCAGGGCCGCAGGCTTGGTTGCCCCGCTCACCTGCGCAATATAAGAGCCATCTTCTATCTTCGCAGTGTCACTGCAGAGGAAAAACTGGAGAAGTCTATGGTGATTCCTGTTTTATATGGGGCCGAGAGGAGCCACAACTCTTCTGCAGTGCACTGCGCCACCTTGTGGTAGAATAACCCATACGTAAGGACTTCTTGAAGCAGGCCGTGCCATGCAATAGGAAAATTAGGCGATGTGCCTATACAGTCCCCTTAACTGTCTAATTCTGATTGTAACTTTCTCACTCGCATTCACCCTTCTGACCTGTATATGTATCCATTCAGCATATGTATGTAATTTGTCTAGTGCGCTCTTAAAGCTTAAATATTTAACTTAATCTTGTGCTGCTCTGTTATTCTGATCCACAAACTCTCATCTGTGCTTCTAGTAAGTGACTAGAAACTTAAAATATATTAATTTTAGATGCTGGGAAATAGTTTAAGAGTTCGGGCTTTTCAATAAGTCATGCTGAAGGTCCAGTTTAAACAGCCTTGCAGCTTGTGTGAGTCTTAAAGTGGAGCACCACACATTAATTTCACTATCATGTGTGTTCCTCTTTGGCGGCCCAGGGAGTTAGCTGTGCCCTCTTATATGGTCATGTAAGCCGTTGTTCTTATTGATTTTACTGTGAACTTTTCTTGCTGCACTTTACCTTGATTACGTCTGGGCTTCTATTTTGCACATGAAACACTGTTATTTGATGCACTTTTCTGCACTAGCACTTTATAAATCTATGTATATATTTATTTGAATTAGAAATTTCTTTATATTTACTTTGATTACTAGCACATATATTTATATAAAATTAGTATAGGACCTTAACGAACTAGGGGGACAGCACCCCCTTGTGGTGTAAATGGCTTACAGCATGGCATATGCATCATGTTACAATAAAAATAAAAAATACATGTTATGATGATAATACGAGTGCAAGTGTGAGACTCTGTTTGTTATATATTATGACTGCCTTAACGGTTTACACTTCCATCTTTTATATTAGAAACCATTTTTTGGGAGCCTGTTTTAGTGTTTGGGTGTGAATCCGAGCGTTTTATAGGCACCGGTAATGAATGTGCAGATCTCCTTGATGGGACCAGGCTAGCAGAGCTGGTAGTATTCAGGTCACCCAATTTCACTCACTTTCCTTCCGCTCCCACAGCGCAGACTCGGATGAGAGTAAGTGCTCCGGGCTCAGCCAATCAGCGTGCTCCCTGCGGCACCTCCGACTGCTAAGCAGCTGAGCGGCGCCACCAGCCACATCCCAGTCCACCTTGTAACCGTGGCGTGACCGCGCCCATTCAGGAAGGCCGGGCGCGGGCACGGCTAGAGGTGATTGGGGATGCAGCCAAAACGCATGCAGGAGGGCTTCAGGAGAGGGTGAGTGTTTCGGGGGTTCCACAGAGCGGGGCATCCCAATTCAATAGCTCAAGGACTGGAACTCGGGAGGCCATTAAGGCTTTTAGACTACAGGGCCTCTGATGTTCCTCTTTAAAGGCCCGTTTTAAACCGGATCGTCACCATTATTTATTGAAAAGCCCAAACCCTTATAAAACGATTCCCCAGCATCTAAAATTAATATATTTTAAGTTTTTAGTCACTTATTATTCTTTCCCCCACTGGCTGCAACTCTGTTCAGGACTCTAGGATATGGGGGCCGCCATCTTGACTCAGAAGCATCACATACTGAGGAGAGGAGAGTGGGATAAAGTACGGGGGGGGGCGAGTTATAGCTGTGCTTTGCTCAGAGCACAGCTGGGGTCAGGAAAAGCTCAGCAATCCCAGAATGCAGAGCAGCACAGCAGTCAGAAGACACTTCCTGTTTGCAGGCTGCCTGATGTTCCATGAGCCGCCATCTTGGATGTTTAAAGGCTCATAACATGCAGTAGATGCAGGTAGGATGATTTTTAATGTGAGCAATCTGTATGTACAGGGTGGGGAAACAAAAGATAGGCTCTTATTCAGGGTAAAGGTCCGGATTAATGTGGGCAAGCTGTATGTACAGTGTGGGGGAAACATATAAGATAGGCTCTTATTCAGGGTGAGGGTCCAGATTAATGTGGGCAATCTGTATCTACAGGGTGGGGGAAACATAAGATAGACTCTTATTCAGAGTGAAGGAACGCTTTAAGTGACCATACCCCGTGATCTCAGTGACGTCAGTTGAGGCTGTGAGGTACAATTTCATCACACATCCACCAGCAAAGAAAGAGTAAGACAGGTTATAGTCATCATCATTGGTTTAATGTCAGAGTCTGGTAGTGGAAGTAATAATTAAGGAGCATCCCTGTAAGCACTGTACAATGCTTTGTTTCCCTTAATGGTCATGAATAAAATAACGAATATTAAGAATAGCAGTAAAAAGTGGCCTGTGGCTTCCATTACTCGGCTGCGTCCTTCTTGCCGGTTTCCTGTCCTTCAAACACTGGATATTTCTTCTCCACCTCCGCCCACGTCAGGAAACCGTTGGATAGATCTCGAATGATCCCTGGGAGCTCCGAAATCTGCCGCAATAAGAGGAGACATGAATATATATATATATATATATATCTACACACTTTACATACAAAACACACATATTTTACATACAAACAAAACTTATAAACAAGTTGGCTCTGTTTAAAGCATACCAAAAACACAGCAGCGCCCGGCCTGGAATCTAAGATTCTCAGAGCCGGCCTCCTTGTTTTCCCAGGGGCACCCCCCTCAGTCAGGGGGTCCTTACCACCATGCCCTGTATTCCCAGCTAGCTGGTAGGGGATGGGTGGGGTTCAAATCCCATCCTAGAGACTGCTCCCAGGACTAGCTCCAGGATGAGGAAATCCCTCGGGTGTGGTCCCTTTTGGGATCTCCGGCTGTAACAGGCAAGGGGCCGCCCAGATCCCCGGACTCTCTCCGAGAAGGAGTCCGGACCCGCCATTCTCCCAAAAAAATGGGACGAGTCCAGCCTATTTCCTCGGGGGAAGAAACACAAAACACTGGGGTCCTGGAGGAAGGGGCGGGGCATTTGAACTTGTCCAGTTGTGTTTCCTGTGTAGGTGGAAGGAGCTACTCGGCTGGGCCATCCTGGAGGACATTTTAGGAAACTCGCCTTTCCCTGCTTAAACAGCACATTCACTCTGGAGAGTGGGGGCTCTGCACGCGCTCTTACACCAGCCATTCACGTGCAGGGGCGTGCGCACGGCGGGGCATGCGGGGGACGCAGCGTGCTCTCCATTGCAGTTGCAGAGTGTGAGGGCCTATTGCTGAATGGCGTACTCATACCAGGCAACTCTTGTTGAACAAGAGCCCGCGCATGCGCTGTTAGAGCGAGGAAAGGTTTTTATGGGTGTTCTGGAGGATTTCACACAGTGGGGCATGGAGCAAAACCTGGGAAAGTCAAATTCCTGGGTTTTGTTCCCCTTTAAAGAGAGACAACCACCCCCTTTTGTGTGTATACGATTCCTCGGTAATGTTCTACCTCTTTATACAGAACTGAGATGCAATGCTGTGTGAAATGCCGAAAAAACAACAAGTTCAAAACCCCTAAAGTATATTAAACCGAAACAACAGCCTGGCTCAGTTGGAAAAGAAAGGTAGCGGCCATTTAGGAGCTTCCTATTCCAACTGACATTGCACAGTAACAGGAAGCCCAGCACGACTTCCTGTTTGCAGGTGGCCTGCAAGCCCATGAGTGGCCATCTTGGTTTTAAAATGTATCCCAGTAGGCGTTAGAAAGGTGTTATTTCTTAAATTATTTTTTTTATGTTCAGCAATCTTAATTGCCCTGGAGAGGGATGCATGAGGACTGTTTGTTGCGTTGGTCTTATTTATTTTTGACTGTTGGTCTGCTTTAATTTCAGATGCTGGGGAATAGTTTACGTTTTTAGTCACTTACTTACACTTTTTCCCACTGGGCTACAACTCTGTTCAGGACCCTAGGATACGGGCGTGGTTAGAGCTGCGGGCAGAGCTGGGGACAGCAAAAGGACAGCAATCCCACAATGCAGAGCAGCATAGTCAAACGACACTTCCTGCCTGCAGGCAGAAAATGCACTAGGTGCAGGTAGGATGCTTTTTAATGGGGACAATCTGTATGTACAGAGTGGGGGGGGGGGGGACAATCTGTATGTACAGAGTGGGGGGGGGGGGGGGACAATCTGTATGTACAGGGTGGGGACATCCAATATAAGCTCTTATTCAGGGTGAAGGTCTGGTTTAATGAGTTGTATTCCACTCAGAGAAAAAAAAAAAACCCATGCGCAACACAATTCAGTTCCAAGAAACATAGAAGGGTGACGGCAGAAGGAGACCATACGGTCCATCTAGTCTGCCCTTTTGTGTATACTGTATGTTTTGTCTTTTTGCAGGGGAGGTCTGCACACAGTATTCTAGTCGTGTGTATTCCAGGAAGCAATGTCATCACCAATAATAACACAAGGAAATACAGGAAGGCAACATACCTCCGCTCTGATCTGCCGCATCGAGTCTCGGTCTCGGAGTGTAGCCGTGTGTGGAGTGCGATTTACAGTGTCAAAGTCTATTGTTATACCAAAGGCCACCCCGATCTCATCTGTCCGGGCGTAGCGCCTACCGATGGACCCAGAGGAATCGTCTACCTTGTGCGACACGCCGTTCCGGGTTAAAGCTTCAGCTGCGGGAGGGGGGGAGAAAAAAAGAAAAGCTTATGGTGGATCGTTTTTATCGCCAGTGTTTTCCCTGCACCGGCCGGAAGACCGGTCGTACCATCATACCGGACAGAGTACGTGTTTAGGGAAAGAGGCTACCAACCCCCCTGACGCATCAGCAAACACACGCTAGGCCTTTACAGTCATTATTCCATCATCCTGCTCTGAGTTGCCCCAGATGCATAACAAGCACAGAAAGTCAGCATTTATATCCCATGTGGACCCAAAATGATAGTGATATCCATTAAAGATGCGGGAATTGCAGGCATCAAACGCTTATTGAGTCTCGAGTTTTCTCCTGAGCTCTGCAACTGATGAAGATATTTTGTACCAGTCTGCCACAGCATGGAGCGGTTCTGTATCTAAACAGCAACCATTGTGCAATAGTTTGTTTTAATAGAGTGGTTTTATATTATTGTATCTTGAATCTTTTATCAATGGAAAATATATATTAGGCATTACTAGCCTAATATATAAATAATAACATTTGTCAAAGGCAATTATCTTCTTGATTGAGTTAGGGAGGCCCACTCATTACTTTTTGGAATATTTGATAATTATAGAAACCCGCCATTGACCAGCTTAAGAATATAAATAAGCTTCTTTCATATTATATGTGGAGATATGTCCACAGTCCTATACCATACCGTTTTCCATCATAGGGGTTTTATATAAAATATAACTTTTATAGAGGCCAGCTGATCATAGATGGCCAGTAATGAGCAGTGCTCTACTCTCTGATGCTGCAGAGCCACTGCTGATCCATTTATGTTTATAGGTCAGATGCCCATGGCAGAGTATCAGAGTCATTTGCTGAATGACATAGGCATGGCAAACTGATTGGCTCTGATTGGACAAGAGCCCGCCCAAGTGCTGCTGGACCGTGGAAGGGCAAGCAGTTACCGGCGATCTGAGGTTTTCACACCAAGTATGGTGGAATATTTTTATAGAGACCGGCTGATCATGGATGGCCGGTAATGAGCAGAGCACTAGTCTCTGATGCTGCAGAGCCAGAGGCTGATCCCCATCGCTGCTCTATTCTTGTTTTTAGGTCACTGCAGTAACAAACTGAGAAAAATGACTCCTGTACAGTAATCTCACACTTGATGAAAACTCTAAAGAGGAGTTAAAGCCACGTCACCTCATTCCCTAATAGCGCTGCCAATCTGGCCGCCAGAAACCATCCAGGTTTGATATGCAGGTTATTCTGGAAGTCACCTGATCAGCAGCCATACAAGGGGATGAGGAAGTGGTATTTTCTGACCGGACGTCTGCTTTAAAACGGAACAAAATCCAGCCTTGCCGGCTCCTGTGAAACCCCCAGTTTGCTGGTAACAGTTTACCTTTCTCTGGTCCAACGGAACATGGACGGGCTCCTGTCCCATTAGAGCCATTTGCTGTTCCTATGTAATTCGGCAAAAGGCTCGGTTTTGCATTGGTGGAGTGGGAGCAGCCTCATCCCCAGCATCTTGGGGCTATGTGCATGCTCCTGCCCCAGTGCACTGCTGGGGACGTGGCCCTATCGCAGAGCCTCAGAGTAGTTTGCTGACCGACCTAGGCACAGCAAACTGATTGTGTCTGATTGTACGAGAGTCCGCACATGCGCCGCTGGACTGTGGAAAGACAAGCGGTTACTGGCGATCTGAGGGCTCCACACAGACGGGAATCCCGATTTCAGATCATGGAACAAAACCCAAGACAGACAAAAATCCGGGTTTTGTTCCACTTTAAAGTGGATCAAAAATTAAGATTGTCACCCTCTGGGGTTTTTGGTTTACTGGAGCAAACGGATTGGGATGCCCCTGTATTAAAAACCCCAGGGAACTATCAAAAAATGTCCCCACCCTATGCTCCCACTAGCTGCCAGACATTCAGATACGCTTGGTGGAGGGGCGTGCTTCGGATACATGCACATGGGGATCAATGCAAGAGTAAATGTGATCCTACACAGCAGGGCATCCAAAATTGACATGGTCTTCCACCAGTTTAGACTCTATAGCTGGCTGTCAAATGGTTTCGGTCCAATTGTAAAAAGGCCAAACACATAGGTCGTAGTTATGCCTCCCCACCACCTACCTAACAGGCTTAAAGCGGAACAAAACCAGGAATTTGACTTTTCCCGCTCCAACGGCGCATGCTCTCCTCCAATGAGAGCCGTCCGCTATGACTACGTCATTCAGCACGTGGCTCTCATTGTTTACAATGGAGAGAGCATGCTGCCGCCTCCCTGACGTTGTGCGCTCCCCATTCCAGTAAATGAGAGCCTGCGCATGCGCCGTTGGAGCATGGACAGGTGAGTCTTTCCCATCTTCCTGGGGGGTTTAACACAGTAAGGCATCCAGATTCAGGATGTCCCAGGGACATGGAACAAAACCCAGGACAGACAAGTTTTTATGCCATCCTGGGGGGTTCCACACACATCTTTTAGATTCCAAGCCGGCCACTGCTGGGTTTTGTTCTTCTTTAAAGAGGACCAGAAATCTGTAAAGACTTTTGGGCCACTTAAAGTCCCAAGTGAGTACCGCTATGAAAAGGAGAGAATGGGATATATGGTGCTCACATATTTACAGCTTCCCATGGCGGTCAAGTGCGGCATTGAGCAGATGGTTCTGCCCTGCTGCGGCTTTCCCACTTGGACCACTGCAGGAGCCCAGAAGTAGGCAAGCACTGTATTCAGGTCTCAGCCTACGAATTGGGATGCCCTCTTAGCACCCAAGTCTTTATAGAGTTTGGGGCTGCTGTATTATTAATTTGATATTGCTACTATTTTAATCCAACTTCAATAATGGGTAGAGTAAGGGTCCAGGGTGACCATTTTTCTAAATACAGGGAAGGGGAGGTTATTAGAGTTATTTTATATTCTAGAATAACAATAAAAAAAAACTGCTGCAGAATGAACACGTGACTGGCTCTGGATTGTTTTCCCCAATATTATATACAAAAATAATAATAAATAATGCATTAAACAATAAAGAGTGCACACACCAGCTGCAAATTGGCGTCAAGTGGGCCACACCCCCACTGGAGCACATTTGGTAGGATACCCAAGCATCAGGGAAATACTCACATAATTCCTTGACAAAAGGCACAAATTCCTGGTTTTGGCTCAGTGGGAGTACCGAACATTTGTATGGCGACACGATGGCTGGAAAGCTGAAGTACTAAAATGAGGAAGAGAGAAAACAGATTAAACATTGCTTAGGCTGCGCTCGCACGCATCTTTTGAGTGTGTTACAAGGACTGTAAATAGACATAAAAAACCCCAAACAAATCGGCACCTTCTCTCCCCTGCCGAAACACCCGGCCGGTCCTCTGCTCAGAAACCTCCTGGTTTCCAAAATCCAAGCTCTCAGTGTCCTCTCACATCAGTCAGCGACTCTGTACACGCTCCTACATTGCGCCTTGCAATGGGGGGTGCACAGGCACAGACTGCCGCGAAGGGGAGGGACCAGCTGGAATCCGCTACAGGGGACAGAAAATGTCTTTTTGCTCTTTTTATTTGGGTTTACAGCCCTATTTGAAGAGAAACTCCAGTCAAAAATAAAAAACTGGAATCCATTCTCTAATATGCAGCAGCACAGTACTGCACTAGTGCCTGCTAACCCGGAAAACTGGGGCCGCCCCATACTCACCTCTTCCAGGATCCTTCCATGGCGGTTAAAGACTGGCCAATGGGGCTTGCACTACCGGCAGATGCACAGTAATATGAATGGCCACTAGCAAGCCTGATGGAACCTAGATGGGGTGTGTAACAGGGGCCTGTTCTTCTGGTTTCTGTGTGTGATGCAGGCTTCCCCACTGCTGCAGGTTAAAAGTCCAGTGATTTTATACCGGACCAACACCCGTTTTTACTTTAACGGGTGTTGGTCACGCTGTCTGGTGGTCATAAGCAGCTCGGGGGGGGGGGGGGTCAGAATACTGGAGCCCCCCTCGCAGCTAAACACAAAGCTTGTAATACTCGCCTTCATTACTATCCAGCGACGAGCGTGGAGTCCCGCGATTGGCTGCCGGGCGGTTTCTTTAGGGATGAACAAAACACAGTATTCACTATCCCAAGTTTCCTTCTGCCCGCCTGGGGGTATCCCTGGTGATGGCCCATTTCCTTTGTCTGCAGGGTAAATGGTCAATCACCAATGTGCGTTCCACTTTGCTTCTAGTATGCTCCGAGCTAAATGAAGTGCGTACCACTGGCTGTACCCCCTGCCTACCCGTACTAACCTTCTCAAAGGCTGCCACCAGCACGCTCAGTTAGAGGCGAGCGTGTATACAGCCCGCCCATGCATCATGGGACCACAGGAAAGCTGAGCTTTGCGGTAAATACAGGGTGCGGGCATGCGCCCTGCTAGAGGGATAGCGGAATGCAGCCACTGCTCTTAGATGCGCAGTGGGAACAAGAAACTAGGTAAGTGAATGGGGCATCCCGATTTTGGATGCCCTAGGGGGGTATCAATCTGCCTGGGAATCTTGTAGACTCCCAGGCCGATCGAGCTGGGTTTTGGTCAGCTAAATGGAGTGCGTACCACTGTCTGTACCTCCTGCCTACCCGTACCAGCCTTCTCAAAAAGGCTGCCACCGGCACGCTCAGATAGCGATGAGCGTGGATACAGCCCGCCCATGCATAGTGGGATCACAGGAAAGGTGAGTTTTGCGGTAAACACTGGGTGCCCCACAAAGAGGCAGACCTCTAGCTTAGAGTATTAAAGACTTTAAACTGGTGGTTTGCTCCTCCATAAGGCAGGGAAAATACAATTCTGTTATTACTCACCTGTAGAATTGATTTTACTGTGTACAGCACGGCCCGTTTCATTTCAATCATTACTTCTGGGTATTCCGCCACAAGGTGGCGCAGTTGACTGCAGAAGACTTGTGGCTCCTCCCGGCCCTATAAAAAGCCAGGAATCACCCATAGACCCCCAGTGTTGAAAAGCAGTTATGCCAGAAGCCAGGAGATACACCGCCTCACAAAAACATAACTCTGAACAAATTCTCATAAAGAGGCAACCAAGGAAAAGATAACAAGGGTGGGATGAAACAGGCCGTGCTGTACACAGTAAAATCAATTCTACAGGTGAGTAATCACAGAATTGTATTTTTCTAAGTGTACAGCACGGCCTGTTTCATTTCAATCATTACTTCTGGTACATCCAATAGCAGTGTCCGTAAAAGTAGGGAGGGATCCCCAATGAGTAACGGCAGGCAGTTCAAAAACAGCATCAGCTGAGGCCCTAACATCAACCTTGTAAAACTTAGAAAAAGTATGAACAGAAGACCAAGTAGTGGCCTTACAAACTTGTTCAACAGAAGCCTGGTGCTGAAAAGCCCAGGAGGCTCCAATAGCTCTAGTAGAGTGAGCAGTAACACGGAAGGGAGGTTCCTTCCCTTTAGCAGAGTAAGCTTGTACCACCGCCTGTCGGATACACTTACTAATAGTGGTTTTGGCTGGTGGCAAACCCTTCCTAGGTCCAGCCGAAAGAACAGAGCATCAGACTTCCTAAATGACTCAGTGGCGACCAAATAAAATTTGAGCGCCCTGACCACATCCAGAGAATAAAGGTTTTGTTCCTTGGAATTAGCAGGGGCAGGACAATAGGAAGGTAAGACAATGTCCTGATTGAGATGAAAAGCAGACACAACCTTGGGAAAGAAATCCGACATAAGCCGAAACACTACCTTATCCTGATGCCACTCAAAATATGGAGGTTTCATGGAAAAAATAATACCATTTTGTGAGTACTCACCTGAAAAATGGATATTGTTGGTGTGCCACACACCCCGCTTCACTTAAATATTCATCACTTCATGGGTTAATCCACCGCAGGTGACGTAGTGCAGAGAGGAAGTCTTGTAACGAGCCCCCTTCCGGCCCATATATACCCGGCACCTCCCTTCAATCACCAGTATATTCCAAAAGCAGTAAAACAAGGTACCAGTATTCCACCAGTAACCTCCAAAATCAATTTTGATATAAATAAGAAAGGGCTTCACCATATAAATGCTTCGGTAATACCGAAAAGGGCGGGTGTGAAGCGGGGTGTGTGGCACACCAACAATATCCATTTTTCAGGTGAGTACTCACAAAATGGTATTATTCTTGGTGTGCCACACACCCCGCTTCACTTCTTAAATATTCATCACTTCATGGGACATCCAAAAGCAGTGTCCACAAGGGAAGGGCATCTCAAGGCCAGGTGAAGCATAACTTAAATGACTGCAGTCTGCAGAACTTTGCGGCCAAAAACAGCATCCGCTGAGGCCCGCACATCAACTTTGTAAAACTTAGAAAAAGTGTGAACAGAAGACCAGGTGGCGGCCTTACAAACCTGTTCAACAGAAGCTTGGTGCTGAAAAGCCCAAGACGCCCCAACAGCGCGAGTGAAATGAGCAGTGATACGAAAAGGGGGAACTCTTCCCTTAGCAGAATAGGCCGCAGTAACGGCCTGACGTATCCACTTGCTAATGGCAGATTTGGCTGGTGCCAAACCCTTCTTAGGCCCATGGGGCACAACAAAAAAGGAATCCGTCCTACGGAAAGGAGACGTGATAATCAAGTAGTACTTAACACAGCGTACTACATCCAAACAATGCAAAACCCTCTCTTTGTCATTCTTAGGATTAGGACACAAGGAGGGAAGAACAATATCTTGGTTCAAATGAAAAGCAGAAACAACCTTAGGAAGAAAGTCTGGCTTGAACCGAAAGACCACTTTATCCCGATGCCTCTCGAAGTAAGGCGCCTGGATAGTTAAGGCCGCCAATTCTGAGACACGCCGGACAGAAGTGATCGCTACCAAGAAGACAATCTTCTGAGTCAGGGTAGACAAAGCAATATCTTGCAAAGGCTCAAAAGGAGGAGCCTGAAGAGCCGAAAGAACCAAATTCAAATCCCAAACAGGGAGTAATGGTTTCCTGGGAGGCCGCACATGCGTAACCCCCTGGAAAAAAGTTTTAACTAAAGGTTTAAGCGCAACACGCTTCTGAAAAAAGACAGATAAGGCAGAGACCTGCCCTTTCAATGTACTTAGCTGGAGACCAGAGTCCAGCCCTGATTGTAAAAACTCCAGAATCCTGGGGACTGAAAGGACCCTACAAGGAAAAGATCTTATCTCACACCAAGTGATATAGGCTTTCCAAGTCCTATAGTAGGTGATGGAAGAAGACTTCTTCCGGGCACTGATCAGAGTCTTAATGACTGAATCAGAAAGACCCTCCTCCTTCAGGATGGAGGTTTCAGCAGCCAGGCCATCAAACCCAGCGCTGGTAAATTGGGGTAACACAATTGACCCTGAGTGAGCAGATCGGGCCGAAGAGGCAGAACGAACTGGTCCACTGCCAGCCAAATGATGTCTGCGAACCTTATTCGTTTTGGCCACCTTGGGGCCATGAGAACGGCGTACACCCTTTCCAGAGCAAACTTCTGAAGAACTCTGCCCAGCAAGGGCCACGGAGGAAACAGGTATAGAAATCCCAGAGCTTCTCAGTTCAGGGACCTGACGTCCACTGTCAGAGCCAGAGGATCCCGGGAGAGTGACACGAAGCTCGGGAGCCTGTGATAGTGATGAGGGGCCAACAGGCCCACCTCCGGAGTCTCCCATTGGAGACACAATAAGAGAACCACCCGAGGATGGAGAGCTTATTCTTCCAGACGGGGAGAGCACTTGCTCAACCGGTCCACTACCTGTTCCATCACCTCTGGAATGTAAACCGCCGAGAGACAGGGAACATGGAACACTGCCCATGTCTGGATCAGGGACATTTCTCTGATGGGTAAGTGGGGCCTCCACTGCCCCTGAAGCCGCAGCTCCTTCCAGAATCTGTCCCATCCCGACAGACTGGTGTCCGTGGTGACACCTCTCCAAGGGAGGGTCAGGAAAGACCTGCCCTGTACAAGATTGGTCGAGACCAATCACCACAGGAGGAACTGCCGTACACGGGAGGACAATCGGAAGGACTGCTCCAACAACAGAGGCTGCTGGACCCAACACGCTAGCAGAAATAGCTGAAGTGTTCTTGTGTGAATTTGGGCAAAGGAAAGACACACTCCGTCTTGGTGAGAGTTCAGGCCGGGATGAACCGACCCCTGAATGGACCGCGAGGGAGGGTGAGACTCGAATTCCAGGTTGTGACCTGTCGACACTACCTCCTGGATCCATCTGCCTAGAACCACAAGGTTCCAATGGTAGAAGTGTCGCAATAGTCCCCCCACCCGCACGGGTGAGGGCAGCCCCTCATTGCTGAGTGAGCTTATCAGCAGGCTTGGGCTTGGTGCCCCAGGACTGAGTGGGCCGGCCACGGCCCCTCCCCCGAGTCCAACCTGCGCCACTGGTAGCGGGAAAGGACGTACCTTTGCCCGCTCCGAACCTTTGAAAGGAAGGCCTACCGGAACTTGTCCCCCTGAAGGGACCACAAGGCCTTTTGCGTTGTGGCATCTTACCATCTTTTGCGACTGAATCAATTTTCTCCCCAAACAGACGCAACCCCAAAAAGGGGAGAGCTGTGAGTACCTTTTTGGAAGCCGTGTCTGCTGACCACTGACGCAGCCATACTGACCTGCGAATAGCCACCAGCATAGCTGCCGCCTTGCTACTCATAGTCAGCGCATCGTCCTGAGCGGCCAGGACATAAGCCACAAAAGATTCACACTGCTTAAGTGCAGTGAACTGTTTGCAAGCGGGATCAAGATCCTCATATAGCCCCTGAATTAGGGACTTAATTGCCAATAGAAGCCCATACCGGGCGCAATGCTGACCCGGAATAGATAAAACCATGTCGAGCGTATTGGTCAATCCTGCGATCTTCCCCATCTTTGGGGGTAGTGGTCTCAGCAGATTGTACCATAGCCGAGCTGGAGAGTCCTAGTACAGGGGTATCGACGTCCGGAGGGACAGACCACAGCCTCACCAATTCTGGTGGAAAAGGATAACGCTTTTCCCAACTGGAAGGAATTCCAGATAACCGTGTGGGATGTTCCCATTCCTTAAGAACCACCCTCTCAAAGTGGTGCTGTCTGGGAAAAACCAAACTCGGTTGAGGCTCTTTAAATAACTGACCCTTTGGCGGGGCGGCCGCCTCAGGCGTATCTAAACTCAAAATATTAAACATTTGAGCCAGAATGGAGGGGGTGTCAAAAACAACCCCCTCTGACCAATCGCCGATCTCATCAGCCACATGCTGACCTGTCGGCTCATCTGACTCCGACGGGAGTTCATCCTCGTCAGGGGATCCATCGGACCATTCCACAGGTTCACAAAACTGGTCCTGTGGAGCCGAAGGTACCGGAGTCAGGTGCCTTCGTTTTGTAGCGGTTTTAAACGCTGCTTTAACGGGCATCATTTTCCAGGGGCAGGGCTGTGCTGCTGCCTCGGAATGCGAATCCCCACATTTGACAGTGTCATGCGGGGTCCGGAATAGGGATGGAGAGGTAGGAGATGATGAAGGATGCGATGGCACCGCAGCCGAAGCAACGGACTGGCGCGCAATAGTCTGTTTTGCACAAGGGATGCAAATAAAGATATCATCAGCTGGGAGTGGAACCCCACAACCTACGCACCCCCCAAACGGAACAGCAGAACCGTTTCCGGAATCTACGGAAGCCTCCATATGGTGATTTATGGTATTCGCAATAATGGGACTTTTAAGGCATAAGCCGACCCGGGATGCCCCCTTTATTTTAGTAATGTCCCGGAAGGGAGGATTTATATAAAAAAATTTTTTTTTTCCCCCAATAATTAGCCAGGCACATAGAGCCGGAGGGCTAGCATAAGCAGGGATCCCAGGATCTGCAAGGCAAGAAAACAACCATCAGATCCTTCACATGTGTATAACATATAAGTATGGCACCAAGTGCCCTTAAATGACGCCCCCTTGATAATAGTGATTTCTCACTGTATTATTAAACAATATCCCCCATTTAACGGCCCCAACTGGAGGGGCCGCTTACCTGTACAGCAATCAGCCGGTAAGCCTGCAGCCAGCAGCCATGAGCCGGCAGAAGACAAAGTGCGGCCGTGCGCCCACGTGCCTTCCTGTTTTGAAGGAAGCTGGGACGCTGGGCCCGCCGCAGACGCCGCTGACGCCGCATGACGTCGGCGCCGCGCCCCTGGCGCCGCGTCAGCGGGCCCGTCCCCCCTACGCCGATCAGCTGGAACACTTTACAGCTGATAACAGCACGCGCGTCCAGGCGGTGGAGGGGGGAGGGTAAAAACCGCATGTGCTGACAAAGCTCAATGAATGCCAGGCGAGAAGAGGGGAGAGGGGGTAGGGGGCCACAAAGCAACCAACTGCCAGAGAGGTGGCCAGCCCATACCCAGCGCAAGCTGCCCTAAAGCAGACCCAAAATATACACATGCTACAGTGAATGTATAAACATGACATATATGTTAACATGCAGTGATACAGTGAAACACACATACTAAAGCACACCCTCACCACCACCCCCCTCCCCCCATAGTGAAGGGAGAAGGGACCGAACGGGAGAGAAAGGGGCTACGGGGACCCTCAGGACAGGGGCATCCCATTTCCGGATCACCATGCCGGTTCGCCGCATTGCCCCACGCATGAGGTCGAGCGGTAGGAGATAAGCTCCTAGGCACTTAAAGTGCCATCTACCATTTGCCCGGTGAGCAGCCAAGGCTGGGAGGCTTCCTATTTCACCACAAAGGTATACAAACTCAAACCGGGCAGAAATAGACAAAAAGGGGGGTGGCGGGGTAAGAATACCCCGGCCTACCTGTAAGCAGGAGACTTCCAACTTCTGACTTGTCAGCAAGCAGAGAGAAAAAATACTGGTGATTGAAGGGAGGTGCCGGGTATATATGGGCCGGAAGGGGGCTCGTTACAGGACTTCCTCTCTGCACTACGTCACCTGCGGTGGATTAACCCATGAAGTGATGAATATTTAAGAAGTGAAGCGGGGTGTGTGGCACACCAAGAATATGGAGGTTTAATGGAAAGCGCCGCCAGCTCAGAGACTCGACGCACCGAAGTCAGAATGGGCAAAGCGGCCTCACGCATAGGTTCGAAGGGAGGACCCTGAAGAGCCGACAGCACCAAGTTTAAATCCCAAACCTGTAGCAGAGGCTTACGCGGCGGACACACATGAGTAACTCCCTGGAAAAGGTTTTGACAAGCCTATGATTGGCAAAAGATCTTTGGAAAAAAAAATTGCCAGAGCCGAAACCTGCCCCTTGAGAGTGCCAAGTTGAAGGCCAAATCCAGACCATGCTGTAAAAACTCCAGAATCCTGGGAATAGAAAAGTCACAACAAGACTTGGACTTGCATCAAGCAATATAAGCATGCCAGACCCTGTAGTAAATAGTAGATGAAGATTTTTTCAGAGCCTGAATCAAGGTATCGACCACAGAGGCCGGCAAACCCTTACTCATCAAGATGGAAGTTTCAGCAGCCAAGCTGTCAAAGCCAGCGTTTGTAAATTGGGATGGTGCAGCTGTCCCTGCTTGAGAAGCTCTGGATCGTCGGGCAAGACGTACCGATCTACTGCCATCTGAACGACGTCCGCGAACCAAACCCTCCTCGGCCAGCGGGGGGCCACCAAAACGGCCGGTACCCCCTCCTGGGCTATCTTGCGCAACACCCGACCCAGCAGAGGAAAGGGAGGAAATACATAGAGGAGCCGAAACTCCGTCCAGGGAATTGCTAGAGCGTCCGTGGCGAAGGCCATTGGATCCTTTGACAGGGAAACAAATCTTGGAAGTTTGTGATTGTGCCGGGACGCAAACAGGTCCACATCCGGCTGACCCCAGCGGTGACACAGGGCGTGAAAGATCTTGTTGCTCAGAGACCATTACCCCCGACGAGACGTCCCCCTGCTCAGGGAATCCGCCTCCTGGTTCTCCACCCCTGGAATGTAGACCGCCGAGATGCAGGGAACAGTATCCTCCACCCAAGACAAGATCAGGGACACTTCCTTGAGGGCTCGCTTGCTCCGAGTCCCGCCCTGATGATTGATGTAGGTGGCCGCCGTTTGATTGTCCGAGCGGACCTGTACAGCACGGCCCCAAAGGTGGGGAGTCAACTGGAAGAGAACCAACCTGATCGCCCGCAGTTCTAGGATGTTGATGGGCGCGTGGGCCTCCAGGGGACCCCACTGACCCTGGAACTTCAGAGATTGCCAAACTCCCCCCCTAGCCGATCAGACTGGCATCCGTGGTGACAATCTCCCAGCGCAGAGGCAGAAAGGACCTGCCCACAAGAAGATTCCTCGAGTCCAGCCACCAGGAAAGGGACTGCCTGACCGGAGGGGACAGAGCAAACTCCTGATCCAGGGACTCCTGATTCCGATCCCAAACCGACAAGAGGAATAACTGAAGAGGTCTCATGTGGAACTGAGCAAAGGGAATGGCCTCGAAGCAGGACACCATGAGACCCACCAACTGCACCCCCTGACAGATGGAGGGTTTAGGGCACGCCAGCAGAGACTGCGCCTGCGTCTGAAGGCCCTCCACTTTTTGCTGAGGGAGAAATACCTTGACCTGAGAAGTATCCAGCGTAACGCCCAGGAAGGACCTCACCAAAGACGGGGATAGAGAAGACTTGGGGTAGTTGATCACCCAGCCGAAAGACTCGAGAGTGGACGTCACCACCTGAGTATCCTTCTCGGCCTGACGAAGAGACTGAGCAGCGTCCAGGTAAGGGAGGATGCGAATGCCCTGGTTCCTCAGGAGAGCCATGACGCCAGCCAGCACCTTGGTGAAAACACGAGGAGCCGAGGTGATACCGAACAGCAAGGCCACAAATTGGTAGTGTTGATCCCCCAGAGCGAACCTCAGGAACTTCTGGTGACCCGGGAAGATCGGCACGTGAAGGTAAGCATCCTTGATGTCCACCGTGGTCATGAAATCGCCCAGCCAAAGAGAGCTGACGGCCGAGCGTAAAGTCTCCTTGTGAAATTGCTTGAACCTGACGAATATGTTGAGACCTTTTAAGTCCAGGATGGGCCTCAGAGAGCCGTCCTTCTTGGGCACTGTGAACAGGTTGGAGTAGTACCCCCGACCCTGCTCCTGAGGAGGTACCGGGCAAACCACCCCACGGATTCCAGAAGACGTTGTGCAGCCAACCGCAAGCCCTGAGCCGACACAGGATTTAGAGAAATCCGGGACCGGAGGAACCTAGGGGCAGCCAGGCTGCAAACTAGCTTGTATCCGGAGGAAACCACCTCCTGAATCCACCGCTCTGAGATGCGCAGTCTCCAGACGTGAGCAAAAAGCCGAAGCCGCCCCCCCACCCGGTCGGGTGAGGGCGCCTCCTCATGCCTGAGGGGCCTTGGGAGAGGGTTTGGGCTTGGTTCCCCAGGAGAGACCGGGGCGACCGCGGGACCTGCCCCGACCCCAAGAGTCTCTGCGACTACCTAAGGAGGGCCCACGACCACCCCTGGATGGATGAAAGAAAGAGGACCCCCGAAAGGGCCGAGCCTGCCTTCTACGCTGGGGGAGCCTACCATCCTTGGTCAGAACATCAAGACGCTCACCGAAAAGACGGAGTCCAGTGAAAGGAAGCCAAGTGAGAGACCTCTTAGCGGCAGTGTCAGCCACCCACTGACGCAACCAGACGGACCGGCGCATAGCCACCAACAGGGCCGAGGCCCTACCGCCAAGCCAGATGGCGTCATCCATGGCAGACAGCACAAAGGCAACAAAGTTAGAGCAAAGCAAAAGGTCCTTATAATCCTCCATCTTCTTGTGAGACTGGGCGGCCTCGGCAAGACGCCTGAGCTTTTTAATAGCAATGGCCACAATAGCCGCCACGCAGACCGGACACAACCCGGCCCCTACAAAGGTGAAGGCATGACAAGCCAGCTGATCCATACGCCGGTCCGCGCAAACCCACAAGGTGTTAGTGTCGGGGGACGGCATGACCGAAGTGTTAGATAGCCCCAGGACCGGAGCGTCCACCTCAGGCGGACACGACCAGCGCCTAACCAAATCAGCCAAGAAGGGATACCTTCTGTCCAAGCCCTTAGGCACCGAAGGTAACCTGAAAGGGCGTTCCCACTCCTTGAGGACCATATTAGAGAAATGGCCCTGTTCCAAACATTGCTTGCTGGGGCAGAAAAGCTCGCCCTACTTCCTCTTCGCCACCTTAGGGGGGGCGATGTGTAAGATATCAAAGACAGCCGACAGAAGCCTGTCTGTATCATCTGGGAGCCAGGTATCCTCGTCCGAGGAAGACCCTAAATCAATGTCATAATCGCCCTGACGATCCCCAAAGGAACTCACCCTCCTCCGGGGAATCACGGCCCCCATACATGTCAAGGCCCTCGTCCCATCTGCAAAGAGGGACAAGGTGCCTCTTCTTGCCAGAGGCCTTGCCCACAGCCGGCCGGGCCAGTCATCACTTAATGCTGGCCACACGCAGCGCCAGATCTGATTGCGACCCCCTGCTAGCTTCCGCAATAATGCCTTGGGCGCACGGAACACAGACCGCGCCGTCACCACTCAAAGATGACGCAGTCGAGCCTGCCCCGAGGGGCCCCCAAGCTTGCTATCCCCAGAAGCCTCCATATGATGATTATCAAAAAAGGGCAGTGTCAGCCCACACGGAGTAAGGACTAAATAAGAGCCCACCCAGGATGCCCCCAAGGGGTGCCCCACAGAGAATGGACAGGTGGAGGGGGGGGGGGTATTGGACCAGAAGAAATCACAATGCTGCTATCCCGTCTGCAAGACATAAGCATGGAAAATCATGAGCATCCCACAGCACATGCACCAATATCACAGACCCACAGGATCAACTCACGGACCAGCTGCAAGGAACCGCAGCACGTGCAGGAGGAAGACAGCCAGCAAGTCGGTCAGCCAGTCAGACAGGCAGAGAGCACACCAGCAGTCGCAGCGTGGAGCCCTGGAAAATGGCGCAGCTAAAGGAACCTCGAGGGGCAGGCCGCTGGGGGATGACGCAAAACGCGCCCACAACTGTAATGGCGCCCGGGAAAGGTCAGGTCCCCGCATCAACTCCCTCCGAGGAGCGCAGTGCCTCCACCCAAGACACCCCACAATAAAGACTCACCCCAGTGAAAGGCACAGCACGCAGGCAGCAGTGGTTCTGCCTTTCCCCTAGGCTCACCATATGCCTATGGCTATCCTTCAGTATACAGGGTCTGCGGCCTGGAGCAAAGCTCACGAGCACCCGACCCTAGTGCTCCCCCTACCATCACCCGATCCGACAGCCAAGGCTGGGCAGTAGGGTCCGGAAGCGGGTGGGAATAGGCTTGCAGGGCCGCAGGCTTAGTTGCCCCGCTCGCCTGCGAAAAACAGAGAGCCATCTTCTGGTTTTCGCAGTATGACTGCAGAGAAACACTGGGGGTCTATGGGCGATTCCTGGCTTTTTATATGGGGCCGGGAGGAGCCACAAATCTTCTGCAGTCAACTGCGCCACCTTGTAGCGGAATACCCATAAGTAATGATTGAAATGAAACAGGCCGTGCTGTACACTTGGAAAAGCACCACTGCTTGTGTGGGGGGAAAACAAGAGGGCATCCCAAATGGTGACGTCCTCAGCAAAGTTTTTCTACCAATCGGGATTCCCCTCCCTCAACCTTTAATGCAAGAAATTTGTGATTGGTTAAGCTATGCCAGATCTGCATTTATCAAAATAAGTTCTCTGCTTTTGGTGTGTTTTTTGTTGGGGGTGGGGTTAGGGGTATGAGACTATGTGGAGTGTTAGGGCGTCTTATAGCGTGCGTGCTTTTATTTATTTATTTTACTGTTCTCAGAGGGGGACTGTATGCCCACTTAATTCTTTTCCAAATGCAGCCAAAAGAAGATTGCTCCCTATTAATACAAAAAAAATAACATTTTGTGAGTACTCACCTGAAAAATGGATATTGTTGGTGTGCCACACACCCCGCTTCACTTCTTAAATATTCATTACTTCATGGGTTAATCCACCGCAGGTGACGTAGTGCAGAGAGGAAGTCTTGTAACGAGCCCCCTTCCGGCCTATATATACCTGGTACCTCCCTTCAATCACCAGTATAATCAAAAAGCAGTAATACAAGGTACCAGTATTCCACCAGTAACCTCAAAATCAAATTTGATATAAAAAAGGCTTCACCATATAAAGGCTTCGGTAATACCGAAAAGGGCGGGTGTGAAGCGGGGTGTGTGGCACACCAACAATATCCATTTTTCAGGTGAGTACTCACAAAATGGTATTATTCTTGGTGTGCCACACACCCCGCTTCACTTCTTAAATATTCATTACTTCATGGGACATCCAAAAGCAGTGTCCACAAGGGAAGGGCATCTCAAGGCCAGGTGAAGCATAACTTAAATGACTGCAGTCTGCAGAACTCTGCGGCCAAAACCAGCATCCGCTGAGGCCCGCACATCCACTTTGTAAAACTTAGAAAAAGTGTGAACAGAAGACCAGGTGGCGGCCTTACAAACCTGTTCAACAGAAGCTTGGTGCTGAAAAGCCCAAGACGCCCCAACAGCGCGAGTGGAATGAGCAGTAATACGAAAAGGGGGAACTCTTCCCTTAGCAGAATAGGCCGCAGAAACGGCCTGACGTATCCACTTGCTAATGGCAGATTTGGCTGGTGCCAAACCCTTCTTAGGCCCATGGGGCACAACAAAAAAGGAATCCGTCCTACGGAAAGGAGACGTGATAACCAAGTAGCACTTAACACAGCGTACTACATCCAAACAATGCAAAACCCTCTCTTTGTCATTCTTAGGATTAGGACACAAGGAGGGAAGAACAATATCTTGGTTCAAATGAAAAGCAGAAACAACCTTAGGAAGAAAGTCTGGCTTGAACCGAAAGACCACCTTATCCCGATGCCTCTCGAAGTAGGGCGCCTGAATAGACAAGGCCGCCAATTCCGAGACACGCCGGATCGAAGTGATCGCTACCAAGAAGACCATCTTCTGAGTCAGGGTAGATAAAGCAATATCTTGCAAAGGCTCAAAAGGAGGAGCCTGAAGAGCAGAAAGAACCAAATTCAAATCCCAAACCGGGAGTAATGGTTTCCTGGGAGGCCGCACATGCGTAACCCCCTGGAAAAAAGTTTTAACTAAAGGCTTAAGCGCAACCCGCTTCTGAAAAAAGATAGATAAGGCAGAAACTTGCCCTTTCAACGTACTTAGCTGAAGACCAGAGTCCAGCCCAGATTGTAAAAACTCCAGAACCCTGGAGACCGAAAAGACCCTACAAGGAAAAGATCTCATCTCGCACCAAGCGATATAGGCTTTCCAGGTCCTATAGTAGATGATAGAAGAAGACCTCTTCCGGGCACTGATCAGAGTCTTAACGACAGAATCAGAAAGACCCTCCTCCTTTAGGATGGAGGTCTCAGCAGCCAGGCCGTCAAAGCTAGCGCTGGTAAATTGGGGTAACACAATCGACCCTGAGTGAGCAGATCGGGCCGAAGAGGCAGAACGACCTGGTCCACTGCCAGCCGAACGATGTCTGCGAACCACACTCGCCTCGGCCACCTTGGGGCCACGAGGACGGCGGACACCCCTTCCAGAGCCAACTTCCGAAGCACTCTGCCTAGCATGGGTATCGGAGGAAACAGGTACAGAAACCCCAGATCCCCCCAGCTCAGGGACATGGCGTCCACTGCCAGAGCCAGAGGATCCTGGGAGAGCGACACGAAGTTCGGGAGCCTGTGATTGTGACGAGAGGCAAACAGGTCCACCTCTGGAGTCCCCCATTGGCGACACAGTGAGCGAAATACCCGAGGATGGAGGGCCCATTCTCCCCGACGGGGAGAGCCCCTGCTCAAGCGGTCCGCTTCCAGGTTCTCCACTCCTGGGATGTATACCGCCGAGAGACAAGGAACATGGGCTTCTGCCCAGGTCAGGACCAGGGACACCTCTCTGAGAGCACTCAGGCTGCGAGTCCCTCCCTGATGATTGATGTAAGCAACCGCTGTTCGATTGTCCGAACGCACCTGGACCGGAAGGCCCAGAACGTGCTGAGTCAGGAGAGCAAGCACCCGACGGATGGCTCTCAGTTCCAGAATATTGATGGGTAAGTGGGCCTCCTGAGGTCCCCACTGCCCCTGGAACTGCAGCTCCTTCCAGAATCCGCCCCATCCCGACAGACTGGCGTCCGTGGTGACAATTTCCCAAAGGGGGGCCAGGAAAGACCTGCCCTTCACGAGATTGGTCGAGACCAACCACCACTGGAGGGACTGCCGGACCCGGGAGGACAACTGGAAGGGCTGATCCAGCGACCGAGGCTGCCGGTCCCAAGACGCCAACAGATAAAGCTGAAGCGTCCTCGTGTGGAATTGAGCAAAAGGAACTGCCTCGAAGGAGGCAACCATCAACCCTACCAGCCTCATCCCCAGACGGATGGGCGGCCGAGGATTGGAGAGTAGGACCCGAGCCAACTCCTGAATCAGAAGAATTTTGGACTGAGGGAGAAACACTCTGTGTTGATGAGAGTCTAACTGCATCCCCAGAAAGGACACCACCCTGGCCGGAGCGAGGGAGGACTTGGAGAGGTTGATCACCCAACCGAAACTTTCCAGCGTGGAGAGCACCACCCTGGTGTCTTTCTCCGATTGATCGAGTGACGGAGCCATGGTAAGAAGGTCGTCCAAATAAGGTACGACACGAATGCCCCGAGCTCTGAAAATGGCCATGACCCCTGCCAGCACCTTGGTGAACACTCTTGGAGCTGAGGTAAGGCCAAACGGAAGTGCCACGAATTGATAATGCCGATCCTTCATCATGAATCGAAGAAAACGTTGATGAGGGAGGCAGATGGGAACATGCAGATAAGCATCCTTGATGTCTATAGACGTCATGAAGTCCCCTTGCCGAAGAGAGCCGACGGCAGTGCGCAAGGTTTCCATGTGAAACTTCCGAAAACGGATGAACCTGTTGAGCAACTTCAGGTCCAGGACGGGACGAACTGACCCATCCTTCTTGGGGACTGCGAACAGATTGGAGTAGAAACCGAGGCCCATCTCTAAACGCGGTACCGGCCGGATGACCGCCATCTCTAACAGATTCTCTACCGACGCCAGGAGCCCCTGTGCGGCAAAAGGATCGATGGGCACCCGAGACCGAAAGAACCGTGAAGGAGGGCGAGACTCGAATTCCAGCTTGTAACCGGACGACACTATCTCCTGAATCCATCTGTCCGGAACCTCCCGGTTCCAAACCTGGGAGAAGTGTCGCAATCATCCCCCCACCCGCACGGGTGAGGGCAGCCCCTCATTGCTGAGCGGGCTTACCAGCAGGTTTGGGCTTGGAGCCCCAGGACTGGGCGGGACGGCCACGGCCCCTCCCCCGCGTCCAACCTGTACGACTGGTAGAGGGAAGGGAACCCGCTCTGTATCCTCGAAAGGACGGCCTACCAGAAGCTGCCCCTCTAAAGGGGCGTCGAGGCCTCTTGCGTTGTGGCATCTTGCCACCCTTTGCGACTGAATCAATTTTCTCCCCGAACAGACGCAACCCCAAAAAGGGGAGAGCTGTGAGCACCTTTTTAGAAGCTGAGTCCGCCGACCACTGTCGCAGCCATACTGACCGACGAATAGCGACCAGCATTGCCGCTGTCTTGCTACTCATAGCCAGCGCATCGTCCTGAGCGGATAGAACGTAAGACACAAAAGAATCGCACTGCTTAAGCGCAGCGAACTCATCACAAGCGGGATTGAGATCCTCGCATAGCCCCTGGATTACAGATCTTACTGCTAAAAGAAGAAGGGCCGAAGCGCACAGGGGGCGCATCGTTGACCCAGCATAAACAAAGCCATGGCGAGCATACTGGTCAATCCTACGATCCTCTCCATCTTTAGGGACAGAGGTCTCAGCAGACTGTACCATAGCGGAGCTAGATAGCCCTAGCACAGGGGTATCGACTTCAGGAGGGACGGACCAAAGCTTCAGCAATTCTGGCGGAAAAGGATAACGCTTTTCCCAACTGGAAGGGATTCCAGATAACCGCGTGGGATGTTCCCATTCTTTAAGGACCACCCTCTCAAAGTGGTGCTGTCTGGGAAAAACCAAACGCGGCTGAGGCTCTTTAAACAACTGACCCTTTGGCAGGGTGACAGCCTCAGGCGGATCTAAATTCAGAATTTCAAACATTTGAGCCAGAATGGAGGGGGTGTCAAGGGCAACCCCCGCCGACCAATCGCCAATCGCATCAGCCTTAAGCTGATCTGCCGGCTCATCTGACTCCAAGAGGAATTCACCCTCATCCGGGGAGCCATCGGACCATTCCACAGGCTCACACAATTCGTCCTGAGGAGCCGAAGATACCGGAGTCAGGCGCTTCCGTTTTGCAGGGGCCTTTAGCCCCGCTTTAACGGGCAATACTTCCCGAAGATTGGCTGATTTTACCACCACCTCGGATTGCGAATCCCCACCCTTGACAGTGTCATGCGGGGTCCGGAACAGGGAGGGAGAGGCAGGAGATGATAAAGGTTGCGACGGGACAGCAGCCGGATCAACAGACTGACGCGCAACAATCTGCCTTGCACAAGAAATGCAAATAAGGATATCAGCAGGGAGCGCAGCCCCACATTTTACACACCCCCTGGACAGCTCTGACGAGTCGTTTCCGGTAGCAACAGAAGCCTCCATATTGGTGATTTATGGTATCGCAAATACTGGGACTTTTAAGGCATAAGCCAACCCGGGATGCCCCTTTATAAAGAATGTCCCGGAAGGAAGGGTTTTTTTTTTTTTTTTTTGTAAATACACTTTTTTTTTTTTTTTTTTAAGAGAAAAAGGTCCCCCTTAACAGTCTCAAAATAAATATATATATATATATATGTATATATATATCTAAAATGTGTAATTTCATATCAAGAATGACTAGCCAGGCAATATAGAGCCGGAGGGCCGCAATAAAAGAGGGATCCCAGGATCTGAAAGGAAAGAAAAACAAACCATCAGATCCCTTGTGAGTGTAACAATGCAGCATGTTCACAATAGTATGATAAGAGTGCCTCCTTAAAAGTTTGCCCCATAAGAAAACACATTCTGGCCCCACAAAAGCGGGGCCGCTTACCTGCTACCGACGCCAGGAGCCAGACCGGAGGGACATGTAGCAGCCGCAGCAGTAGAACACAAACCCATGTGCTGCTGCAGCGCGCGCCCCCCCCCCACGTGACCTCTTTTCACAGAAACAGGAAGGAAGTGAGGCTGGGGCCGCCGAGCGCCGCTTCCGCCGGCGCCGTTTCTGCCGGCGCCACGCCCCCCCGCGTCACAGGGAGCCGCCCCGCTCAATTCAATGAGGGATTGCCACCAGCTGCGCTGGCTGACACCCAGCCAGGCGGCGGAGGAGGAGGAGGAGGGGGAAAGGAGACATAAGCGCAGCCACACAGGCTGCCGCACGGAGCAGCGGGGAAGGGAGGGAGGCGGGAGGGGACCATCTGAAGCCAGCTGAGTGCGGTCCGCTGCCCCACCCCCATAAAGCAGACCAAACACACTGGCCATCCCTAAAAGTATCTGCCCGGAGCTCCAGCCAAAAACAGACAAAGCGCACCTGCTGCGCAGTCTGCTACTATGTAAAAGTGAACACACAGAAAATAGCAATACAGTGAAAACACCATACAAGATACACAACCCTCTATACCCCCCCCCCCCCCCCATAGTGAAGGGAGAAGGGACCGGAACGGGGGAGTAAGGGGCTACGGGGACCCTCGGGACAGGGGCATCCCATTTCCGGATCACCATGCCGGATTGCCGCATTGCCCCCAAAAGAGGGGGACGAGCGGAGGAGATAAGCTCCTAGGCACCAATAGTGCCGTCTACCAATTACCCGGTGAGCAGCCTAGGCTGGGAGGCTTCCTATCCACCATAAAGGTATACAACTCAAACCGGGCAGAAATAGACCAAAAGGGGGGTGGCGGGGTAAGCCCCGACCTACCTGTAAGCAGGAAACTTCCAACCTCTGTTTGTCAAGCAGAGAGAAAAATACTGGTGATTGAAGGGAGGTACCAGGTATATATAGGCCGGAAGGGGGCTCGTTACAAGACTTCCTCTCTGCACTACGTCACCTGCGGTGGATTAACCCATGAAGTAATGAATATTTAAGAAGTGAAGCGGGGTGTGTGGCACACCAAGAATATATATATATTTTAACATAATCACCTTGAACATACACAGAATACAAGGCTAAAATTCAGAGGATTGCCCTCAAGTACATTTATCAATGTTGCAGAATGTAGCCTCTGTCAGCATGAACACAGTATATAACTATACACATGTAACAAACTGCGCGTGCGTGAGCCTGTCCACCAATTAAAGTGAATGTGCGGGCCGGACCATGCACTGAGCGGGGGAAGCCTCTATGTGCTTCGGATCTAAGATGGCACACCATGGAGGGCGAGGTGGGGAGTTTCTTTTATTGTAACCCCCTGCCCTGACACCAGGGGAGGGCAGTTGGGGGTTACCTGCTCTTTGGTCACTACAGGAAAGTGGGCTGAATTTCAGTTTTGATGTTCTAAAAAAAAGAAAGATGCACCTAAAAAAAAATAAAAAATCCATCCTGAGAGGAAAGCTTACCGTTCTCTGCTCGTCCCCTTGTCTAACTTGGAATGTGTGCTCGAAAACTGTATACATGATTCTTCCAAGACCAAACGAGGGTTCAATTACATTTGGTACAATTTCCTCCACTGGGGAAAAAAAAAAAAAAGGATTCACCGACAAGTTTAGTCATCTATTAACACAATGCAGCAAATATACTAATACTGTAGCTGAATTTAAGGGTAAATGCATAGCCACCATGGGGTCTCTACTAGGTAGCCAAGGGTGTTTAATACCGTACATGCCATGGCAGTAAAGCGCTTTATAAAATTTAAAGTGGAAAAAAAATTCTGGGCGGCCGGTCTTTTGAAAGAGTCCAGGGCTGGCCCTTTTCTTGGGGCATTCGCTGTGTGAACGATGTGCGATCCCCCCGGATCGCCACCATGCTCACTATTATCCTTTCTCCCTCACTGATGTAAGTAATGTAAGCAGGAAGCTGAGGCCAGCGGGGAATCCCGCTATTGGTTGCCGATGGGACAGGTAAGTGGCCTGTCCTTAGATTCCAGGGCCACGCCGCAAGGATGAATCAATACAATATTTACCAAACACCGCGCTAAAAAGTCTTTTGTTATATTAATAGTAATATTAAAATCTTAAAAATCAAGACAAATAAGTCCATTCAGCGCTAGGAGTGGGATGACTTGTCAGCCTGGTCCAAAAGCCAACTAAAAGATAAATCTATGTAAAATCATAGAGCCACTCCGCGGGAAAAAGATATGTTGCCCTTCTTTATGTGTACTTCTTAATAACACCTCTAGTGTGCCAATCAACTTCATTAGTAACCATATGACACAATAAGAAAAACCCCTTAATGCTCGTTTCACCTACACCGTTCCCCCCCCATCCGCAGGTTACAGAGGCGCTCGCTCTCCCTTCGTCTCTGATCGGAGAACGGTGTAGGTTGCCGCTTGTTTGATTTTGAAACGAGCATTAAGGTTTTTCTTATTGTCACATACGGTGACTAACCAGGTGGAATTCAACCTCGCCTAATCGATGTTTGATAGATATATTTTATTGTACTGAGTAACGAGCTGTTTTAATGGTAAGCATAATAAAGGCCGGCGCTTATAGCCATTGTTATAAGCGATATTACGCCATGTTCTTTTAAATCCTCCTTTGCATGTGGCCAACATCGCCCTATTTCTGGAGTGCTTTAAAGAAATTGGGGCATTTGTAAATAGCCGGTTACTGATTCTTAGCCGAAAACAGCACAAGTGTCATAGGAATGGGGGAAAGGTGCGTTTTTCCGGCCAATTTCACAGAGCAAATTGATAGGGACCAAAACCAGGGATAGACAAAATCCAGTTTTTTGGTCCACTTTAAAGTAGACCAAAACCCATGCCCCAACGTCCCTAGAATCTGTAAGATTCCTCCACCCAGGGAATCCAGAATCGGGATGCCCCACTGTGAAACTCCCCAAGTCGCCCCGAAACTCACCTTCTTTCCCGGTCCAATGGCGCACGCACGAACATCCCCCGATATCCCTTTAGCAGGCATTTGTGAGAGGCTGGTGCAGGCATGCTACCTGTTAGAAAGAAACGGGGGATGCAGCCGCCAGTGCACTCAGGGCGGCTCATCTTAGACGAAGGGACAGGAGTATATCTGAGCGGCCGGTTTGGGACAAGGGGCCATGCAAAAGGACCGGGGAAAGTTAGTTTGGCCAACCTGGGGGATTTCACACAGCAAGGTACCCCTGATAAGGGTGCCCCAGGGGCAAGATCCAAGACCCAGGATTGTCAAAATCCTGGGTTTGGGTTCACTTTAAGACAGGTTTACTTTAGGCTTGTATGCAACCTGTTCATCCCAAAGAAACCCAGTGCATGAGGCTTAAAGCGGACCAAAACCCACATTTTTAACTAGCATCCCCTGAATTGCTCACCCCACGAATAGTAACTTATGTCTATTTTTACTGCTTTTGTCTCATTCTAATGCCAAATAATGGTGCCTGTTTTAGCTGTAAAGCTCCACCTACTCCATTTATTTCCACTGTTGAGTGGAATGACTAATCACCTACAATCTTACAGAGAGGGAGATTTGATGACAGGGCGATTTTATGCGCGAAAATATCCATTTTTAGCTCTACACCCTAAGAAGAGAGTATCGGTAGGGGCTTTGTTCAAATGTATTTCACAAGTTCAGTGGGTTTTGGTCCGCTTTAAATATTTCTGGTGGTGCATTCAAGGTAGTATGAAATGCTAAGCTGAATGCAGCACCCCAAGCAGCGGCCATGTTTTAGCATACTTCAGTCCTATTCTGCGAGCAATTGCACGAGCAGGACCGGCGGGGAAATAAAATTCACCATAACTAGCTTTCCATTGCCAACCAATTAACGCCCCCCCCACCACCATTTATACTGTGGGGTCATATACTGAAAAAAAAACAAAACTAAATCCTTTAAATGCTCAATGCTTGACAAGACTTAGCATTTCATTTCCAGTTGTATACAAATCTAAGTGCTATACAATTTGGAGAAAGACCCTGAAACCAATTCCTCAGCAGTTTCTATGACAACTGCTAAAAGCCATCGCAAAACACTGCTGATCCGAGTAAAACAACCTCTTTGGTTGAAGCAGAGCGACAGGCGTGGGCTGCAGGTCAGCACAACACCGCAGCCTATTCTTGCGAATACAGAGAATTCTATTGGCTGAGCCGCATAATATCTGCGCTCAGAACCCTGCTACAAGGACACGCGGACGCCGTTTGCTGGAATAAGCCTCAGATGGAAGTTCTCGCTGTACGGTTAATGGAACCCAGAGAATAGTGGAATAATGAGACACTGCAAAGTGGGGGGGGGGATAACGCAGGGGTCTATACACCATGTGACCTTGGGAAAGACATGAAAGCTTTTAGGGTTTGTTGCAACTAATCCATCACAAGCAGCCGGAGATTGCTGGGGCAGACAGGGCTTTTATAAATGCAGGGGGGGGGGGGAATCCCATGCAATCTAAAAAAAGATTCCAGAGCCGCCCGCTAGCTTTCCGCCCAGGGCATCCCAAATCCAGATGCCTCACTGTGCGAAACCGCCCAGAATGTCAAAATTAACTCACCCTTACCTGAACACATGCGCAGGCTTACATGCTATCTGAGCAGTTGCACAATCCCCATTGAAAACAGCCAGAGTCCTTTGATTAAAGTGGACCAACACCCAGGATTTTGACTATCCTGGGTTTTGGTCCACTTCCCCTGGGCACCCCGGTCTGGCCCTGCTATGTGAAACCCCCCAGATCTCCAATAAAATTCACCTCACCCCGCTCCTACAGCGCATGCGCGGCTAAGAGCCGTCATAGCTCAGTAGCTCCGAGCACGCTGGCGGCCGCATATTGCTCCTTCCCTCTAACAGGGAGCGCGCCCGCGCCGGCCATTCACAAATGTTGGATGCCCCGCAGAAGGGATTGGATCTTATAGATTCCCGGGCCGATCCTGTTGGTCCACTTTAAAGAGGAATATGTAAACTGTTAACCATTTTACGACAAATGGGTGTTGGTTCGCTTCTCGAGAAATCCTCTGAATAGTACCAGCCATCAGTGAAATGCAGCTGTGCGATTGGCCAGTCAATCACGAAGACCCACTCCGCTGAGGGGAGCGGGGTAACAGGTAAGATTTAGGGGTTTTGCAGGCTGTGAGGTGGGGGTGTTAGTCAGGATAGTCCAGGATGGGTGTTGGTCCGGTTTAAAATAAATTTAAATGATTTTTTTCGCAATAGTGCTCCTTTAAATGGAAAAAAGGGCTACTCTTTGATCATCTTTTCAATGTAAAAATTATGGGCCAGTTTCTACAGAGATTGGGTCATAAGCCCTCGGCAGTGATGAAAATGCAACAGCCACACTGACAGGACTCAACTTCCTGTGTATCCCACTTATTACATTTTTTTGGTCTTATTTTAAGGCATGTCCAAGCTAAGTGAAAAAAATACCATTTTGTGAATACTAACCTGTTGAATTGATTTTATGGGTATCCAGCACAGGTCGCTTCATCTTCAATTCTTCACTATTGGGTTAACCGCCACAAGGTGGCGCAGCTGACTGCAAGAAGACTTGTGGCTCCTCCCGGCCCATAAAAGGCAGCAACGTACCCAAAAACTCACAGTGTTGAAAAGCAGTAATAATACCATTTTGTGAAATACTCACCTGTAAAATGGGTATTATAAGTATGTCACACACCCCGCTTCAAGATATCCATAAAATGTGGGGTAATACCGACCTGAAGAGGCGTTCCTGCAGAGATGATAGCAAAAAGAAAGCCCCTCCCTGATCCATAAATACCTGGGACCTCCCACTCATCACCCAGTATATAGAAGCAGTAAGGTAAGGGAACAGGAAGAGGCAAATATAAGTCATAACAACGCAAAGTTCACAAAATAAAGGATCCAGAATACAAGAAGGGCGGGTGAAGCGGGGTGTGTGACATACTTATAATACCCATTTTACAGGTGAGTATTTCACAAAATGGTATTATTCTAAGTATGTCACACACCCCGCTTCAAGATATCCATAACATGTGGGACATCCAATAGCAGTGTCCATAAAAAGGGCGGGGATCCAAAACAAGGCAACAATGCACAACTTAAACCACAACAGCTTGCAGAACTTTGCGGCCAAAAACAGCATCCGCTGAGGCCCGAACATCAACCTTGTAAAACTTGGAAAAAGTGTGAACAGAAGACCAAGTAGCGGCCTTACAAACTTGCTCAACAGAGGCCTGGTGCTGGAAAGCCCAGGACGCTCCAACCGCACGAGTAGAATGAGCAGTAACACGAAAAGGGGGACTCCTCCCCTTGGCAGAATAGGCCCCAATGATGGCCTGACGAATCCATTTACTAATGGAAGATTTGGCAGGAGCCAAACCTTTCCTAGGCCCAAAAGGCACCACAAAAAAAGCATCAGTCTTACGAAAGACGTAACCACCAGATAATATTTCACAACACGAACTACATCCAAGGAATGCAGCGCCCTTTCCTTGTCGTTGCTGGGATTAGGACATAGAGAAGGCAGAACAATGTCCTGATTCAGATGAAAGGCAGAGACCACCTTAGGAAGAAAATCCGGCTTGAAACGAAAGACAACCTTGTCCTGATGCCTTTCGAAGTACGGAGCTTTAATGGATAAAGCTGCCAACTCAGAAACACGCCTAACTGAAGTGATAGCCACCAAAAAGGCCACCTTTTGAGTAAGTGAAGACAAAGCAACCTCATTCAAGGGCTCAAACGGAGGACCCTGAAGAGCAGAAAGAACCAGGTTCAAATCCCAAACTGGAACAAAAGGCTTCCTAGGAGGCCGTACATGCGTAACTCCTTGGAAAAAGGTCTTGACTAAGGGATGAAGTGCAAAGGACCTTTGAAAGAACACCGCCAGGGCAGAAACCTGCCCCTTCAAGGTACTAAGTTGAAGCCCCAGATCCAGACCATGTTGAAGAAACTCCAGGATTCTGGAAATGGAGAACTCCCGACAAGAGAAAGACCTACTTTCACACCAGTCAATATAGGACCTCCAAGTCCTATAGTAAATAGTAGAGGGAGAGCGCTTCCTGGCGCTAATAAGAGTCTGAACCACCGCGTCAGAAAGACCTTCCTCCTTCAAGATGGCGGTTTCAGCAGCCACGCCGTCAAAGCCAGCGAAGGTAAATTGGGATAGCGCAGCCGACCCTGGGTGAGCAGGTCCGGCAGTAGAGGCAGAACGAACTGATCCTCTGCCAGTCTTACCAGGTCTGCGAACCAAACCTGCCTTGGCAACCTTGGTGCCACCAGAATCGCCGTCGCGCCCTCCAGAGTCAGCTTGCACACCACTCTGGCTACCAGGGAACAGGTAAAGAAACCCCAGATCCCTCCAGTTCAGAGACATGGCATCCACTGCCAGAGCCAGAGGATCCTGCGAGAGAGACACAAAGACTGGAAGCTTGTGATTGTGACGAGAGGCAAAGAGGTCCACCGCTGGGAACCCCCACCTGAGACAGATCGAACGAAACACCGTGGGACTGAGAGACCACTCCCCCTGACGAGAGGAGGCTCTGCTCAGAGATTCCGCCTCCGTGTTCTCCACTCCCGGAATGTAGACTGCTGAGATACACGGGATGTGGCTCTCCGCCCAGTCCAGAATCAAAGACACTTCCCTGAGGGCACTCCTGCTGCGAGTCCCCCCCTGGTGATTGATGTAAGCAACCGCCGTCCGGTTGTCCGACCGGACCTGAACTGGCAGGCTCTGCAACTGATGAGTCAAGCGAAACAGAACCAACCTGATGGCTCTCAACTCCAGAACATTGATGGGCTCGTGAGCCTCCTGCGGGCCCCACAGACACTGAAACTGGAGGTCCTTCCAAACACCCCCCCAACCTGACAGACTGGCATCCGTGGTGACAGTTTCCCAACGTGGAGCCAGAAAAGATCTGCCCTTCAACAGATTGACTGACCCCAGCCACCATTGCAGGGATCGACGAACTCGGGGAGTCATCAGGAAGGACTGATCCAACGATAGAGGAGACTTGTCCCAAACCTTCAACAGATGAAGCTGAAGCGTCCTTGTATGAAACTGCGCAAAGGGAACCGCCTCGAATGAGGCCACCGTTAACCCCACCAGCCTCATCCCTAGATGGATTGGCTGGACGAGGGGCCGACAGGAGAAGCCGAACTAACTCCTGAATCAAAAGAATCTTGGCCTGGGGCAGAAACACCCTGGCCTGCGAAGTGTCCAGAGACATTCCCAGAAAGGTCACTACTCTGGACGGAGAAAGAGAAGACTTGGGGTGGTTGACCACCCAACCGAACCTCTCCAGAGTGAACACCACCACTCTGGTGTCCAACTCCGCTTGGTTGAAAGAGGAGGCCATGATCAGAAGATCGTCCAAATAGGGCACAATGCGGATACCCTGAACCCTTAGCAGAGCCATCACCCCCGCTAGCACCTTGGTGAACACCCGAGGAGCCGAGGTGAGACCGAAAGGGAGTGCCACAAACTGAAAATGCCGATCCTCCACCACGAACCTGAGAAACCTCTGGTGTGCTGGAAAAATTGGAACGTGTAGATAAGCATCCTTGATGTCTATGGACGTCAGAAAGTCTCCCTGACGAAGAGAGTGAATGGCCGAACGCAGCGTTTCCATGCGGAATTTCCGTGGCCGGATGAACCTGTTGAGAAACTTCAGATCCAAGATGGGTCGGACCGATCCGTCCTTCTTGGGCACCGTGAACAGATTGGAATAAAAACCCCTGCCCTGATCCGAAGGGGGCACTGGGCAAATGACAGCCATGTCCAGAAGATTCTGTACTGCCAACAAGAGCCCCTGCGCCGCCAGAGGTTCCGAAGGCATCCGAGACCTGAAAAATCTGGAAGGGGGGCGGAGCTCGAACTCCAGCTTGTAACCGGAAGACACCACTTCCCGGATCCATCTGTCCGAGACCTCTTGATCCCAGATCTGGGAGAAGAGTCGCAGCCGTCCCCCCACCCGCATGGGTGAGGGCGCCCCCTCATTGCTGAGCCGGCTTAGAGCCCCAACTGTATCCTGGACGGGCACGTCCTCTGCCCCTGCTCCCAGAATCTCCTCTGGAAGAGGGGAATGCAAATCCCCTGCCAGATCTGGCCCCACGAAAGGAGGGGGTAAAGGAAGGCGCCCCCCGAAAGGGACGGCGTTGTTTCTTGCGTTGAGGTAACCTACCACCCTTGGTAACAGAGTCCAATGTCTCTCCAAAAAGCCGTAATCCAACAAAAGGTAGAGCCGTTAGTGACTTCTTGGACATAAAATCTGCCGCCCACTGGCGCAGCCACACCGAGCGCCGAATAGTGACCAGCAGCGCCGATGTCCTACCACACATCATCAAAGTGTCATCCAAAGCTGTCAACACAAAGGATAAAAACAACTCACACCGTTTAAGGCTAAGGAACTCAGCACTACCAGGACGCAGCCCGGAAGAAGTCAACAGGTCCCTGACCACGGACCTGGCAGCCAAAACCATTAGAGCCGAGGCGCAAACGGGCCGCATGGCTGACCCAACGCTAGCAAAACCATGACAAGCCATCTGGTCAATACGTTTATCCTCTCCATCCTTGAGAATGGAACAATCAGGTCTATTTAAAACCGAGGAATTTGGACAACCCCAAAACCGGGGCATCCACCTCGGGGGGAGATGCCCAGCGCTTAATCGCCTCCGAAGGGAAGGGATATTTCCTATCCCACCCCTGAGGGATGCCAGGGAGCCGCGCCGGCCTGTCCCATTCCTTAGCAATAATTTTGTCAAAATGCCTTTGTGTAGGGAATTCCAAGCGCGGCCTGGATTCCTCAAACAATTCACCCTTCTGCTGTGACACCTCCTCAGGAGGAGAAATATTCAGAACCTCTAACATCAGAGCCAGAGCGTGAGGAGTATCGGAGGATCTCCCCAAGTCACCAAGCTCGGCATCAGCGCCAAAGGACTGCTCATCGTCCGAAATATCAGAATCCTCATAAACTTCCCCTTCCTCTAGCGGGGAATAATCAGACCAATCCAGATTATTAACATCCTCCTGGTCCTCCACCAGCGGAGCCGGCGACAAATGCTTTCTCTTAGTCGGGGCCTTACGAGCAACCGAGCTGGAGATTTTTCAAGGTTAGCCAATTTGGCGCACGTCTCAGATTGCAGCTCCCGGCCCATGACGTCACACGGGGTGCGTATCAAGGTGGGAGGAGGAGATGAAGCGACCGGCGGTGCAGACCCAGACGCCTGGGGTTCGGACTGCCGCGAGATAGTCTGCTGTGCACATGGAATACACAGAAGTACATCGTCCCCAGAAATGGATACCCCACACAACATACACTTTTGGGGATGCCCCGAAGGGGCCCCGAGCCCAGTATCCGGGGATGCCTCCATAAGGTGAACTTTTATAGGAATAGTCGCAATGACCCAGGGAATTACGCCACTAGACAACCCGGGATGCCCCTTTAATGTCCCGAGTGGGAGGATTTATGAGCAATAATGAACCCAGTGATTAAGGATCGGGAGAGACCCCCTAAATGCTACTGGAGAACCTCCTGAACCACCACCTGGAAGACAGAAAAAAAGGCTAATAAGGCTAATGAAGGCATACAGACACTCATACAAAACGGAGGATGAGAAAGAGGGGACGGCCAGAGGCCACTTACAGAACCGCAACAGCAAGTAATGGCGACCGTGAAAGAAAACCACCTGAGCTTGCTGACAGAAGGGGAGAAGGGGGCGTGGTCAGCGCGGGACGCCGAGCACCGCCCCCCCTCCCTCTCCCACACCAGGCAGAGCTCCGCAGCGGCACCAGAGAAGATGGGGGCGGGCAGCGGTGACGCGCCGCCACACCGGCCCCGCCCCCCCAGTCCAGCGTGAGGAGAATCTCCTCAGAAGAGAAGGCGCCAAGAGCCGGCGCCGCAGTGTGAAGTGCGGCCGCCGCGCCCGGCCCGGTTAAATACACGGTCACACACACAAGTGTCCAGATATTCTCCTCAAACATGCGAAACAGGAGGGACGGGCCCCGGCCCCGCGCCGACGGTCCGGTCCCGCCCCCCCCCCCCTCCCCCACCAGAAGGACAGTATAACATGGCGTGAGGTAAATACCTCCGCCATGAATAAATGTGAAAACACCAGCTGAGTGAAGATGGGGGGAAAGAGACAGGCCCAGCACCGCACAGGCCTCCAGTAAAACGGCTGCGGGGGTGAATACATTTAAAGAGGCACACACTACACAACACCCAGAACGTAACATGTTAGGGACTAAATAAAGAAAGGACCCACACTCCCCAACCCCACCAGTGGAAAGGGAATCCTGGGAGGGCTATTGAAAGTTAATTAAGGGACAGGGCATCCCAAACCGGGGTCACCAACCCGGTATAACCGCCTACCCTCTCATATAGGGTCTCACGGTGGAGCATTGCTCCTGAGCACCTAAGGTGCTGATATACCCTCGCCTGGACCCTCAGCCGAGGCTGGGAGGCATATGGGGTTCTGGGGAAAAAAGGTCCAAACGGAAATAAATGAATAGCGGGCCGGGAGTCATCCCGGCTACCTGAAATCCCCCTGTGCAAGGAGGAGCCATCATCTTCTGACTTGCTCGCCGTCTGCAGAGATGGAAAACTGGGTGATGAGTGGGAGGTCCCAGGTATTTATGGATCAGGGAGGGGCTTTCTTTTTTGCTATCATCTCTGCAGGAACGCCCACTTCAGGTCGGTATTACCCACATGTTATGGATATCTTGAAGCGGGGTGTGTGACATACTTAGAATACAGAGAAGCCGGGAGGCAAAGACCATGTTACATCACACAGCCCCACTATAAACTCTCTCAAGTAATCACCACAAAAAGGCAAAAAAAAAGGATAACAGAACAAGGGTGGGATGAAGCGACCCGTGCTGGATACCCATAAAATCAATTCTACAGGTGAGTAATCACAGAATTGTATTTTTCTTGGTATCCAGCACGGGTTGCTTCATCTTCAATTCTTCACTATTGGGACATCCAAAAGCAGTGTCCAAGAAGGGTGGGATCCCCAGTGAGCAACAGTACATAGTTCATGACACTACCGCCTGAAGCACTTTGCGACCAAAAGCAGCATCAGCTGAGGCCCTAACGTCAACCTTGTAAAACTTAGAAAAAGTATGAACGGAAGACCAGGTACCGGCCTTACAAACCTGTTCAACAGAAGCCTGGTGCTGAAAGGCCCAAGATGCACCAATAGCTCTAGTGGAGTGAGCTGTAACACGGAAAGGGGGTTCCTTCCCCTTAGCAGAGTACGCTTGTACCACTGCCTGTCTGATCCACGTGCTGATAGTGAATTTGGCTGGAGGCAAACCCTTCCTAGGCCCCTCGGAGAACAAAAAGAGTCCGACTTCCGAAATGACTCCGTAGCAACCAAATAGTACTTCAGCACCCTGACCACGTCCAGGGAATGAAGGGTCCGTTCCTAAGAATTAGAAGGGGCAGGACACAAGGAAGGCAAAACAATGTCCTCATTGAGATGAAAGGCAGAAACAACTTTGGGCAAGAATTCCGGTTTGAGACAGAAAACCACCTTATCCTGATGCCGCTCAAAATAAAGAGGCTTCATAGAAAGCGCCGCTAGCTCAGAGACGCAACGCACCAAGGAGATAGATACCAAAAAGACCACCTTCAGAGTCAGAATGGACAGTTGTAGCCCCGACTCCAAACCATGTTGTAGAAATTCCAAAATCCTGGAAAGGGAAAGATGCGACAAGGAAAAGACTTAGACTCACACCAGGCAATGTAAGCGTGCCAGACCCTGTAATAAATCATAGAAGAGGATCTCTTCCGCGCCTGAATCATGGTACTGACGACCGAGGCCGGCAGTCCCTTGTCCAACAGGAAGGAGGTTTCAGAAGTCAAGCCGTCAAAGCCAGCGTTTGTAAATTGGGATGGCGCAGCTGTCCCTGAGTGAGGAGCCCTGGATCGTCGGGCATGACGAAGTGATCCACCGCCATCTGGACGACGTTTGCGAACCAGACTCTTCTCGGCCAGCGGGGGGCCACCAGGATGGTCGGTACCCCTTCCTGGGCTATCTTGCGCAGCACACGACCCAAGAGAGGAAAGGGAGAAAATGCATCGAAACTCCATCCAGGGAATTGCTAGAGCGTCCGTAGCGAAGGCCAGAGGATCTCTTGACAAGGAGACGAATCTTGGAAGCTTGTGATTGTGACGGGATGCAAACAGGTCCAGGTCCGGCTGACCCCAGCGGCGACACAGGGCGTGAAAGATCTTGTTGCTGAGGGACCATTCCCCCAGACGAGACGTCCCCCTGCTCAGGGAGTCCGCCTCCTGGTTCTCCACCCTTGGAATGTAAACCGCCGAGATGCAGGGGACATTCTCCTCTGCCCAAGACAAGATCAGGGACACTTCTTTGAGGGCTCGTTTGCTCCGAGTCCCGCCCTGATGATTGATGTAGGCAACCACCGTCTGATTGTCCGAGCAGACCTGGACTGCACGACCCCGTAGTTGGGGAGTCAACTGGGAGAGGACCAACCTGATTGCTCTCAGCTCCAGAAGATTGATAGGTACATGGGCCTCCTGAGGGCCCCACTGGCCCTGGAACTTCAGCGATTGCCAGAACCCTCCCCAACCGGTCAGAATGGCGTCTGTGGTGACAATCTCCCAGCACGGAGGAAGAAAGGACCTGCCCACTAGAAGATTTCTCAAGTCCAACCACCACGAGAGGTACTGTCTGGCCAGAGGGGACAGAGTTAATTCCTGCTCCAGGGACTCCTGTGTCCGATCCCAAACGGACAAAAGATTCAACTGTAGAGGTCTCATGTGGAACTGGGCGAAGGGTACAGCCTCGAAACACGACACCATGAGACCCACCAACTGCATACCCAGGCAGATGGAGGGGTGGGAGCATGACCATAAGGTCCGTGCCTGCGTCTGGAGACCCTCCACCTTCAGCTGAGGGAGAAACACCTTGACCTGAGAGGTGTCCAAGGTCATGCCCAGGAAGGACCTCACCAAGGACGGAGTGATTGAAGACTTGGGATAATTGATTACCCAGCCGAAAGCTTAGAGAGTGGACAAGACCTTCCGAGTGTCGCTCTCGGCCTGTTGAAGAGACTAAGCAGCAATCAACAAGTCGTCCGGGTAAGGAAAAATGCGAATGCCCTGGCTCCTCAAGAGGGCCATGACACCCGCCAACACCCTGATGAACGCCCGACGGGCTGAAGAGATACCGAATGGCAGGGCCACAAACTGGTAGTGTTGATCCTCCAAGGCGAACCTCAGGAACTTCTGATGTCCCCGGAAAATAGGAACGTGCAGATAGGCATCCTTGATGTCCACCGTGGTCATGAAGTCGCCTGGCCGAAGTGAGCTCACCGCCGACCGCAAGGTCTTCATGTGGAAGTGCTTGAACCTGACAAATCTGTTGAGACCCTTCAGGTCCAGGATGGGTCTCAAAGAACCGTCCTCCTTGGGCACCGTGAACAGATTGGAATAGAACCCCCGACCCCGTTCCTGAAGAGGCAAAGGAGAAATCACTCCGGACGACAGAAGTCGTTGGACAGCCAACCTCAGGCCCTGCGCAGTCAAGGGGTTTAGGGAAATCTTGGGGGCGGCAAAGCTGCCAGCTCTATCTTGTAGCCGGAGGATACCACCTCCTGAATCCACCGGTCCAAGAGATGTCTCCAGACGTGAGCAAAGCGCAGAAGCCGTCCCCCCACCCGGATGGGTGAGGGCGCCTCCTCATGCCTGAGGGGCCTTGGTGGGGGGCTTGGACCCCTAGGAGAGACCAGGACGACCGCAGGATCTACCTCGTCCCCAGGAGTCCCTGCGACCACCAGGGAAGGAAGAGCTGCGTCCCCCTCGGAAGGGGCGAAAGGAAGAAGAACCCCGAAACGGCCCGTGATTGCTTCCGGCACTGAGGGAGCTGGCCATCCTTGGCCAAGAGATCAAGATGCTCCCCAAAAAGACGAAGTCCCGTGAAGGGAAGCCCGGTGAGTGACTTCTTGGCGGCAGCCGCCCACTGCCGCAGCCAAATAGACCGACGTAACGCAACCAGCAGGGCCGAAGCCCTACCACCAAGCCAGACAGCATCATCCATGGCTGAGAGCACAAAAGCAATAAAGTCAGTGCAAACCAAAAGTTCCTTATACTCGTCCGCTCGCTTACGGGATCGGGCGGCCTCCACAAGGCGCTTTACCTTCTTCTTTATGGCAATAGCTACAATAGCCGCGGCGCAGACCGGACGCAGACCAGTCCCCACAAAAGTGAAAGCATGGCAAGCGAGCTGATCCATGCGCCGATCAGCATTATCACGTAAGGTAGTAGTGTCCGGAGACGGCACAACAGAGGTATTGGAGAGCCCCAGGACAGGAGCGTCCACCTCCGGGGGACGAGACCAAAGACGGACCAACTCCTCTGAAAAGGGATACCGTCGGTCCAGCCCCTTAGGCACCGCAGTTTATTGGGTCTCTCCCATTCCTTAAAAACCATCTTGGAAAAATGACCCTGCTCCGGAAACACCAGGCGTTGCCTATCGGGGCAGAAAAGCTCCCCCTGCTTCTTTTTAGCCGCCTTCGGGGGAACAATGTGCAAGGTCTCGAACACCGCAGACAAAAGTCTATCCGTGTCATCGGGGAGCCACATGTCCGAGGAAGACCCGGGGTCACTGTCAAAGTCGCCCGGACGGTCCCCGGAGGAGTCAGAATCATGGAATAACTCATCCTCCTCCATGGAGTCACGGCCGCCAAAAGTCTCATAAGCATCATCAGCAAAGAGAGCACAAGCCGGTTCCAGATGCAGCTTCTTACTAGAAGCATTGCCGGCGGCCGGGCGGGCCAATTGCCGCTCAAGGCTGGCCACGCGCAACGCCAGGTCCGAATGGGACCCCCTGCTGGCCTCCCCCTCGCTGGTGGCTAAATGCAGACGCGGGGGTGTCGGCAATGCCAAAGGTACAATGCTGGATACCAAGAAAAAACAAATAATTGCTGGCATACCTTTCATGAAGAAGATTCTTCCTAGTGAGATGATGAATAAGGCTGCTGATGCCGAGACCAAGTTCCCGGTTTTTATTTATTCATAACCATTATTTTCTTTAGCAATAAATGGTGTACTAATACAAAGAAGCAGGGGGCAGCAGCTTTCCTTCCCTGCACACACAATCATTGGTATTTCCAGCAGAGTCTGGTGCAAGAGGGTGGAGTTAGGTCCACCTCTCCCATGCTAAAAAATGATGGGTCTTGATTAAAAAAAAAAAAAAAAAAAAAAAAAGGGCCAGGGCCTGGGCTATAGCAGAATGGCCAAATCTTAACACTATTAAGCAGCATGCCTCTGCATAGCAGGTAAGCAAATGACGATTTGTTCTTACACTTACACGGCCTGAACAATCCCATTAATACTCCAAAATTGAGGTGTATGATGAGAGACCCGGGGAGGACATGCACCAATAGACAGCATCAAGTACATATCTTTACATATAATTACCATGTATCGTTTTCTGGAACCTCTTTACAGTGACCATGTCCTTCGTCAGCGTGAAAGTCTTCCCTTCTGTTTCTATAGTGAATTCCCTAAAATGAGCAGAGCGTTACATGGTAAAATATTCTGCATACGTCAATTTGTATTTGCATAATGGAAGGCATATAGGGTTTGATCTTTTAGTTCACATAGGGGACAGTCCATACAAAAGAAAAAAAAAAAAAAAGACACAAACTTGAATACTTACCTCTTCTCCATTTGTCCTTTTACTGCGGTCACAGCAAGAGACGCTCCTCCCACAGTGACCATCCTCCCACAGTGACCGTCCTGAAGTCTAACTGGGATTTTCTCCCGCACAGAAGATACATTCAAGGCCGGGTTGAATAAAACTTAGACCACAGTATTGAACAGCCGCCCCACCCCCCGCCCTGTCAACACTGTCAAATGTCTATACCAGGGGTACTCAACCATTACATGTAAAAGGACCTTATACAGGCACCCAGTGAAAGGTGAAGGTTCAGGCGGCTATCGCAGGGGCGTGGATAGTTAGAAATCCGTACACTGGGAGGGGGACTATAGATTCCAAAGGCAAAACTAAAAAAGGCAGGGATGGATGGGGCAGAGCTGGGGGGGCAGGAATGGATGGGGCAGAGCTGGGGGGGCAGGAATGGATGGGGCAGAGCTGGGGGGGCAGGAATGGATGGGGCAGAGCTGGGGGGGCAGGAATGGATGGGGCAGAGCTGGGGGGGCAGGAATGGATGGGGCAGAGCTGGGGGGGCAGGAATGGATGGGGCAGAGCTGGGGGGGCAGGAATGGATGGGGCAGAGCTGGGGGGGGCAGGAATGGATATGGATGGGATTGATGGGGGCAAAGCTTGGGGGCCAGGAATGGATGGGGCTGAGCTGTGGGGACAGAGATGGATGGGGCAGAGATAGCGGGATGAGATAGTGGGATAGGGATGGATGGGGCTGAGCTGGGGCAGCGGGACAGGATTGGATGAGGCAGAGAGCTCAAGAAACAAAGTTTGTGTGTACCTTGCAATGCCACTTCCCGCCTGTGCAGTACTTCATATTGCAATGTTAGGTGCCAGGCAGGGAGACTAAGCACTGCATCGCCGATCAAGTAAAGGGGGCAGCGCTGAGCACGACAACACAGAAGCAACTTACTGCAGTGCTGTCAGGGCCGGGGTCTGGAAATCTGGTGCCAAGGTCCGCATTCGGACCCTGGTCCACCAGTTGAGTACCGCTGGTCTATACATTGTGGGGCAGCCAAGACCTAGAGGTAGAGAATTGTCCTTTGACTGGAGGGTTGCAGAATCTATGCATGGCTGGTGCATGACTGAAGTGCTCTTGAGCAAGGCACTAGGGATGGGCAAACCCACTGAAGTTCGGGTTCGACAGGCTTGACCAAATTTGCCATTAAAGTCAATGGGGACCTGAATTTGGTGGACCCCAAAATGCCTGTAAAATGGGGGTAGCAAGGGCTAGAGGGCTGCAAATCGCAGGGAACACCAGGGTGATTGCCCAGAACAAAATGGGCTGGAGAAAGTACTCAAAATAATAACTGAAAACTAAAAAATGTAAGAAATCCATACATAAAAAAAAAAATTACCTCTGAACAAATCACCATAAAGAGGCAACCAAAGATAACAATAACAAGGGTGGGATGAAACCGTGCTGTACACAGTAAAATCAATTCTACAGGTGAGTAATCACAGAATTGTATTTTTCCAAGTGTACAGCATGGCCTATTTCATTTCAATCATTACTTCTGGGACATCCAATGGCATTCTCCGTAAAAGTAGGGTGGGATCCCCAATGAGTAACGGCAGGCAGTTCAAGCCACTACCGCCTGAAGCACCTTGCGGCCAAAAACAGCATCAGCTGAGGCCCTAACATCAACCTTGTAAAACTTAGAAAAAGTATGAACAGAAGACCAAGTAGCAGCCTTACAAACCTGTTAAACAGAAGCCTGGTGCTGAAACACCCAAGAGGCACCAATAGCCCTAGTAGAGTGAGCAGTAACGCGGAAGGGAGGTTCCTTCCCTTCAGCAGAGTAAGCTGATAGTGGATTTGGCTGGAGGCAAGCCCTTCCTAGGACCAGCAGGAAGGACAAACAAACAGAGCATCAGACTTCCTAAACGACTCCAAATTAAAAAAATTAAACGAACCAAATAAAATTTGATCGCCCTGACCACATCCAGAGAATGAAGGGTCCGTTCCTTGGAAGGGGAAGGACACAAAGGTAGGACAATGTCCTGATTGAGATGAAAGGCAGACACAACCTTGGGCAAGAAATACGGCTTAAACCGAAAAACCACCTTATCCTGATGCCGCTCAAAATAAGGTTTCATGGAAAGCGCCGCCAGCTCAGAGACGCAACACACTGAAGTGATAGTAACCAAAAAGGCCATCTTAATAGTCAGAATGGATAGAGCAGCATCGTACAGAGACTCGAAGGGGGGGACCCTGGAGAGCAGAAAGCACCAAGTTCCAATCCCACACCGGTAGCAAAGGCTTACGCGGTGGACGTACATGAGTAACTCCCTGGAAAAAGGTTTTGACAAGCCTATGACTGGCGAAAGATCTTTGGAAGCAAATTGCCAAGGCCGAAACCTGTCCTTTAAGGGTACTCCGTTGTAGACCCGACTAGTCAGAATGGATAGAGCAGCATCGTACAGAGACTCGAAGGGGGGGACCCTGGAGAGCAGAAAGCACCAAGTTCCAATCCCACACCGGTAGCAAAGGCTTACGCGGTGGACGTACATGAGTAACTCCCTGGAAAAAGGTTTTGACAAGCCTATGACTGGCGAAAGATCTTTGGAAGCAAATTGCCAAGGCCGAAACCTGTCCTTTAAAAGGTACTCCGTTGTAGACCCGACTCCAGGACATGTTGTAAAAACTCCAGAATCCTAGAAATGGAGAAGGTGCGACAACGAAGGGACTTAGACTCGCACCAGACAATATAAGCATGCCAAACCCTGTAGTAAATGGTAGAAGAGGACTTCTTCCAAGCCTGAAACAAAGTATTGACGACTGAAGCCGGCAACCCCCTATCCATCAGTATGGAGGTTTAAGCAGCCAAGCCGTCAAAGCCAGTGTTTGTAAATTGGGATGGCACAGCTGTCCCTGAGTGAGGAGCCCTGGATCGTCTGGCATGATGAACTGATCCACCTCCATCTGGACGATGTCCGCGAACCATACCCTCCTCGGCCAACGGGGGGCCACCAGGATAGTCGGCACCCTCTCCTGGGCTACCTTGCGCAGCACACGGCCCAGCAGAGGGAATGGAGGAAATGCATAGAGGAGTCGAAACTCCGTCCAGGGAATTGCGAGCGCATCGGTGGCGAAAGTTAGAGGATCTCTTGACAGGAAGACGAATTTTGGAAGCTTGTGATTGTGACGGGATGCAAATAGGTCAACGTCCGGCTGACCCCAGCGGCAACACGGGGCCCGAAAGATCTCGTTGCTGAGAGACCACTCCCCCAGACGAGACGTCCCCCTGCTCAGGGAGTCCGCCTCCTGGTTCTCCACCCCTGGGATGTAAACCGCCGAGATGCAGGGAACGTTCTCTGCCCAAGACAAAATCAGGGACACTTCCTTGAGGGCTCGTTTTCTCCGAGTCCCGCCCTGCTGATTGATGTAGGCGAACGCCGTCTGATTGTCCGAGCGGACCTGGACCGCACGACCCCGTAGATGGGGAGTCAACTGTGAGAACCAACCTGATCGCTCTCAGCTCCAGGATGTTGATGGGCGCGTGGGCCTCCTGAGGTCCCCACCTGCCCCGGAATTTCAGCGATAGCCAACCACCCCCCCCCCCCCCCCAACTGGAAGGACTGCCGTCCGTGGTGACAATCTCCCAGCATGGAGGTAGAAAGGACCTGCCCACCAGAAGATTGCTCGAGTCCAACCACCACGAGAGGGACTGTCTGGCCAGGGGGGACAGAGTGAACTCCTGCTCCAAGGACTCCTGACTCCGATCCCAAACGGTCAAAAGATTCAACTGAAGAGGTCTCATGTGAAACTGAGGGAAGGGCATAGCCTCGAAGCAAGACACCATGAGACCCACCAACTGCATCCCCAGACGGATGGAGAGATGAGGGCACGATAACAATGCCTGCGTCTGCATCTGAAAGCCCTCCACCTTCTGCTGAGGAAGAAACACCTTGACCTGAGAAGTATCCAGTGTCATGCCCAGGAAGGACCTCACCAAAGACGGAGATAGTGAAGACTTGGGATAGTTGATCACCCAACGAAGGACTCGAGGGTGGACACTACCACCTGAGTATCCCTCTCGGCCTGATGGGAAGATGGAGCAGCAATCAACAGATCGTCCAGGTAGGGAAGAATGCGAATGCCCTGGCTCCTCAGGAGGGCCATGACACCCGCCAGCACCTTGGTGAACACCTGAGGGGCCGAGGTGATGCCAAACGGCAAGGCCACAAACTGGTAGTGTTGATCCCCCAGAGGGAACCTCAGGAACTTCTGATGTCCCAAGAAGATAGGAACGTGAAGGTAGGCATCCTTGATGTCCACTGTGGTCATGAAGTCGCCTGGCTGAAGGGAGCACACCGCCGACCGCAAGGTCTCCATGCGGAAGTGTTTGAACCTGACAAATCTGTTGAGACCCTTCAGATCCAGGATGGGTCTCAGGGAGCCGTCCTTCTTGGGCACCGTGACCAGATTGGAGTAGAAGCCCTAGCCCTGTTCGTGAGGAGGCACTGGACAAACCACTCCGGATGACAGAAGATGTTGCCAACCTCAGGCCCTGCGCCGTCACTGGGTTATGGGAGATCCGAGACTGAAGGAATCTTGGGGCGGCCAAGCATTCAGCTCTTCTTCTTGTAACCGGAGGAAACCACCTCCTAAATCCACCGGTCCGAGGCGCGTTGTCTCCAGACGTGAGCAAAGAGCTGAAGCCGTCCCCCCACCCGTACGGGTGAGGGCGTCCCCTCATGCCTGAGGGGCCTTGGCGGGTGGTTTGTGCTTAGACCCCCATGAGAGACCGGGACAACCACGGGATCTGCCTCGTACCATCCTTGACCAGTGCATCAAGACGCTCCCCAAAAAGCCGGAGTCCCGTGAAGGGAAGCCCGGTAAGTGACTTCTTAGCAGCAGCATCAGCCGCCCACTGATGCAGCCAGACAGACCTACGCATGGGAACCAACAGAGCCGAGGCCCTACCGCCAAGCCGGACAGCATCATCCATGACATATAGCACAAAAGCAATAAAGTCAGAGCAAAGCAAGATATCCTTGTAGTCATCCGCTCGCTTGCGGGATCTAGCCGCTTCAGCAAGGCGCCTAACCTTCCTCTTAATCGCAATGGCAACAATAGCCGCGGCGCAGACCGGGGCGCAGGCCAGCCCCTATAAAGGTGAATGCGTGACAAGCTAGCTGATCCATGCGCTGATCGGCATTATCGCGCAAGGTAGAAGTGTCAGAGGATGGCATAATAGAAGTATTGGACAGCCCCAGGATGGGGGCATCCACCTCGGGGGGGACAAGACGGGCGGCGAACCAAATCGGCTGAGAAGGGATACCGTCTATCCAGTCCCTTAGGCACAGAGGGAAACCTGTTGAGCCGCTCCCATTTCTTAAGAACCATCTTAGAAAAGTGTCCCTGCTCCGGGAAGTCCAGGCGCTGCCTAATAGGGCGGAAAAGCTCCCCTGCTTCCTCTTGGCCACCTTAGGGGGGGCAATGTGTAAGGTGTCAAAAAAAAAACGCAGACAACAGTTTATCAGTATCATCAGGTAGCCAGATGTCCTCGTCAGAAGAGGACCCAGGATCACCGTGGCGATCCCCGGAAGAGTCGGAATCATAAAAACAATTGCCCCTCCTCCATGGAGTCCCGGCCACCATAAGTATCAAAAACCATCATCCTCATCAGCAAAGATGGACAAATCTGAATCCAAGTGCCTCTTAACTAGAGGCCTTGACCGCGGCCGGGTGAGCCAACTGCCGCTCAGGGCTGGCCACACGCAGTGCCAGATCCGAATGAGACCCCCTGCTGGCTTCCCCCTCGCTGGAGGCTAAATGCAAGCGTGGGGGAGTAGGTGATGCTGCAGGTAGGATAGGGCTAGGGAGAGTAGCGCTCGCCCCAACCTGTTCCGCAATGACACTCTGGGCGCAGGGGACACAAACAGCGCTGCGACCACTCAAAGGGGATGCCCCGCACATGAGGCACAACTAAGCCTGCCCCAAAGGGCCCCCAAGCTCGCTATCCCCAGAAGCCTCCATATGGTGATTACTGAAGGGCACAAAGGGCACAGCGTGGGAGAAGGGCCTAACAGACCACACCCGGGATGTCCCCCCGGAAAAAAATTAGGGGGGGGGGGAGAGGGGGGTACAGGACCGGAAAAAAACACAAGCACAATATGGCCCGTCTGAAAGACATAATCAAGAAGAAAGAGAGTACTCACCTGTAGAAATGCTTTTACTAGGCATGGCACGGCCTGCTTCACGAAGTCATAACATCTGGGTATTCCGCCACAAGGTGGCACAGTGGCACTGCAGAAAGAGTTGTGGCTCCGCCTGGTCCCATATAAAAACGGAATCACCCTAGACTTATCCAGTAGTTAACAAGTGATACAAGAACCGGGAACAATAAGGATAACAACCCCAACTAAATTGGAACAATCACCATACAAAGGCAACCAAAAACAACGTAACAAGGGTGGGGTGAAGCAGGCCGTGCCATGCCTAGTAAAGGCAATTCTACAGGTGAGTACTCACAGAATTGTCTTTTTCCTAGTGCATGGCACGGCCTGCTTCACAAAGTCATAATATCTGGGACATCCAAAAGCAGTGCCCATAAAGTAGAGTGGGATCCCCAAAAAGAAAGTAACAACAGACGATTTAGACCACCACCTCCTGGAGTACTTTGCGGCCAAAAGCAGCATCAGCTAAGGCCTTAACAACAACTTTGTAAAACTTGGAAAAAGTATGAACAGAAGACCAAGTTGCGGCGTAACAAACTTGTTAAACAGAAGCTTGGTGCTGAAAAGCCCAAGACGCACCAATAGCACGAGTGGAATGAGCAGTAACCCTAAAAGGAGGAACCTTCCCCTTAGCAGAATAGGCCTGCTCCACCGCCTGACTAATCCACTTGCCGATAGTGGATTTAGCCGGAGGCAAACCCTTCCTAGGTCCAGCAGGAAGAACAAAAAGAGCGTCAGATTTCCCGAAAAGCTCAGTAGCAACCAAATTAAACTTCAGGGCCCTGACAACATCCAGAGAATGAAGTGTCCGTTCCTTGGAATTAGCAGCGTTAGGACACAAAGAAGGCAAAACAATGTCCCGATTGAGATGAAAAGCAGACACAACCTTAGGCAAGAAATCCGGCTTGAGCCGAAACACCACCTTATCCTGATGCCGCTCAAAATAAGGAGGTTTGATGGAGAGTGCCGCCAGCTCAGAGACTCGCCTGACCAAGTAATGGCCACCAGGAATCCCACCTTAAGAGTCATAATGGGCAAGGCAGCCCCACTGATAGGCTCAAAGGGAAGACCCTGCAGAGCAGACAACACCAGATTCAGATCCCAAACCGGTAGCATAGGCTTATGTGGTGGACGCACATGGGTAACTCCCTGAAAGAAAGTCTTGACCAACCGGTGATTGGCAAAAGACCTTTGGAAGAAAATTGCCAGGGCCGACACCTGTCCCTTGAGGGTACTAAGTTGAAGGCCTGAATCCAAGCCATGTTGCAAAAAAAACCCAGAATCCTGGGGACAGAAAACACCCTACAAGGTAGAGACCTAGACTCACACCAGGCAATGTAAGCATGCCAAATCCTATAGTAGATAAAAGGACGAGGACTTCTTCCTAGCCCTAATCATGGTAACAACAACAGCGGCTGGCAACCCCTTATCCATCAAGATGTAGGTTTCAGCAGCCAAGCCGTTAAAGCCAGCGTTTGTAAATTGGGATGGCAAAGCTGCCCCTGAGTGAGCAGATCTGGATCCCTGGGCAGGGCATACTGATCTACTGCCAACTGCACGTCTGCGAACCACACCCTCCTTGACCAACAGGGGGCCACCAGAATGGCTGGTACCCCTTCCTGGGCTATCTTGCGCAGCACCCTGCCCAGCAGAGGAAAAGGAGGGAACACAGAGGAGCCGTCCAAGGCATTGCTAGCGCATCCGTGGTGAAAGCCAGAGGGTCCTGTGACAGGGAGACAAACATGGGAAGCTTGTGATTGTGACAGGACGCAAACAGGTCCTGTCCCTGTTGCTGAGGGACCATTCCCCCAGGCGAGAGACGTCCCCCTGCTCAGTAGGTCTGCCTCCTGGTTCTCCACCCCCGGAATATAAACCACCGAGATGCAGGGCTCCGCCCAGGACAGTATTAGGGACACTTCCTTGAGGGCTCGCTTGCTCCGAGTCCCTCCCTGATGATTGATGTAGGCAACCGCCGTCTGGTTGTCTGAGCGGATCTGAACAGCCCGACCCTAAAGGTGTGAGGTTAGCTGAGCAAGAACCAACCTGATCGCCCTCAGTTCCAGGACATTGATGGGAGCATGGGCCTCCTGGGGGCCCCACTGACCCTGGAACTGTAGAGACTTCCAAAAGCCCCCCCCCCCCCCCAACCTGTCAGACTGGCATCAGTGGTGACAGTCTCCCAACACTGGGGCAGAAAAGTCCTGCCCACTAGAAAGTTCCTCAAGTCCAGCCACCACGAGAGGGACTGTCTGGCCAGGTGGGACAGAGCAAATTCCTGATCCAGGGACACAGGGTACCGATTCCAAACAGACAGAAGGTGCAACTGTAGAGGCCTCATGTGAAACTGAGCAAAGGGTACCGCCTCGAAGCAGGACATGATCAGACCCACTAACTGCATCCCCTGCCGGATGGAGAGGCGGGGACACAAGAGCAGAGCCCGAGCCTGCTTCTGAAGGCCCTCCACTTTCAGTTGTGGCAGGAATACCTTGACCTGAGAGGTATCCAGAGTCAAGCACAGAAAGGACCTCACCAAAGACGGAGACAGTGAAGACTTGGGATAGTTGATCACCCAGCCGAAGGACTCGAGAGTGGAGGTCACCACCTTTAGTATCCTTCTTGGCCTGATGAAGAGATTGAGACGCAATCAGAATGTCGTCCAGGTAAGGAAGGATGTGAATGCTCTGATTCCGCAGTAGAGCCATCACACCCGCCAGCACCTTGGTGAACACGCGAGGCGCCAAGGTGATACCGAATGGCAAGGCCACAAACTGGTAATGCTGATCCTTTAGAGCAAATCTGAGAAATCTCTGATGACCTGGGAAAACTGGCACATGAAGATAAGCATCCTTGATGTCCACAGAGATCATGAAGTCGCCTGGGCGAAAGGAACTGACAGGCAAACGAAGAGTCTACATGCGAAAATGCTTGAACCTTACAAACCTGTTGAGACCCTTCAAGTCCAGAATTGGCCTCAGGGACCCGTCCATTTTGGGGACCGTGAAGAGATTGGAGTAGAAACCCTGACCCCGTTCCTGGGAGGGCACCGGACAGATGACTCCAGCAGACGCTGAACCGCACGGCGCAACCCCTGAGCTGACAGAGGGGTTTGAGACATCCGGGATCTGATGAATCTTGGGGGTGGCCAGGCCGCAAACTATCTTGTAACCGGAGGACACCACCTCCTGAATCCACCGGTCTGAGACGCGGAGCCTCCAGACGTGAGCAAAGAGCCGAAGCCGTCCCCCAACCCGGATGGGTGAGGGGGCTTGGGAGAAGGTTTGGGCTTGGGGTCCCATGAGAGACCGGGATGACCACGGGAACTGCCACGGCCCCAAGAAGCCCTGTGGGTACCTGCAAAGAGGGACCCTCGGCCTCCTCTGGGGGTACGAAAGGAGGAAACTGAAGCAGATGGCCCCCGAAATGGCCGAGGCTGCCTCCTACGCTGAGGCAGCCTACCATCCTTGGCTAAAGCATCCAGGCGCTCACCAAAGAGCCGCAGCCCCACAAAGGGGAGCCCAGTGAGAGTCTTCTTAGCAGCATCAGCTGCCCACTGACGCAACCAAACAGAGCGGCGCATAGCCACCAAGAGGGCAGAGGCCCTACCACTCAGCTGTACAACATCATCCATGGCAGTAAGTATAAAAGCAACAAATTCAGAACACAGCAAAAGGGCTCTATACTCATCCCCTCCAGCAGTAGCGCCTTCAAGGAGACGATTGATCAGTCTCAGCCCCAGCAAAGGCATGTCAGGCCAGCTGATTCATACGCCGGTCCTCGCTGTCCCGCAGTGTAGTAGTGTCAGGGGAAGGCATGACCGAGGTGTTGGACAATCCAAGAATGGTCGCGTCTACCTCAGGGGGACCCGACCACCACTTAACCAAATCAGCAGGAAAGGGATACTCCTTATCCAAACCTCTAGGCACCGCAGGCAATCTACTAGGACATTCCCACTCCTTGAGCACCATATTAGTGAAATGACTCTGCTCAGGGAACTCCAGATGCTGCTTAATAGTACGAAAAAGCTCACCCTGCTTCCTCTTAACCACCTCAGGAGGAGCAATGTGCAAAACCTCAAAAATGTGGGACAACAGATTAGCAGAGTCCTCAGGGAACCATGAATCCTCAGACTCAGACCCAGGGTCACTGTCGCGACCCACCTGCTGGTCCCCAGAGGAATCAGAGCCTGGGAAGAGCTCCCCCCCTTTAGGGAATAACGGTCATCAAACAGATCAAAAACCTCCTGCTCCCCAGTAAACAGGGCAGGCGAGGAAGTCAGGTGCCGCTTCTTGCTAACGGCCTTACGTGGAGCAGGCCTGGCAAGTTGTCTTTCAATACTAGCCACACGAAGTGCCAGATCAGATTGTGAACCCCTGCTAGTATCCCCTTCAATGGGGGCTAAATGCAGGTGCGGCGGGGTAGGCGATGCCGAAGGGGGCGCAGAGCTTGGTAAAGAAGCCGGCAGCCCAGACTGAAGCGCAAGGACAGCCTGTGCGCACGGCCCACACACCGTGACGTCATTACTGATAGGGGATACCCCACACGTGGTACACAGCCGGGATTGCCCCGAAGGACCCCCGAGCACATTATCCCCAGAAGCCTCCATATGGTGATTAATACAGGCGCAATAAGCCAGCACAGGGTAACGGCTAATAAAAGCCACCCGGGATTCCCCCCCAAGGGATGCCCCCAGAATCAGTAAGGGGAGATGAGGGGGGGGGGGGGGGGGGGGGGGGGAGTAATGAGTAGGACCGGGAGAACCCACAGCCCAAGGGTGTCCCGCCTGAAAGACAAACATATCCCGCAACCCATGGCCCAAGGGTATCCAAAAACCCCCCAGAGTGGACTCACGGACCAAGCAGGGCAAGGATCGCCAGCCGACAGACACCGAAAGAAACGACACAAGCCGAAATCACCGCCGCAGCCCCGGGGTGAAGAGGGCCCCAGACACGCAGCAGGCGCAAGATTGCGCCCAGACGAACCTTGACGGGCGGGCCGCGGGAGAACGTCGCGATACAAGTCATCCACCAGCCCCCCCCCCCCCCCCCCCCCGAAGAGCGCAAACTGCGCTCACGTCATCTACAGCTAAGTACAGAGAAAACAGTCAAAAAACACACACTACCCCCCCCCCCCCCCCCCCCCCGAACACCCGTCGGGAAGAGAAGGAGGGGGGGGGAGAGCGAGCCGGCAGAGGCGAATCCCAGGCGGGGGGGCGGCCAGAAGGGGGACCCAGAAACCATCAAAAAACACAGAAACTCACCCCCTCAGAAGCCAGGGCAGGAACTCTGCATCCCCAATAGGCTCACCATAAAGCCTATGGCCGGCTACCCTTTGAGTTACAGGGTCTGCGGCTTGGAGCCTAGTGCTCCGCTACCTTCACCCGATCCGTCAGCCGAAGCTGGGAGGCACAGAAGGTCCGGAAACGGGTGGCAATAGATATGCAGGGCCGCAGGCATGGTTGCCCCGCACACTTGCGCATAAAGAGCCATCTTCTATCTTCTTCACTGGACAATTCTAGGGTGATTCCGTTTTTTATATGGGACCAGGCGGAGCCACAACTCTTTCTGCAGTGCCACTGCGCGACCTTGTGGCGGAATACCCAGATGTTATGACTTCGTGAAGCAGGCCATGCCATGCACTAGGAAAAAAGGAGCATCCCACAGCACATGCAGGATAGCTGGACATAAGGTAAAAGACGCCACAGACATAAGGCGCAGCAGCAATAAAGAAGTTGTCACACAAAAAGACACCCTCATGAACACAGTCACCAACACAGGGCAAACAAGGCATGTGAGGCTCAAAAAAGGAAATGTGGTTTCTCCCATCCCCCTCCAGGCTCACCATTAGCATGCGGCCGGCTTACCCTTTAATTACAGGGTCTGCGGCCCGGGGCTAAGCTCCCTGAACACCCGACCCCAAGTGTTCTCCTACCGTCACCCGATCCGTCAGCCGAGGCTGGGAGGCAGAAGGGTCCAGAAGCGGGTGGAAACAGGCTTGCAGGGCCGCAGGCTTGGTTGCCCTGCTCGCCTGCGAAAACGTAGAGAGCCATCTTCTGGTCTTCGCAGTATGACTGCAGAGAAAACCCTGGGGGTCTATGGGCGATTCCTGGCTTTTTATAGGGCCGGGAGGAGCCACAAGTCTTCTGCAGTCAACTGCGCCACCTTGTGGCGGAATACCCAGAAGTAATGATTGAAATGAAACAGGCCGTGCTGTACACTTGGAAAAAATTAAATTTTTTGGGGTCCACTTAAAATATAAAAATACCCCATTTCATTTTTTCCCTCCCAAACGCAATTCACACTTACCCTTTTTCTTGTAGGAGCTTCTCCATTTCAGAGATGTAGCATTCATCACATATGGCGAGATATTCCATCACCAGCTTGGCATCTTTCTTGTAGGCCTTGCCTATTGCTCCCTTATTGCCATCAAACTGGACGACATTGACGGTTTTGTATGTTGGAGTTAAGGAACATAACAGTGTCAGCAGGTCCAGCAATACTCACTAATATATATTCCAGAGTGCGTGCCATGTGCAGCACCAGACAGCAGCTAGAGAGGCTGGGAGTCACTAGGGTCTTAACAGGTGGTCACAGGTAGCCAGGGCTAGGAAGTCACAGTCAAGGACCCCTGCATGTAAGTTTTTATTAGCCTGTTCTCAGCTATTGAGTTCTGAAATAAAATGAATAATGCTGAAACTTGTCCCTTGAGGGTACTGAGCTATAACCCCTTCTCAAAACCCTTCTGCAAAAATGTCAGCATCCTGGAAAAACAAAAACTTCTGCAGGCGTAACCCCTTGTTCTCGTACCATGCACAAAGACTCTCCAAATTCTGTAACCGATCTCGGAGGAAGACAACTTTCTTGTTTAAATAATAGTTTGAATGCCTCCGGCTGATAGCCCTCTGTATGCTAGGATGCTGGTTTCAACAGCCAGGCTGCCAAAGTAGTACTCAAGAATCAGGGTGTAGAAGAGGCCCCTGCATGCCAAGATCTGGATAGTGGGGTAAGAGCCACCGAGCTCCATCCTTACCACATCTGCAAACCATGTTGTTTCCCGACCTACCTAATTTATGATCGACCCAGGGGTGGCAACTGAGGGAAGGCATACACCAGGTTAAATCCTGACCAAGGCAGAGCTAGGTCATCTACTGCTATTGCCAGGGGGTCGCTGCCTATACAAATTTTACTCAGATTCAAGATTTTTTCCAGGACCTGATGTTTTGTTTCTTGGTCGCATTTAATCCAGTAGAGGTCAGAGTTTTGGAATGGAAACGGTGTTTCTCCAGCTGTGCCAGCCTTACCACTTATAGGGCAAGATCCTGCACCATCCAGTAGCCGAAGATGGCAAAGGGGACTTAGGGAATCACTCTTTGGTGGTAGGTCACCATATCCGGGGCCACTGATGCCTTAGTCATGGTGTTATCAGTCAATGAGCCCAGGGGTCTTAGACAGAAGTATGGATCTTGAATCTTAGTACTAAACAACAATGTGGGTACTCCAAGATGACCAAAGATGGACCAGCTAACCCTTCATCTACACCCAAAACAAACCCAGCTGCCTGAAAGACACCAAAAATAAAAAAAATAAAAATTCAGAAACAGAAGGTACTCCCATCGGGGAGTCTTACATTGACCCAGATACAGTTGGTTTAACAGTGCTCTGATCGCTGTATTTTGGTGGGTGAGAGCATTGGTTTACCGACGGGCGACCAGAGAAGCCCTCGCAACTAAAGATGTCAGGTAAAAGCAGCTGCTCACTGTCTGGTGCGTTGTATGCACTCACAAGCGTGACCAGATGTAGCCCTGCTCCCCGGCACCAAATTTCAATTCACACAGCCGAGGAAGCTGACCGACCCTGGTAAGAAGCGCTCCCACAGTAAAACAGACATTCCACATAAAAAAATTTCAGAGGATTCCTGAACAATTAAAATAAAGAAGGCAGACACCTGGGGAAATAGGGAGGTAGTGGGGATTTGTGAGGTAGCCCCGAAGTCCATCCAGCAGGTCCACCATACCCTGCGATTGGCATCTACTTTAAAGGAATATCACCAATCCTTGGAATGATAGCCATAAAAACTGGCTGCACATCGGACGATGTTTACAACATACATATGGGCAGCTAGGGTGGGTCCAACCGGAACAGGGCATTGGTGAGGCCCGGAAGACAGACACGGTTAGAGCACCCGCTTTCTGCAAAACAACTACGGAATACCCAAGGGAAAAAAATTAAAATATAATCCTTTCCACATCTTTACAGTCAGAGTCCGACTGTAAGGCATTCTATACCATACTGTCATCTACAGGCAAAACACAGGTACTACAACCATGTTGAGCAAGCATGTTACCTACGGTAACAGTAAAGGACGAGCAAAACACGTGATTTTTCCCTTTTTATCTCCAGTGGGGGAAAAAATTTTTAAAAAAGTGAATAAAAACGTAAAACATTAATTTTAGATGTTGGAAATTCATTTTCTAAAGGTTTGTACTTTTCATTAAATGATGCTGAAGGTCCGGTTTAAACAATCAGGCAAGAGGAAAAAGGATATGGGTTCTTTAAGAGGCTTTTCAGCCACAAGCGGCACCTTTGTGGCCCTCGCATGGCAGGAGAGATCGTAACAGGAGCGATCGGCACAGCCGACAATTTCTATCCAGCCCTGGAAGATAAAAATGCAGCCAATTAATGACTTATGTTTCCCCCACCCTGTACATACAGACTGCCCACATTAATCCGGACCTTCACCCTGAATAAGAGCCTATCTTATATATGTTTCCCCCACCCTGTACATACAGATTGCTCACATTAAAAATCATCCTCCATGCATCTACTGCATGTTATGAGCCTTTAAACATCCAAGATGGCGGCTCATGGAGCATCAGGCACCCTGCAAACAGGAAGTGTGACTGTCGCTCTGCATTCTGGGATTGCTGTCCTTTCCGTGACCCCAGTTCTGCTCCGTCTGTGCAAAGCACAGCTATAACCCGCCCCCTGCACTTTACCCCACTCTTCTCTCCTCAGTATGTGATGCTTCTGAGGCAAGATGGCGGCGTCCATATCCTAGAGTTGCAGCCCAGTGGGGGAAAGAATAATAAGTGACTAAAAACTTAAAATATATTAATTTTAGATGCTGGGGAATAGTTTAAGGGTTCGGGCTTTTCATTAAATCATGGTGAAGGTCCGGTTTAAAGGGCCAGTCCAACCAGACAGTTGTTTTTAAAAATCCCCCCAGCTTTGAAGCAAGGACCAGCCAATCTAGCGATGTTTACCATCATTTTTGCTTCTGTCAGACTCATCACCTGGTGCCATGGAGCGCCGCGCTCCCCGTGCTCCTGTCCGCCCATTTATTTGAATTGGTGGATGGGAGAACGCAGGCCTGGGGCGCACCAGGGGTAGACCACCGCCCCAAGAGTCTTGTAAACTCAAGGAGGACGGTTGTTCCTCTTTAAAGTGGACCAACACCCAAGCCTGATCGGCCCAGGAATCTATAAGATTCCCGGACTGATCCAATTCCTCCCTGTGTGAAACCCCCCAGGGAACCCGCTAACCTTACCCGACTCCTGGCCCAACGGCGCATGCGCGGGCCGCATCTCGCACTTCTCTCTAGCAGGGCGCATGCCCGCGGCAGGCATTTGTGAATGGCCAGTGTGGACGCGCTCCCTGTTAGAGGGAAGCGCGAGATGCGGCCGCCAGCGTGCTCGGAGACCCTGAGGTTTGCACAGCTTTGACTTGCATACCTCAGCGGCTCCGAGCGCACTGATTGGACGAGCGGCCGTACGAGCGAGGTGAGCTGTAACTTGCAATCTGGGGGTTTCACACAGCGGGGCACCCCCGATCAGGGTGCCCCGGGGAAGTGGACCAAAACCCAGGATAGTCAAAATCCTGGGTGTTGGTCCACTTTAAAGCCACACTACACTGAGGCCTAACAAACTGATGGTATACAAGTGACCTCTGTAGGAGACGCGTTTCCTGCCCGTCACTCACGTAGGAAGTCTTGGCTTCGGCGTCCCAGCAGTCGCAGGCGTAATGCGCCATCTCATTCTCCATGTGCTGGCGGAAACGCAGCTTTTCGGGCGAGATGCCGACTTTAACGAGGTACAAGTAAATTCTCCCAATGAAGTAGCCCAGGACTGAGTTGTTGATGATACCCTGCAGGAGAAAGCAGAAATGAGTCCTATTCACCACGCTCATACGCTGGAAAGAATGGCTGCTGCCCTAAAGTGGACCAAAACCCAACGTTGCGACTAGTTTCCGCTGCACGATGCGGCTACCTGTAACAGCATGAGGATTCCGCATGCCAAAACTGATGCAACCAACAGAAGCTTGCGATCACACAGCGACCGGGATTAAAGAGACATTACAGGCCTGCTTTCTGCTCTTCCCTTATTCCGGCTGTCAGAGACGTCATCTTTCATTCACAAGCACTTTGCATTTCCTGATAAACCCTATAGAACTTGCTCCCTTCTTTTGGCTCAATTTTTAGAGTCCCCAAAAAGGTATTGACTCCTGAAAGGGACCCTCATATTAAAACATACGTGTATACGTCATCTGCTAAGAACAACACAAAATTAGAGTAATGCACAGCTACTTATATACATATATGGGTGCTGGCCTCACGGCACCCAGGTACACAGTACCCCATTAATGAACACCAAAGAATGAGCCAACCAGCACAGGCTCAGCAAAGTACCCTACAAAAAGAGGCCGCACAAACCAAGATTAATGTAAAAATAATCATTCAAATATTTAATATCACAAATTATACATATTACCGAGACAATACAGGTAGTCCTCGACTTACGACGTTGATCCGTTCTTACGCGGCGTCGTAAACCGAATTTCGACGTATGTCGGATCGTACGTTCATACAGTACTGTACCATAATAACAGTACTGCAAACACTTAGCCTATCCAAACACCTATCCTAACACAGTACCCTACATAATTATCAATAAACATAGGTACAGTAAAATATTGTGCAGTATAGTAACCGGGTGCAGTGTGCAGTACTCTATGACTTACGGAAGTCGGAATGAGACGCCGTATAAAGCGTCGTAACCACGAAACGACGTAACTCGAGACCGTCGTAACCCGAGGACTACCTGTACACAACTATACATACATACATACATACATACATAAAAGACTGTTTAAAGTGGACCAACACCCACCGGTGATCGGCCCGGGAATCTATAAGATTCCCGTGCCGATCACCTCCCTCCCCGGGGGACATCCGAGATCGGGATGTCCCGCGGGGTGAAACCCCCCCAAACGCCCCAAACTCCTTACCTCAAACTCCTTACCGCCGCCGCCTCCCTCGCGCCCCCCTAGACGTGCGCGCGCCCGCGCCGGCCGTCTGTGAATGGCTGGCGCGGGCACGCGCGCGTCAAGAGGGACGCGCGGGGGGCGGCGGCGGAGGAGCCGCTTGTCCGTCGGCTTGGGAAGAGGTGAGTTCGGGGGGTTCGGGGGGGTTTCACACAGCAGGGCACCCCGATCGGGGGTGCCCCACCGAAGTGGACCAAGACCCAGGATAGTCAAAATCCTGGGTGTTGGTCCACTTTAAAAAACATACAAGACAACGCCCTCTGGTGGCAAGACCATATAAATGACTCTAAATAAGTATATAAGGGTATATGTACACTGCCTGTCTAATAAAGTGCATACAATGAATAAAAACCACTTCAATACACAGTAGACAACCAATTCATGATAGTTAATAAATATCTATACATTATCAGTGGTGAGTAAATATATATATACAAAGATCTGTGAGAACCAGGTTCACTAATAGCCCGGTATTAATAGAGAAAGTGCATGTGCTATAATTTAAATGTAACCAAACATTAATGATAACAAGGAAAAGAAAAACACAATACTATACAATATCCGTGCAACAAACCAAGTGTTTCAAATATATGAAGAATTTAACCTATGTGCATAATTCCTAATAATGTTTACTGAGGTCCTCCTCTGCTGCTGAAGGGAGAGAATGCACTGGGAGTTAAAGTGGACCAAAACCCAGGATAGTCAATATTTTTGACTATGGTGGGTTTCGGTTCCCTGATTGGGGCGGCCCTGCTGTGTGAAACCTCCCCAGATCGCCCGATCTCACGGCGCTGACGGACGCATCCTCCACTTTCCTCTAACAGGGGGTGAGCCTGCGCCGGTTCATTTGTGAATGGCACGCTACCCGTTAAGAGGAAAGAGGAGGATGTGTCCGTCAGAGCCTCTGCTCTTAGACGCGCCATGTGACCGGGTAGAGGTGAGTACGTTCGGGCGATATGGGGGAGTTTCACACCAATCGGGGTGCCCCTAAGGACCAAAACCCAGGATAAAGCAGGATGAATGAACACTGGATTAGAGATGCAGCTCCTGAAAAACAGCGCAGGGAGAGCAGAAAGCCTGATAAATTGCCTAGTATTGTAAATGAGGGGTGTAGCGACCACCCTTATCGCCGGAGGGCTTCCCCGCCCGAGACGTCCTTTTCCCAATCGTAAGAGGTTCTGCTGGAATTCCAGAGTCGTCCGTGAGGAAACAGGAACAGCCCTTACAAGGGCTAGTGAATTGTAATATAGCGTTTCCCCCAATAAGAGACAGAACTCAGTATTGAGGGTGAAGGTGAAGTGTACTTTATTAGTGCCACACTGTGCCTTATATGCAAGGCTCCATGCAAGGGGACCTCCCCCGTGGACCTGATGAAGACTGCATGACAAACACACGGACCAATGGGAGCAGGGCACACAATCCCTCAACTCTGCCGGTGACGCAATCAGCAACACAATAGACGTCTGTAATACACTCAATCAGAACAATGCCATTGTCTGTGACGTAATCAATCAACACAATGGCAGTCTGTACATGCTTAAGAAAAGGAAAGTAATGAACCTGTGTAAAGTCCAAAGGGGCAGAGAGTCTGTCACAATGCCCCCTTTTTGTGGAACACCCGGCAGACCCGGCAAAGGGGGGAGGACAGCAGGACTGGAGATCAAAGGGCAGGGAAGTATAATTGAAGTGGGTGCAGCCAGGAGAGGGGGGCAGAAGGAGGAGACGGCTTGGACCTGAGAAGGCTGGCACATGAGAAGGGCCAGGCGAGAGGCAGGAGAGCAACACAGGAGAAAGAGGGAATGAAGGCTACCAGCTGAAAAGGTCTGCTGCTTGTGAGCGCCCGTTTCAGGAGGGTAATGTGTCTTTCCCTGTATATATGTAGGCCAGTCTCATAACTGGATTGTAGTGTGTTTGATTTGAGATTTGATTGCATTATTGTGTTATTTTGTCAACAATATATCTCTTTATTTACTACTTGTCCCAGTGTCCCTTGCATTTACCAGAAGTCAAAAGAACCTACAGTCTTATAGTCTTATGCGTGTATCCATTGCGTGATCATTGGCCAGATATTGATAATATTTGTATAGGGGTTTGCCTATTTTAGTCGAGCCGGGCAGGATAAATATATACATAATATTAATATCTAGTTATTAAATTGTTTACATGATTTGGCCCGTGCCATTCAGGAGAGGTTGGATTGTTTACATAATTGGCTTGCGCCAGCCAGGAGATATTATTAATATTAGTTATTAATATTGATATTGTTTACAAAGTGGCGACCCAGGCAGGAGATTTATAGTTATAAATTAATATCTAGATATTGATATAATATTTTAGTTATTAATATTTAATTGTTTACAGTATGTCCTTTTACAAAGTATATATATAAAAAAAAAATGCGGGTGGGGGGGCGGGGTAGAGAATGGGAGTTGGGATTTAAAGCGGACCAACCACCTCAGCGGGGAGGCCGCTGCTCTTAGATGCGCCGTAGGACCGGGAATAGGCGAGGAGGCTGCGGCGTCATGGGGGGGGGGGCTTCACACAGCCGGGTTTTGGTCCACTTTAAGCATAATAAAAACCGCCATGATATGGAGAAGAAGCACCTACCTGTTCTACAGCGTCACCCAGCTTCATCTTGTGAGCAGACTCTCCACTGAGCTGAGCTTTGGAGGAATAGAGCAAAATGTTCAGGTCGGCCACATTAGGAAATCGGGGGTGATTCTTCTCGCTGGGGTCCACAAAGTGCTCGATTTCTGCCATTGTGAATTCTCTGCAGGGAAAACAAAAGGATGAGCGCACCATTTGCTTTCAACTGGAGCAGCAGCCTGGGGCAGTTGGAGAAGAAAGGTAGCGGCCATTTTGGAGCTTCCTCTTTCAACTGATATAACTGAAATGCACAGTAAACAGGAAGCCCAGCAGCACTTCCTGTTTGCAGGTACCCTGCAAGCCCATGAGCAGACATCTTGTTTTTCAAAATTATCCGAGTAGGAGTTAGAAAAAAGGATTTGTTATTTAATTCTTTTTCTGTAACATATTATGTTGTACAATCAAGTCGTTATAACAAAAAATGACAATAAAAGAGACTGAAACAGAAAAAAAAAAAAAAAAGGTAAATTATTTATTCTAAGTATGTCACACACCCCGCTTCAAGATATTCATTACCTGTGGGTAGTATGGTCCTGTAGAGGGCTTCTGCAGAGATGATTGGAGGAAAGAAAGCCCCTCCCAGTCCATAAGTACCTGGGACCTCCCACTCATTACCCAGTCTTCATCTCTGCAGACGGCGAGCAAGCAGCAGATGATATCTCCTCCTTGCACAGGGGGACTTTAAGGTAGCCGGGTCTACTCCCGGCCTATATATATTTTTATTTCCGTTCGGACTCTTTATTCCCTTTAATTAATATATAGCTATTTAAATGCCTCCCAGTCTTGACTGCTGTCCGAGCGAGGGTATAACAGCACCTCAGGTGCTCAGGAGCTATGCTCCACCGCGAGACCCTATAAAGAGGGTAGGCGGTTATACCGGGTTGGTGACTCCGGTTTGGGATGCCCTGTCCAAGAGTTTAATTTTCCCCTTAAATGGCCTATTCCCCTTTTTTAGTTGTGTGGAGGCCTCTTATTCAGCTTCTGGTGTTTTTCTATGGGGGCGCCTGGAAAATAGATTTATTTGAAATGTTTGTTTAAAATGTTTACTTTTCTGGTATGAATAGTTATAATGTAAACTTGTTGCAATATTTTTTGCTGACAGACACCGCGGCGGCAATAGCTGCTGGATTTTTACCTCGGAGCTGAGGGGAGGATTTCTCCCCTCACGCTCTTCAGTGAGGGGGCGGGGCTGGGCCTTCGGTATGAGGCCGCAGCCCGCGCCCTTTAGGAGTTTGGAGCTGGTAGCGTGACTGAGCGGGGAGCAGCTCCGCTTGTTATGCGGGCTGCTACCGGCTCTATTATGCGCCCGGTGCCGCGGCTGCCTGCGGCACCGATGCGCGAGTGTTAATGGAGGGGAGCTTCCCCTCACGTCTGACAGACACTGTGCTGGATTTTTTACCTCAGAGCTGAGACAGGTGCTGGATTTTTACCTCAGAGCTGAGGGGAGGATTTCTCCCCTCACGCTCTTCAGTGAGGGGGCGGGGCCGGGCCTTCGGTATGAGGCCGCAGCCCGCGCCCTTTAGGCGTTTGGAGCTGCTGGGCGGAGCCTTGCAGCGCGCGATCCACGCTGGCCACGCCCTCCTGCTGCGTCTCCCGCTCTGATCTGTGTTACCTCAGGCAGAGGACACAGTGTATTGGCGCCCAAAGACTCAGTGAGTGGCCCTGCGGCCGTTGCTTATCTGTACATATTTGCATATATATATGTATATATATAGGTATAATAGATATAGGTTTATATAGGGAGAACCTCTTACTGTCTTTTTCTATGTTTTTCAGGCTGAACTGCCAGGAATTTTTTTTAGGTTTCTCCTGGTCCTAGAGTACCTGGGTACTTTTGCTATTTATTACAAAACCTCCCACTTGGACAATATAAGGGCATCCCGGGTTGCTTAATAGCGTAATTCCCTCACTCATAGCGACTATTCAAGTTCACCTTATGGAGGCATCCCAAGATTCCGGGCTCCCCTCGGGACAATCCCGGAAGTGTATGGGTTGTGGGGTATCCCTAACAGGGGATGATTTTTTCCTATGTATATCATGTGCACAGCAGACTATTACACGGCAGTCCGGTCCCCAGGCATCTGGGTCAGCGCAGCCGGCTTCATCCTCTCCCCCTCCCACTTTGACCCGTGCCCCGTGTGAGATTGCCACGGGGGGGGCAGTCGCAATCTGATGTGTGTGCCAGGTTGGCCAGTATTGAAAAATTCATTTCCTCCACGGTTGCCAAGAAAGCACCGGCTAAGAGGAAGCATTTATCACCGGTTAATCATTTTGAATATGATGATGACGAGGACGGCCTGGATTGGTCAGATTATTCCCCTCTAGAAGAAGGGGAATTATTTGAGGATTCAGATATTTCTGATGATCAGCAATTTGTTGGTGCTGATTCCGATCGGAGCTCAGGGACTTCCTTGGATACTCCTAATGTTCTGACTCAGATGTTTGAGGTGCTTGCTATCTCGCCTCCGGCGGAGGTTCCTCAACAGCAAGGGGAGTTTTATGACGAATCCAAGCCGCGGTTGGAATTCCCTAATCAAAAGCATTTTGATAATATTATTTCTAAGGAATGGGAAAGGCCTGCCCGGCTCCCAGGCATTCCCCAAAGTTGGGATAAGAGGTATCCTTTTCCAGTGGATACGGTTAAGCGCTGGGCGTCTCCCCCCGAGGTGGACGCCCCTATTTTGGGGTTATCCAACTCAGCCGTATTGAACAACCCTGATTGTTCCTCTCTTAAGGATGGTGAGGATAAACGCATTGACCAGATGGCTTGTCATGGTTTTGCCAGTATTGGGGCAGCAATAAGGCCTGTTTGTGCCTCATCGCTGTTGGCGGTGGCTACTAGAAAGGTGGTCAGGCACTTGTTATCCTCCTCCGGTTTGAATCCGGACAGTGAGGAATTTCGTGTCCTTCATGGTGGCCGCTTTGGATGATTCCTTGATGATGAGTAGTAGAGCCTCTGCTCTAATGGTTACTATCAGGCGTTCAATTTGGTTACGCCAGTGGGCGGCTGACTTTGGGTCAAAAAAGTCACTAACAGCTCTTCCCTTCGTTGGGTTACGGCTCTTTGGAGACAAGCTGGATGCCGTGGCCAAGGGGGGCAAACTACCCCAACGCAAGAAGCAACGTCGCCCCTTTCGAGGAGCGTCTTCCTTCACTCCTTCCTTTCGGGGGATCTAGAGCAGGAAGAGGTTTCGCCTTCCCTTCTACAAGGGGAAATTCCTGGAATAGGGGCAGAGGACGTGCCCGTCCAGGATACAATTGGGGCTCAAAACCCAAACCCGTGGCCAAGCCCGCTCAACAATGAGGGGGCGCAATAACCCGTGCGGGTGGGGGGACGGCTACAGCACTTCTCCCAGGTCTGGAACCGAGAGGTCTCGGACAGGTGGATCCGGGAAGTGGTGTCTTCCGGCTACAAGCTGGAGTTCGAGTCCTACCCTCCCCCGCGTTTCCTCAGGTCTCGGGTGTCCCCGGAGGCACTGGCTGCGCAGCAGCTCTGGGCGGCAGTATCGAGTCTTCTGGAAATGGCAGTCATTTGCCCAGTTCCCTCATTAGACCGGGGTCGGGGTTTTTACTCAAATCTGTTCACGGTCCCCAAAAAGGATGGCTCCGTCCGGCCCATACTGGACCTAAAGATTCTCAACAAGTTCGTCAGACTGCGAAGGTTTCGCATGGAAACGTTGCGCTAGGCTATTCATTCTCTTCGTCAGGGGGACTTCATGACGTCCATAGACATTCAGGACGCTTACCTCCATGTTCCCATTTTTCCCGCACACCAGAGGTTTCTGAGGTTCGCGGTGGAGGATCGGCACTTTCAGTTTGTAGCTCTTCCCTTCGGTCTCACCACAACTCCAAGAGTTTTCACCAAGGTGCTTGCTGGGGTGATGGCTCTCCTCAGAGCGCAGGGGATTCGCATTGTGCCATATCTGGACGATCTCCTCATCATGGCACCCTCATTCAGCCAGGCAGAATTGGACACCAGGACGGTAATATCCACTCTGGAGAGGTTCGGCTGGGTGATCAACTACCCCAAGTCCTCCCTACACCCGTCCAGGACAGTATCCTTTCTGGGAATGTCTCTGGATACAGATCTGGCCAGAGTTTTCCTTCCTCAGTCCAAGGTTCTTCTGATTCAGGAGTTGGTTCGGTCGCTCATGTCCATGCCTCGACCGTCCATCCATCTAGGGATGAGACTGGTGGGTTTGATGGTGGCCTCATTCGAGGCGGTTCCCTTTGCTCAGTTTCACACAAGGACACTACAGCTCCATCTGTTATCGGTCTGGAACAGGTCTCCTCAGTCGCTGGATCATCTTTTCAGATGTCTCCCCGGGTTCGCCGCTCGCTTCGGTGGTGGCTGAACTCAACCAACCTACTGAGGGGCAGATCCTTTCGGACTCCTCAGTGGGAGATAGTCACTACGGATGCCAGCCTCTCAGGATGGGGGGGCTTTTGGAAGGATCTGCAAGTTCAGGGTTTGTGGAGTCCCCTGGAAGCTCACGAGTCTATCAATGTTCTGGAATTGAGGGCCATTTGACTCATCAACTGCGAGACTTGCTGGTCCAGGTCAGGTCGGACAATTGGACGGCGGTGGCCTACATCAATCACCAGGGAGGAACCCGCAGCAGGAATGCCCTCAAGGAAGTGTCTCTGATCCTGGACTGGGCAGAGAGACATGTCCCGTGTATCTCAGCAGTTTAAATCCCAGGTGTGGAGAACACGGAGGCGGACTCTCAGCAGGATATCAGCCCGCAAGGGGGAATGGTCTCTCAATCCCAGGGTCTTTCACTCAATTTGTCTCAGGTGGGGGTCACCGGCGGTGGACCTATTTGCCTCCCGTCACAATCACAAACTTCCGGCTTTTGTGTCTCTGGCGAAGGACCCACTGGCTCTCGCGACGGACGCCATGTCCCTGAACTGGAGGGATCTGGGGTTTCTGTACCTGTTCCCTCCGTTTCCCATGGTGGCCAGAGTAGTGCGCAAGCTTGCTCTGGAGAGAGCAACAGCAATTCTGGTAGCTCCAAGGTGGCCAAGACAGGTCTGGTTCGCAGACGTGGTAAGGTTGGCAGAAGATCAGTTCGTTCTACCCCTGCTGCCAGATCTGCTCACACAGGGTCATCTTCGTTACCCCAATTTACCAACGCTGGCTTTGACGGCGTGGCTGCTGAAACCTCCATCTTGAAGGAGGAAGGTCTTTCTGACGCTGTTATTCAGACTCTCATTCGTGCTAGAAAGAAGTCTTCTTCATCCGTGTACTATAGGACTTGGAGGTCTTATATTGATTGGTGTGAGTCTAGGGCCTTCCCTTGTAGGGAATTCTCTGTTTCTAGAATTTTGGAGTTCTTGCAACATGGTCTGGACTTAGGGCTCCAACTCAGTACTCTGAAGGGGCAGGTGTCTGCCCTGGCGGTATTTTTCCAAAAATCTTTTGCACTACATCCTTTGGTTAAGACCTTTTTCCAGGGGGTTACGCATGTGCGGCCTCCTAGGAAGCCTTTGATTCCGGTTTGGGATTTGAATTTGGTTCTTTCTGCGCTACAGGGTCCCCCCTTTGAGCCCTTGCATGATATTCCTTTGTCTTCCCTTACGCAGAAGGTGGCATTTTTGGTAGCTATCACTTCAGTTAGACGTATTTCTGAGTTGGCGGCTCTGTCTATTCAAGCTCCATATTTTGAAAGACATCAGGATAAAGTGGTTTTCCGTTTTAAGACGGACTTTCTTCCTAAGGTGGTTTCGTCCTTTCATTTAAATCAGGATATTGTACTGCCCTCTCTCTGTCCTAACCCCAGCAATGACAAGGAGAGGGTCCTGCATTCTTTGGATGTGGTTCGTGTTGTGAAGTATTATTAGGTGGTAACGTCTGCCTTTCGCAAGACTGATGCATTTTTCGTGGTGCCTTTTGGGCCCAAGAAGGGTCTAGCACCCACAAAGTCTACCATCAGCAGATGGATTCGTCAGGCCATTGTCGGGGCCTATTCTGCTAAGGGGAGAGATCCTCCCTTTCGTGTTACAGCTCATTCTACTCGTGCGGTTGGGGCCTCCTGGGCTTTTCAGCACCAGGCCTCTGTTGAGCAAGTTTGCAAGGCCGCTACCTGGTCTTCTGTTCACACTTTTTCAAAGTTTTACAAGGTTGATGTGCGGGCCTCAGCGGATGCTGTTTCTGGCCGCAAAGTTCTGCAGGCTGCAGTAGTTTGAGTTGTGCTTTATACCTTGTTTTTGGATCCCCACCCTTTATGGACACTGCTATTGGATGTCCCACAGGTAATGAATATCTTGAAGCGGGGTGTGTGACATACTTAGAATAATACCATTTTGTGAATACTCACCTTGTAAAATGGGTATTATAAGTATGTCACACACCCCGCTTCAACCCGCCCTTTGGATTCTGCATCCTTCATATGGTGAACTTTGCGTTGTTATGACTGATATTTGGCTCTTCCTGGTCCTTTACCTTACTGCTTTCTTTATACTGGGTAATGAGTGGGAGGTCCCAGGTACTTATGGACTGGGAGGGGCTTTCTTTCCTCCAATCATCTCTGCAGAAGCCCTCTACAGGACCATACTACCCACAGGTAATGAATATCTTGAAGCGGGGTGTGTGACATACTTAGAATACCCATTTTACAAGGTGAGTATTCACAAAATGGTATTTTTATGTGCTGCCCTGGAGAGCGATGCATATGAGCACTGTTTGTTGTGTTGGTCTGATTTAATTTATTTTTGACTGTTGATCCACTTTAATAATTAAAGCGGACCTTCACTCTGAATAAGAGCCTATCTTATATGTTTCCCACACCCTGTACATACAGATTGCTCACATTAATCCAGACCTTCACCCTGAATAAGAGCCTATCTTATATGTTTCCCACACCCTGTACATACAGATTGCTCACATTAATCCAAACCCTCACCCTGAATAAGAGCCTATCTTATACGTTTCCCACACCCTGTACATACAGATTGCTCACATTAATCGGGACCCTCACCCTGAATAAGAGCCTATCTTATATGTTTCCCACACCCTGTACATACAGATTGCTCACATTAATCCAAACCCTCACCCTGAATAAGAGTCTATCTTATATGTTTCCCACACACTGTACATACAGATTGCTCACATTAATCCGGACCCTCACCCTGAATAAGAGCCTATCTTATATGTTTCCCACACCCTGTACATACAGATTGCTCACATTAATCCAAACCCTCACCCTGAATAAGAGTCTATCTTATATGTTTCCCACACCCTGTACATACAGATTGCTCACATTAAAAATCATCCTACCTGCATCTACTGCAAGTTATGAGCCTTCAAACATCCAAGATGGCGGCTTATGGAAGCCGCCATCCTATCAGGCAGCCTGCAAACAGGAAGTGCCTCCTGACTGTGCTGCTCTGCATTCTGGGACTGCTGACCTTTACCTGACCCCAGCTCTGCTCTGTCTGAGCAAAGCACAGCTATAAACCGCCCCCCTGTACCTTATCCCACTCTCCTCTCCTCAGTAAGTGGGATGCTTCTGAGTCAAGATGGCGGCGCCCGTATTCTAAATTCCTGAACAGAGTTGCAGCCCAGTGGGGGAAAGAATAATAAGTTAGTGACCAAAAACGTAAAATATATTAATTTTAGATGCTGGGGAACCATTTTTTTAAGAGTTTGGGATTTTGATTAAATCACGCTGAAGGTCCGGTTTAATGCAGCACTGTGTCATCAAGCCGCAAACTGCACAGGGTTAAAGTGGACCAACACCCTGCCTGATCGGCCCGGGAAACTATAAGATTCTCAGGCCGATCAGATCCCTCCCGGCGGGGCATTCAAAATTGGGATGCCCCGCCGTCTGAAACCCCCCAGGACCCCTTATTCACCTTACCTTAGTCCCGGTCCAACAGCGCATGCGCGGGCCGCATCTTGCGCCTCTCTCTAGCAGGGCGCGTGCCATTTGTGAATGGCCAGCACGGGCGCGCTCCCTGGGAAGCGCGAGATGCGGCCGCCAGCGTGCTCGGAGCCTCTGTGGTTGTACGTCCCTTGGACGCGCATAGGACCCCGATAGGGGTGCCCCGCGGAAGTGGACCAAAACCCAGGATAGTGAAAATCCTAAGTGTTGGTCCACTATAAATGATACTTTACACTCATACACAGGTATGAGAGCTTAAAAAGGTTTTAAAAACTAAAACATTAGAGCTGTGAAAAATATAGATCTACTTACCTAACTCTGATAAGTCCCGATCGGGGGGAAATTTCATTTCGGAAGGAGTTCCCTATTTGAGCAGCAGCAAATGGCAGTTTTCCCTGATTAAATTCCAAGAGGCGCTTGAAGTTGAGGAAGATTCCTTGTGCAGTTTCTGGTCTGAGATACCTGGGGGGGTGGAAAAAACGGACCGTTCAGAGATCAGCCAAAAGGATGAATTATCTTCCAGACATCTGGTGTGACCAATGCCGACCAGCCAAGCTGCACCCCACGCCGACCAGCCACCGGCATGGCCAGTCCTGGATTCTAAAAGACTACAGGGCTGGCCGATCGAGCAACCTTGGGGCATCACGAATTTTCACTGGGTTGTAAACCTTTCTTCCGCCCGCCCCCGATCTCCCTGAATTTTACTTACCTCCTGCAGTTTAGGCACGGGCTTCCCCTCCCACTCATTTAGATAGGCTGGGTGCAGGAGTGCACCGTACACCACAGAGAGGCCGGCCCCCCTATACCAGAGCGCTAGTCTAAACAGGGCGTGCGCGCATGCCGACCCTGCTTATAGACCCCACACATCGGCTGGATTGAATAGAAATAAAGCAATCAAACCAAGGCCATGTGTGCAGGCTTTATCCATTACTCACCCTGTCATGTTACCCCCGGGCCCGATGGAGGTCTGGAACATCAGATTGAAAGACACTGGAGGAGTGAGGTCGTTTAGTGTGATGGGAGACTTCACATTGTACTTGACAAAGAGGTCAGCCAGTTCTTGTTGCCCATAGTTGTCCATCTGTAATAAAAAAAGACACAAAAAAAAAAAAAAAGTCCAGCAAGCTGCTTTAACACACCTATGCAGATTGGGTGCAGATGTAGCGTCTGTTCCAGTTTGGCAGCCTTCAGAGGAAAGCCAGCAGCCAGCCCTAGAATCTTTTAGATTTCAGGGCCAGGCCTTGTCCTGCATTAAAGATAATAATCACCCCCAACCACATGGCCAATCACTGCTGAGAAATAGTCACTGGATTTCTTATTCCCGAATCCAAGAGGAGTCGGCAAAGAACTGACACCTTTAGGAATATATATACAATAGAGATATCTATCTATCTATCTCTCCCATATCTCTCTATCTCTCCCATATCTATCTCTCCCATATCTCTCTATCTCTCCCATATCTATCTCTCTATCTCTCTATCTCTCCCATATCTATCTCTCTATCTCTCTATCTCTCCCATATCTATCTCTCTATCTCTCCCATATCTATCTCTCTATCTCTCCCATATCTATCTCTCTATCTCTCCCATATCTATCTCTCTATCTCTCCCATATCTATCTCTCTATCTCTCCCATATCTATCTCTCTATCTCTCCCATATCTATCTCTCTATCTCTCCCATATCTATCTCTCTATCTCTCCCATATCTATCTCTCTATCTCTCCCATATCTATCTCTCTATCTCTCCCATATCTATCTCTCTATCTCTCCCATATCTATCTCTCTATCTCTCCCATATCTATCTCTCTATCTATCTATCTCTCCCATATCTCTCTCTCTATCTATCTATCTCTCCCATATCTCTCTCTCTATCTATCTCTCCCATATCTCTCTCTCTATCTCTCTCCCATATCTCTCTCTCTATCTATCTCTCCCATATCTCTCCCATATCTCTCTCTATCTCTCCCATATCTCTCTCTATCTCTCCCATATCTCTCTCTATCTCTCCCATATCTCTCTATCTCTCCCATATCTCTCTATCTATCTCTCTCTCTCCATCTCTCTCTCTCCATCTCTCTCTCTCCATCTCTCTCTCTCCATCTCTCTCTCTCCATCTCTCTCTCTCCATCTCTCTCTCTCCATCTCTCTCTCTCCATCTCTCTCTCTCCATCTCTCTCCATCTCTCTCTATCTATCCCATCTCTCTCTATCTATCCCATCTCTCTCTATCTATCCCATCTCTCTCTATCTATCCCATCTCTCTCTATCTATCCCATCTCTCTCTATCTATCCCATATCTCTCTATCTATCCCATATCTCTCTATCTATCCCATATCTCTCTCTCTATCCCATATCTATCTCTCTCTCCCATATCTCTATCCCATATCTCTCTCCCATATCTCTATCCCATATCTCTATCCCATATCTCTATCCCATATCTCTATCCCATATCTCTATCCCATATCTCTATCCCATATCTCTATCCCATATCTCTATCCCATATCTCTATCCCATATCTCTATCCCATATCTCTATCCCATATCTCTCTCTCATATCTCTCTCTCATATCTCTCTCTCATATCTCTCTCTAATATCTCTCTCTAATATCTCTCTCTCATATCTCTCTCTCTAATATCTCTCTCTCTAATATCTCTCTCTCTAATATCTCTCTCTCTAATATCTCTCTCTCATATCTCTCTCTCTAATATCTCTCTCTCTAATATCTCTCTCTATCTCTCTCTATCTCTCTCTATCTCTCTCTATCTCTCTCTATCTCTCTCTATCTCTCTCTATCTCTCTCTATCTATCTCTCTCTATCTCTCTTTTTTTTTTTAATAATTCTGTGTTTATTGAAAGTTTTCCAGAAAAGAAACAAAGAACACATTTTTCAAACAGTACAAACGTAAGATAGCAAAGGAACGTACAATGTCAGTCTATGCTAACACGATGTATATCAATTAGGACATTACAAAGGACATCACAAATCAACCACTGAAAACACACAGTAAGTCCTTCTAAACAAGATCTGAACAGTCAGGCTAGCGGCTGTCTGTAAGGTAACTAGCATCAACATTGACCTAAAAGGAACAAATAGGAATGAGGATGAGAAAACCCAGAGGTGAGAAGAGGAAGGGGGGAAGGGGAGGGAAGGCAGGGGGAAGGATAGGGGAGGGGCAGGGAGGGACGAGGGGGAGGAGACAAGGAGAGGAGGCTCCCCGATTCTGTCCATGTGAACCCGAGTTCTTTAGTGGTTCAGCATGGCCCAAGCATCAGCAGCAGTCAACCCAGATCTGTGTCCGAGCCAGCCCAACCGTAACTGGCGCATCACACAGAGGGAGAAGGCCGAAGGGGCGGAGGACTTTGTTGTGAGCAGAGGAGCTCCTTGCCCTCCGGGGACTCCATGAACACCATCCAACCATACCAGGTGATAGCAAATTTCTCATGTGTGCCGTCACGAGAAGACATAAGGCTTTCAAACCTCATGGTATCATTCACCCTGCGGCACCACATGCTTATAGAGGGAGGTTCCCTGTTCTTCCACACCTGTGGGATGCAGCATTTTGCTGCATTCAGCAAGTGACAAGTTATGGAGTTCCTGTAGCGTTTCAGAGGAATCTCCGAAACGTGGAGGAGGCAAAGGGCAGGATCATCAGGTATTATTGCTCCCGAAACTTCCTCCGTGACCTTTCTGACCCGGTTCCAGTATTCCTTAAAGTGGACCAACACCCACGGGTGATCGGCCCGGGAATCTATAAGATTCCCGGGCCGATCACCCCCCACCCCGCGGGACATCCGAGATCGGGATGTCCCGCGGGGTGAAACCCCCCCCAAACACCCCAACTCACCTACCTTATCTTCGGCGGCGGCCGGCCTCCGCCGCCTCCCTCGCGCCCCTGTAGGCGTGCGCGCCTCCGCGCCGGCCGTCTGCGAATGGGCGGCGCGGGGGGCGCGCGCGTCAAAAGTGACGCGAGGGAGGCGGCGGCGGCCGCCGCCGCTTGGACGTTCCGGATCTTCCCTTGTACGTCGGCGCTGGGAGCGGGGAGAGGTGAGTTTTTCGGGGGGTTGGGGGGGTTTCACACAGCGGGGCACCCCGATCGGGGGTGCCCCACCGAAGTGGACCAAGACCCAGGATAGTCAAAATCCTGGGTGTTGGTCCACTTTAAGCAAAGGGCAGGACCAGAAAATGTGCAAAAGATACCCCCTCTCACCGTCACACCTCCAGCAGTTTGGGGAGACGTCAGGGTACCACCTGTTCAGGTCCGATGGAACTCTGTACCATCTTGATAGCAATTTGTATCCACATTCTTGAATCTGGGTACAAATTGAGGACCTGTGCGGCAACGCCAAAATCCTCCGACGCTGCTCAGGGGTCCATGATGCGCCAAGGTCTCTTGCCCACTTTCCCAAGTAGGGGGGGTCCTCTAAGTCGGGCGGGGCCACAAGGAGTCTGTATGTCCTCGAGAGGACGTGTCTCTCCGCTTCAGTGCTGCGGCACATTTCCTCGAAGCTCGTAAGGATCTGTCTACCCTCCCTATGGTCCCGCAAAGAGGCCAGAAAATGACTTAGCTGTATACATTGCCACCTGGACCACTCCGGGATCCCGGCCCCCCGAGCCAGTTCACCCAAGTCCGCCCAGCCTCCCACTCGGACAAAATGGCCAGTACACAGAGCGCACCTTCAGGAGAAAGGAGCGAGGAACAAGCACTGGGAGAGCCTGAAGGAGATAGAACAGACGAGGCAGGAGGGTCATTTTGACCGCATTGCACCTCCCAAACCATGAGAGTCTCCCTCTACCCCACCTAGCAGTCTCCCTCTCAAAATTTTTCAGGAGCGGGGAGAAGTTGAGAGAGTATATTTTCAGATCACTACCGATGTTGGTCCCCAGATACTTAATGCTACTGCTGGCCCAGCGGAACGGGAAGGAGTTTTTGATGTTTTCAAACCTACGGGGGGGAATGTTCACATTAAGGGCTTCGGATTTCTGGAAATTGATCTTATAGCTTGAAAGGTTCCCATACTCCCTGAGTTCCCGCATAAGATTAGGAAGCAAGACTTCTGGATGGGATAGGCAGAAGATTAAATCGTCTGCGTAAGCCGCTACCTTATAGTGGCCCGACACATTCTCCACTCCCCGGACGTCTGGATTCCCCCGCACCCTGCACAAGAAGGGCTCAAGAGTCAAGACAAAGATCAGGGGCGACAAAGGGCAGCCCTGTCTTGTGCCGTTCCTGATTGCAAACGAATCAGACAGGTACCCATTCACTCTCACCGACGCCGAGGGGGAGCTGTAAAGGCTCCCTATCCAGCTTAGCATGTTTGGGCCGAGTCCAACGTGGCTAAGCACCGATGACATGAAACTCCAATTCACCCTGTCGAAGGCTTTCTCGGCGTCGGTAGAGAGCAAAAGAGAGGGCACGTTCTGCGCCTGCACCAGATGGATCATATTTAGAACCTTAGTAGTGTTGTCTCTGGCCTCTCTGAGAGGCATGAAACCCACCTGGTCCAGACCTATCACCGAGTGCAGGTGCGGGGCAATCCTAGTCGCCAGGACCTTAGCAAATAGCTTTACGTCCGCGTTAAGGAGTGAGATAGGTCTAAAGTTACCACAAAGGTTCATGTCCTTCCCCTCTTTGGGGATGACCACTATGTGTGCTCTAAGAAAGTCTACAGGGGGGGGGGGGAGGGGACCCCTTAATAATAGAGTTCAACATATGAAGGAGCTTAGGGCCCAAGATGGGGAACAGCTTTTTATAATACTGGAGATGCAGTCCATCGGGGCCCGGCGTCTTGTCAGTGGCTGAGTTGGCTAAAGCATTATGCAGTTCCAGCATAGAGATAGGACTCTCAAGCTCAGCGCATATCTGGGTCGGAAGTTTGGGCATCCCCGAGCCCTCGATGTACCGCATGCATTTCCTTGCGAAGCCTCCCTCCCCGGGTGTGGGCAAATTATAAAGGTCTTTATAGAATTTGCGGAAAACCTCAGCGATAGCTTCCACCCTATGAACCATTTTCCCCTCAGGGTCCGATATTTTGGGTACATACGTTGTGGCTCTCTCCGCTCTCAGGGCCCTAGCTAGCATTCTGCCACATTTATCTCCAGACTCATAAAAAGCCTGCCTACATTTCGCTACTTGGGCTTTCAGCCTGTCTAAACAGACTGTTTTCAGTTTTTCCCTCAGCGACGTGAGGGTCGTGAGGTGGGCTGCTGCCAAAGATTCTTTATGCAGGGCCTCTAGTCTCCCAATCTCCTCAAGGAGGCGCGCAACACACTCAGCTTTTTCCTTTTTAATTCGGGAACCCTGGCTAATTAACACCCCCCTAATAAAACATTTGTGGGCCTCCCAAAGAGCTCCGGGTGACACCTCTGGGCTCGTGTTCAGCTCAAAATAATTCTTAAGTTCTTTCTGAACCACCTCAAGAACCCTCTGGTCCTCCAGCAACGACTTGTTCAGCTTCCAAGACCAACTTCTAGGGATGGGATTAGGGTCTCTAAGCGTAATCGTGATAGGCGCGTGGTCGGAAAGGGTAATGCTGCCAATTGAGGTGTCATCCACTCTACCCAACTGGCCGTGCGGAATCAGGAACAAATCCAGTCTAGAATAGGAATTGTGAGGGTGGGAGAAGAACGTGAAATCTCGTGTGGTTGGGTGCTGTATTCTCCAGGGATCTACCAGCTGGAATGAGTTAAGGACTTTCTTAAGGCGCTTCAGTCTAGAATACGCCATATGGGGGCCCCCCCTGGAAGTGTCCAAAAGTGGGTCCAGTGTCAGATTAAAGTCCCCCCCCAGAACGAGTAGCCCCTCCCGAAATTGACCCAGGGCCTCTAACATGCCTTCTATGAAGGAGAGTTGCCCTGAGTTCGGGGAATATATGTTAGCTAATGTAACCAATTCAGATCGTATCTTCCCCTTGACAAAAAGCCATCTGCCCTCCTGGTCACCCTTATAGTCTACAAGTTCCCAAGCAACGGATTTGGAAATCACAATGCTGACCCCCCTGGATCTAGAGTCAGGGGAGTAACTGTGGTAGGACCTGAGGAAATTCCTATCACCCAACGAAGGTGGATTGGCCGCCCTGAAGTGAGTCTCTTGAAGAAAACCTATATGGGCACCCAAACCCCACAGATTCCTTAAGATCAGCGACCTTTTCTCCGGGCTGTTCAACCCCTTGGCATATAGGGAAACAACTTTAGCTCCAGACCTCCCTGCCCCCCCCCCCCCCCCCCCCCCCGGATTGTCAGACCGCCAGATCTCCGCGATGGGGAGATCTCAGTCATCCTAGTGGAAAAAGTTACGCCCCCGGGAAAGGGACGGGTGAGTGAGACAAGGGAAGGTAAGGGAAGGGGAGACAGGTAGGGGAAGAACAAAGAAAACTACTTAAACAAGAACAAACAAATAAAACACTAAGCGATCCTATACGGAAAAAGAACAAGTCCCGGAAAGACCCACGGGCTGACCCTATCGGGGGGAAGGTGTCTGTCGGCGCGGAGCTGGGACAACAGTCACCCCCTCCCGCACCAGGCCAGAAAATCAGGCGGTGGGTTTGCGGCCCACCGACTTGCTAGAGGAGTGCAGCAAACCCAACGCAAAAACATAGCTCAACCAATAACCAACATAAATTGACATTAAAATAGCAGCAGCACAGAACGCAACTCAAAAGACATCAAGGTTCAGGTCTCTGCATCATAAGGTCTCGCCTGGCTTCCTCTTGCACGGCGTCGGCTCCCCGATCTTCTTGGGCCTCTAGGGCCCCTCCGAGCGGCACGCCCGGGCTGGGGGCAGAGCCACCCTAGCTGCCAGCCAATCAGGGACTTCGACTGGCTCACACTGGATGAAAACAAAGAGACCCGGCAAGTCCTTGGGCGATTTAACCAAAAACATGTTGCGGTCCTTGCGAACTATTAAATGGAAGGGGAAGCCCCACCTGTAGGACGCCCCATTGCGTACAATCACCTCAAGGAGCGGTTTCAGAGCTCGTCGCATTAACAGGGTTCTTCGCGACAAGTCCTGCATAATCTGAACATTCACCCCATCAAAATCAACATTCCCTTTCCTCCAGGCACCACGGGCAATGTCTTCCTTCAGGGAGTAACGGTGGACCCTGCAAATCACGTCCCTTGGTCTTGAGGGATCCGGGCCCGGGGGACCCAGGGCCCTGTGTACTCTATCCAGCTCAATTGGGGTGGCCGGTCCCTTTCCAACACAGAATTGAAGATAGCCGTTACAATGCACCTCAAGTCCTCGCCCGAGGAGGCCTCCGGGATGCCCCTCAGACGCAAGTTGTTCCTCCGGCTCCGGTTCTCCACATCATCTAGGTGAAGCATTTGGGACTGAAGAAGAGCCTCCTGGAAGTCACAGCGCTCCTCCAGCGCTTTAAGTCAATTCGCAGTCGTGGGCTCCATAGCCTCCAAAGCCGCCACTCTCGAGGCCACCCCGGTGATCTGTAGCTTGACCTCCCCCAACTCTCGCTTATGCGCCTCAGCATACTTCGCGATCAACCCCTCAATGTCGGACCTGGAGGGGAGGCCCCTCAACAACGAGATCGTTTCCAGATGGATATCAGCATCCTTGGAGGACCCAAAAGGCACACTCACATCGCCCAGACCACCGGACGCCGACGGGGCGGCGGTCGACTGCAGCGACCCGTTAAGGGGAGAGCGAGTCCAGGGGGCCCAAGGGTCGTCTCCCCGCTCCGGAGAGAAGCATGGCTGAGAAGGTGACATCGGCGCCGGACTGGAGCTAGCTGTGGGCCAAGGCACTTCTGGGGATGGCAACAGAGGCGGCGTCGGGGGGCTCAGGTGGGAGGAGCCTCCCTGCCGCACTACTATTTCTGGTTCCAAGGGAGGCGGGTGTCGGGGTCTTGGTGTCCTCTGGGGGAGACTTGCACAAGGGGAGCTCTTCGTAAATGGTTGGGCACTATGCCCCTGGGCCAGATCCCCACTCCTCTCTCCCCTTGCAGAGAACGCAAACCTGTGCAGACCAAGGCTCCCCGGCATGCTGGTATGCTGCCCAGGAAGCATCTGCTGCTGGAGGGGGGGGGGGGGGGGGTAGAGGGGGCACACCAGAGCAGGCAGAGGATGTGCTCCCCGGGAGAGGCGATGGGGGCTCAGCTGGCATGTGAGGTGGGGGGGGGGGGCGCAGGCAGCTCCTTCATTGTGTCAGGAGCAGAAGATTGACGGGCATTCATCGCCACTCCCCCTCCCTCTCCCCCGCACGATCGGTGCTCACCCCAGTGCGCAGGTCCCGACTTCTGGGCTCTCCCGCCCCTCGCGTTATCTCCGGGGACTCGATCGGGTCCTCGGAGGCCCCGCCCCCTCGCTTCACGGGCGCGTGCCTCCTCATCTCGGCGGGCGCCATCTTGGTGCACCCCTCACCACTCGGGGCAGGCATCCCAGCTTCCTCCTCCCTGCCGGAGTGTCCGGGGGACAGCCGCGCAACAGGCGTCCGCTCCTCTATCTCCGCACCCCGCTCCCGGCGCGGCACAGCAGGCGGGCACGTCATCTGCGTGGGCTCCTCCAGCGAGACAACGCTCGTCTCCGCCGCCATCTTGGTGCACCCCGGACCGGGGGCAGCCGCTGAAATCGCCCGATCCGCGTCCGGTAAGTGTCGGGCATCACGCTCCTCATCTGATCTCGATCTCCGCTGGGGTCCTCTCACCCCCTCAGGGCCACTCAGCTCGCCCTCTGCAGGAAAGTGCAGCGCCATCTTGGCGCGGCGGCACTCCGATCTCTCCTTCTGCAAGGCTGAGGCTTGATGGCGAGGGGGACCCTTCTTCAGTCCCCCTCCCCTCCGCTGCGTGTTCCTCAGCTTTGCCATCAGGTGTGTGGTGGGTCTGCTGCAGGGAAAACACCTGATAATAGGGCACTGGTGCGGGAGCTCGGGGAAGATGCCTCCTCACAGCTCCATGTCTAGGACACGCCCCCTCTATCTATCTATCTATAATTTTAGGTGCAAGCACTTCCCCTCGATATCGAGAAACCCTGTCGCTGCTCACCTGCGTTATCACGCTCTCCATTTCTGCCTTCTTCTCCGCCGGGCATTTCTTGTCTGACATCAGCTTCTGCAGATGAGCTGTCAGGATAGGAAAATATGTAAATATGTTTTTTTTTTGGGTTATCATGTCAGCGCTTCACAATAGATCTGGAGTTTAAATTGCTAATCTCTTCTAATAAAGGTTCTTGTGATAGATATAATTTCTCTAAATCTTTGGTCAGTCACACATCATGATATAAAGGGGAAAAGACAGAGCAGGAATCCATGTCAGGCTTCACATAGGGGATGAAAAAAAACCCTATTCAAGGGTAAAAGGTAAATAGGACTTTCTTTAAAGCGGACCTTCACCCTGAATAAGAGCAGGTCTTGTATGTTTCCCACACCCTGTACATACAGATTGCTCACATTAAAAACCATCCTAGATGTATCTACAACATGTTATGACCCTTTAAACATCCAAGATGGCGGCTCATGGAACATCAGGCAGCCTGCAAACAGGAAGAGCCTTTTGACAGTGCTGCACTGCATTCTGGGATTGCTGACCTTTTCCTGACCCCAGCTCTGCTTTGTCTGAGCAAAGCACAGCTATAACCCGCCCCCCCTGCAATTTATCGCGCTCTCCTCTCCTCAGTAAGTGTGATGCTTCTGAGTCAAGATGGCGACGCCCGTATCGTAAAGTCCTAAACAGAGTTGCAGCCCAATGCGGGAAAGAATAATAAGTATGTGACTAAAAACTAAAAATATATTAACTTTAGATGCTGGGGAATAGTTTAAAGTGGACCAACACCCAGGATGGATCGGCCCGGAAATCTATAAGATTCCCGGACCGATCAGATCCCTCCCCGCGGGGCATCCGAAATCGGGATGTCCCGCGGGGAGGAACCCCCCAGGAAGCCCACAAACCTTACCTCAGCCCAGTTCAATCGGCCGTGGCTCGCGCTTCCCTCTAGCAGGGCGCGCACCCGCGCCGGCCGTTTGTGAATGGCCGGTGCAGGCGCGCTCCCTGTTAGAGGGAAGCGCGAGACGCGGCCTCCAGCGCTCAGAGCCAGCTGAGCTGGTATGTCGGCCTTGGACACGCATACCACAGCGGCTCTGAGCGCTGTGATTGGCTGGCGCGGTCACGTGGGAGCGGGGAGAGGTGAGTTTTTGGGGCTTTCTGGGGGGTTTCAGACAGCGGGGCACCCCCCGATCGGGGTGCCCCACCGAAGTGGACCAAAACCCAGGATAGTCAAAATCCTGGGTGTTGGTCCACTTTAAGGGTTTGGGCTTTTCAATAAATCATGGTGAGGGTCTGGTTTAACTTTTTTTTTGTTTCTAGTGTTTGATTCGCTCCTTTGTTTTTTCTTTCTTAATTTCCTCTTCTTAAATTGTACAGTATAACTAACGCCATTAGCACAAGACCAGAAGTCATTTGGACCAATATAACAGAGGACAAGAGGATATAAAGACCAATAAATGAGGAGAAGCAGGCTTAGTCCTATACCTTTTAGAAGATGGTCAGCGCGAAAGCACTCTCCATTTTTCACATCTTTCACCATAAAATCTGCAAATTTGTCCACATGCCCAGATGTTCTGTGAGAATCAGAAAGGATAAAAAAATCCAAATCAGTCAAAAGAAGTCTTTTTTACAACCTAAATAATGTATGCCACAGAAAAGTGAGAAACATTGGCTTTGCTTTAAAGCGGTCCTTCACTCTGAATAAGTCCATCTTATACGTTTCCCACACCCTGTACTTACAGATTGCTCACATTAATCCGGACCTTCATCCTGAATAAGAGCCTATCTTATATGTTTCCCACACCCTGTACATACAGATTGCTCACATTAATCCGGACCCTCATCCTGAATAAGAGCCTATCTTATATGTTCCCCCCCCACCATGTACATACAGATTGCCCACATTAATCCAGACCTTCACCCCGAATAAGAGCCTATCTTATATGTTCCCCCCACCCTGTACATACAGATTGCTCACATTAATCCGGACCTTCACCCTGAATAAGAGCCTATCTTATATGTTCCCCCCACCCTGTACATACAGATTGCTCACATTAAAATCATCCTACCTGCATCTACTGCATGTTATGAGCCTTTAAACATCCAAGATGGTGGCTCATGGACCATCCTGCAAACAGGAAGTGCCTTCTGACTGTGCAACTCTGCATTCTGGGATTGCTGACCGTCTCCTGTCCCTAGCTCTGCTCTCTCTGTGTAAAGCACAGCTATAACCCCGCCCCCTGTACTTTATACCACTCTCCTCTGAGAAAAAGAGATGGTCAAAGCACACCTTACTGTTTAAACATGGGGGAATAAGGTTAATGAGAATCAGTGTTCAGCCCATCCAGGATCTCTGTTCTACCTTCCAGAGATATAATATATGCAAAGCAAGAGGAAGGAGAGGCCTCGCCTTCCTCTTGCTACCACTATCCTCTCCTCAGTATGTGATGCTTCTGAGTCAAGATGGCGTCGCCCGTATCCTAGAATCCTAAACAGAGTTGCAGCCCGATGGGGGAAAGAATAATAAGTGACTGAAAACCTAATATATATTAATTTTAGATGCTGAGGAATCGTTTAAGGCTTTGGGCTTTTCAGTAAATCATGGTGAACGTCCGGTTTAAGCCTTAGCTGACCTAAGCAGTCATTTTTTGCACTGCAGGCTCCCCTTCAGCTGCACAAGCCCCGCCCCTTAGCTCCATGAGTGGGCTGCTATTTAGTCAGAATATTTGGGAATCTATCTGTTGAATGGTGCGATATAAAAGGCCAGCACTGCAATTCCAAACTGGTGTACTGGTCACTTAATGGAAATCAATCCAGAATAATCCATAATAACATCCATGAATCAAATCCACAAAATCTCCAATGTTTCGGGGGAGCATGCGCCCTTTCATCAGGGATGGACAAACCAGCAGGTCAAACACATGAATGGGTTAAAGTGGACCAACACCCACCCCTGATCAGCTCCCTCCCCGCAGGGCATCCGAAATCGGGATGTCCCGCTGTGTGAAACCCCCCAGAAAGCCCCTAAAAACTTACCTTATCTGCGACGGACAAGCCCCCGCCGCCTCCCGCGCGCCCCTCTAGCAGGGCACGCACCCGCGCCAGCCGTTTGTGAATGCCTTCTCAGTCGCTCGTCCGTCGCCGATAAGGTAAGATTTTAGGGGCTTTCTGGGGGGGTTTCACACAGCGGGGTGTGGCACCCCGATCGGGGTGCCCCGCGGAAGTGGACTGACACCCAGGATAGTGAAAATCCTGGGTGTTGCGCAGGGCTGTGGAGTCGGTAGAAATGTGTCAACTCCAGCATAAGAAAGAATCTCTAAATAGTATTGTAGAATTAATGAAGCTTTCATAAGAAGCGTAAAATGTTATTTATAGATATATTTTATATTCTATCAATCTAAGACCCGTGTTAGACGGAACATTGGCTTACCGACTCCACAGCCCTGGGTGTTGGTCCACTTTAAATACTGTTGAAAATCCCGCCTGACATCATCAGTGATGTCAGCGGGTCCCATAGTAATAGGCAAATAGTTAAGTAATCAAACGGTCGGCAACTGTCGAATAAATGTCTGACAGGCGGGCCATGCTCGCTGCTTACTGCCCGTGCCGCGGTTGCAGCCCCCATTGTGTGGCGGGGGAGGACGTTTTCCCCGGCCTGGCTCAAGGCTCGCATGGCAACCAACGACGCACAAGCGACAGCCGTCTGTTAGGCGGCTCAGTGCGGCGGGAATGCTCGTCATGCAGCTTAGCGAGGAGACTGTACCCAGCACACGGGAAGAAGTAAAGGAAGGGGGACTATAGAGATAAGAACGAGGAATTAAGAGAAGGATGACGTAGAAAAAAAGGGAAGAGGAACAGAAAAGGGGGCACTCAAAAGGGAGGCTACAGGATCGCAATGAAGACCAACTCTATCTACTACCATCTAACTCTGCTAGGAGAGTTCTGGAAAACTCGTGTGTGGGCGGAGCCAGGCATGAGAGAGAGGCTGGTGAGGTCATCCCCGCAGGCTATAAAAGGCCCAGCACGTGAGGTGGGTCAGTGGGAGCACTTCTGTGTCTGTATGCGTTTCTGAGCCGCATAAATTATAGGGCCACAGCGATGTTTTTGGGTGAAATTAACACTCTCCTCATTTACCTCACTGCTGAACTGTGTGCTTATTTTTTTTTGTGTGTTATTCACTGTGTGAAGCCTCCCACGGAGCGCAAAGAAAGGGACTCGGCAAGGTCGGAGGACACGCTTGGTAATTTTATTTAGGAGAGTTTTTGAGGCCGTGACCACTTGAAGAAAGAAATATCCGGAAAATATTTAAAGAAACAGCATCATTTTCATCTGCAATAACAGAACTTATTTTCACCAAGATCGTTTGGTCTAAGGATAAGTGGACTGTTCTCAGTTCTCCTATTTACAGCATAGTTACAAAATTAGAGCATCGTCTACCTGAAGTTTATTATATAGAGTTAATCTTACATTTTAAACAGATTGTGTGTGTACCGACAGATTGTTTGTATTACACAGATCATACAGTGTGTTTTAAAGGTGTCCAAATAGCCATTTATGTTAAAGTGACCTAGACACAAGTTTAGCCTTTGTTTGAGATCCCCCCCCCCCCCCCCACCCCATATTTTTCAAAAGTAGAAATTATACTAGATTCTTGTAGTGTCATTTATTGCCTTAATCCAGTGGCTATATACACCAACTATTGTGTTCAATACTTTGCCTAATATACAACTGTTAAATTCTAAATTGGTTCTTATTTATCTGGTGTGGTGCGTTTTATTCTGATATTCATTCTATCACACACAACACACTCAAGAAGGAAAGGGATGCAAGGAGGGGGAAAAGGGGGATAAAGAAAAGAGGATAGTAGACGAGAACCAAGAAAAGGATGGAATAAGAAAGGAGAGGATATAGGAAAAAGGGTAATGTAGGAAAGGGGGGGGGGGGCAGGAAAGGGAAATAAAGCCCAGAAATTCCACATGGGGATATAACAAAATAGGACCAAAAAGAGGAAGGGAGCCAGAAAACAGGAAAAGTGGGGAGGGGAAAAGCTGAATGGCGGACAGGGGAAAGGGAAGAGGGATCAGGAAGAAGGGGAAAAGGAGAAAAGCAGTAAGTGAGAAGGAATCAATGAGAATGCTTAAAGTGGACCAACACCCAGGGGTGATCGGCCCGGGAATCTATAAGATTCCCGGGCCGATCACCTCCCTTCACCACGGGACATCCGAGATCGGGATGTCCCGCGGTGGGGGACCCCCCCCAAAAGCCCCCAAAAACTCACCTGATCCTCTAGGCGTGCGTGCGCCCGCGCCGGCTGTTTGTGAATGGCCGGCGCGGGCTGCGCGCACTGTCGAAGGGGCGCGTGGGAGGCGGCGGCAGACGCGCTGTCTTGTCCGCAGCTGTCACCCGCTTGTCCGTGGCTACGTGGGAGCGTGGTGAGGTGAGTTTTGGGGGGTTTCTGGGGGGTTCTACACAGCGGGGTGCCCCCCCTGAAGTGGACCAAAACCCAGGATAGTCAAAATCCTGGGTGTTGGTCCACTTTAACATGCACATATGTCAACGTATGCAATGTCATTGCCACACGTATGCAATTACTGATGCCTGTCATCTCAGAGAGTGAAAGCAAAAAAAAAGTCCAGAACAATTAGAAAAAGCAAAAATAATGACCCCCCCCCCCCCCTCAAGATACAACTCCCCTTTTCGCTGCTCTAAGTGCTCTCATCCAATCATGTCCAATTAGTATGCATTGCATAAAGTGATGTTTTGAACAGAGAATCGACATAGGAAGTGGAAGCGGGTGCATCCCCATTTTCCCTGCACACTCCCCACGGCCGCATTCCCAGCACCCCTGCGGCCAAGAGGCGCTTCAGCGTTTATCTGGGCACGGAAGCGCACATTGGCCACAGGGTTGCAGAGAATGCAGCTGCGAGGCGGCCGGAAAGGTGAGTGATTGCGGGCCTGCTGGGAAGGGTTCATAGAGTGGGGCAACCTGAACGCTGGTGCCCCAGGGGCCGGACATGGAGGCGATAGGTCCACTTTAAAAAGGTAAGAAGCTTGATTTTCAGTCATATCTTTAAAGTGGTCCATGACCCTGTAGGAAAGGTTTACCCCTCTTTTCAGCCCCAGGTCCCAAACCCGCACAGGCAAGATCATGGAGGTGCTGCACCTTCTGATCCACCAACACACTGAGATCTGCTGCTGGCTGGGGGGGGGGGGGGTGAGCTGAATAGTGGGGTTAGGAGGTGCAGAGGTAGAGCTTTGAGCTCCGGCAGAGGAGCCTGTTCACAATTAACTACATTCCAATATACTTCCCCACCACCCCAAAAGGATAAATCAAGGCCTGCATCATCCAAAAGACTAACTGAGCAGCTAGGGTCACTCTCTGACCCCCGAGTAGACATATGACCAAAGCTGTCAGTCTCATGAAAAAGATGATCAGCTAAGGAGATGACAAGTCCACAGCTAAGTGTAAGTCTATGGCCTACAGTGCTGCCAAGCCACTACTTGCCCAGAATGCCGGAGCGTCTTTTTTCAATGAGAATTACAGCACCTCCTTCAGCTGAAATCATGGTGAGAAGTGACCAATGAGAAATAGAATGATCAGATGTGGGTGGGTCTAGATTATAATAATGAGAGATTTCATAATTACTTGAGAACTTGTTCCGGGGTCAGCATGGTGCAGTCGATCTCCAGGATCTGCTCCTCTTGTATAAAGTGCTGCCGCCACGTCTGGATGATGTTATTCTTTAGTGCACACCCGACCGGACCAAAGTCATACAATCCACTGACCCCTAAATGCAACGAGAACATGATCGGTAAACAGGACAATACAATAGAACATTCAATAAAAAGGCAAGAAAAACATTTCTTTACGGTTAGGCAGTTATGTCCATCTTTCTCATTACCACCCGGTCTCCTCAATGTCACTCCTCCACTCCCCTGTTAGGTTTATTACAGAGTATTTAATTCCAGGTCCCTGGTCATGCTTATATACCAACCTCCAATACTCAGCTTATGTCCCCCAGCAGCAGCTACTTACTAGGTCTGTTGATCAGGTCCCGCAGCCTCTTAAACAGGGAGTGCGCCTAGGTCGTGCCTTGCACACCCCCTCTGCCACAATAAATGGAGAAGCGCCTCTAATCAGGAGGGGCGCCCTGGTGGGGGCACCATCCTCCAATCAGGTGGGCTGCCCTGGGGGGGGGGGGGGAACGGCAAAGGCGCACCATTGACATGTTCCACATCCGGGCTGTGAGGGGAACTCGGAGCTGTGACACGGCTGGGGTAACATCAGCCTCCCTGCAGCTATTCCACCACTATCTTCTTCTCTATATTACAGCCACTGAACCAATAGTAAGTGCGGTGTCTTTCCTTTTTACATAAGTGGAATAATACTATAACAAATAGAGATGGTACCAGTAATCTAATATGCTTTGCCAACTAGGTGCTTGGTGCACATTACTTGACATTGATGGTGAAGAGGCTAATAGGACTGTACTATCGTTCTTCAGCCTGCTGTCGCTTAATCAGCTTAAGTTGGTCACATGGGATTTTCAGGTACTTTTATGTACACATAGAAATTTTGGCTAAATAGACTATTATGACTATGTCAACTAAATCTTGTCTGTTGGATGTTTCTCTTTTTCCTTTTCCTGTTGTCCCTCTTGCTGTCCCTTTGTTTGTACTATTCAGGTATAATTGTATGAGCATTGTAACCAAGGTGACTTGAAATTTCAAGGAATTGAGGTCCAGAGGAAGCCCCCATTAGGGCGAAGCTAGTCTACCTCTACTACTAAACAGGATTACCTTCTAACAATGATATGTGGACAGTAATATGGTTGTATTTCTATTGTATCAACAAACCTTGTCCCTTGCTTTTTATATTTCGCCAGGCCCATATGTTGTGAGGGCTTGTTCAATGTTGTTCAATGTTGTCTATACATTGTACTGATTCTTAGAATATATAATATGCTAATAAGCATCAATAAAAAAATGTGTATTCAATTTTTAAACTTTTTGGATCAACTTGCTTTCTGTTAATGGCGTGGTCACACATGGAGGCCCAACTAGTCTGGGGTTGACCTATACCCAGCTCCTTTTTCTTTTAACTCCAATCAAGAGGGCTGCCCGGGGGGGGGGGGGGGGGGGCCCACCGGCCTCCAATCAAGAGGGCTGCCCTGGGGGGGGGGGGGGCCACCGGCCTCCAATCAAGAGGGCTGCCCTGGGGGGGGGGGGGGGCCACCGGCCTCCAATCAAGAGGGCTGCCCTGGGGAGGGGGGGGCCACCGGCCTCCAATCAAGAGGGCTGCCCTGGGGGGGGGGGGGGCACCGGCCTCCAATCAAGAGGGCTGCCCTGGGGGGGGGGGGGCACCGGCCTCCAATCAAGAGGGCTGCCCTGGGGGGGGGGGCACCGGCCTCCAATCAAGAGGGCTGCCCTGGGGGGGGGGGGCACCGGCCTCCAATCAAGAGGGCTGCCCTGGGGGGGGGGGCACCGGCCTCCAATCAAGAGGGCTGCCCTGGGGGGGGGCACCGGCCTCCAATCAAGAGGGCTGCCCTGGGGGGGGGGGGCACCGGCCTCCAATCAAGAGGGCTGCCCTGGGGGGGGGCACCGGCCTCCAATCAAGAGGGCTGCCCGGGGGGGGGCCACCGGCCTCCAATCAAGAGGGCTGCCCTGGGGGGGGGGGCCACCGGCCTCCAATCAAGAGGGCTTGTACACTACACTAACAAGATCAAAACATTAAGATTTTGTTATGTGTGCCACGCTACATGCATTTGTGATGTTCGGAGTTCTTCTTTACCTGTTCTTTATTCAGTGTGTGATTGTGATCTTATACCTTTCCCCGCCATAATTCTTACACTATAACCAGCCCCTTTGCTGCAAAGCAAACAGCACTTGAGTGTTACCGCTTTTCCCCATCAGGCCCGTCGTCAAAACAGGCTGGAGTGCAAATCAAGCAGCACAGGGCTTTTATTAATCCCAGATTTATTGAAAAATACAACTTTAATTATAGAAGGATCTAACTACAGGAAGCCTCGTTCAAGTACAAACCAACCTGCAGCCCTAAATCCTTTCCAATAGAGGAGAGTGAGATCACACACTCTGTTTATATTCTAACCCCTTATATATTGACAGGGAATGGGACTATGGCCTCTCATGTGTGGCATAGATTACTGGTTGCTAATGTAATGAACTATAGGGCCCCTTCTACCTTCCTGTCCTAACGGGTCACCCTCCCTTCTAGTCATATAAGCCCAAATACGGCATTCCAAATTACGAAAATTAGATTTAAAGCAGAGCAAAACCCATGTGGTACAGCCCTGGAAACCCCTGTGGTACAACCCTGGCAGGCTGCTAGCCTATAGCGCAGAGGTACTCAACTGGCGGACCGGGGTCCAAATGCGGACCTCGGTGCCAGATTTCCGGACCCCTGCCCCCTTTACTTGATCAGTGATGTAGTGCTTAGTCTCTCTGCCAGTGTCATGACTCCCTGGCACTTAGCATTGCAATAAGTACTGCGGGGGCAGGAAGTGCTTTCTTTGGGGATGTTGATGGGGGTGGCGCGAGTTATGTTATTCGAGCTGCAACCTTATCAGTTGGCTTGACTGAAAATGGTGATTCTGGGGTTTGTGTAGAGGGCACAGTGGTTTCTTTGCCCCATCCAATCCTGTCCTCCCGCCCAGCATAGGCCCATCCATGTACCGCCATCTCTGCCCTATCCATCAGTGTCCTCCCAGCTCAACCCCATCCATCTCTTTTCCCCCAGCTTTGCCCCATCCATTCCTGTACCCCCAGCTTTGCCCCATATATTCCATCCCTATCTATTCCTGTCTCTCTAGCTCTGCCCCACCCATCCATGTCCCCCCCAGCTCTGCCCCATTCATCCATGTCCCCCCCAGCTCTGCCCCATTCATCCCTGTCCCCTCAGCTCTGCCCCATCCATCCAGCTCCCCCGGACCTTCGTCTCTCACCATATTCCTGTAAATGGACCTTTACAAGAAGTGGTTGAGTACCCCTGCTATAGCGGGATGCCCCGCTGTCTGAAACCCATGGAGTCGCCGGTACACTTGCCTTTACCGGTGGCTACCACGATGCTGCGTTTGCCGGCCGCTGCATCCCCAGCTTCCCTGTAGCTGTGCCCGCTCCACCTTTCTGAATGGCTGGGCCCGGGAGCAGGCGCGTCCAGGGATGCAGCCAGTCAGAGCGCATCTCCCGGCACCTCATTCAGCCCCCGTCGCCTGACACCTTCAGATCGCCGACTGGCTGATCTCAACAGGCGAACACATTTCTGAGGCAGCCGGAATCTTATGTGACCCTAGGACCTATCCCCAACGGGTTGGTCCTGAACCATTTCACCATGAGATGCAGAGCTGGCCTGAAGCAGCATTGGTAACTCGTACAGGCTGGCTGAGCTAAAAAGGGTGCAACCCCCATTAGGCTGATCCTTCTTAGGCCTGAAACAAAGCTACAGAGGTGACAATTGCAAAAGACCCGATATGGCTAAGCCTCATCATACAAGAGCCCCAGGCCAAATCTGGATGCAGAGCCTAATAACCAAAATATACTAGTATAGTGGAGTCCGCTTCCAACCTGGAGAAAGATAAAGAAGACGGGACTCACAGGGCGACCATGAGCTGATCTGCCCCTGGAGAATCCAGGTAGGTTCCCAACCAAGTACCAGCTGGTGTCAGACCTGCTTAGCTTCCTAGATCATGCGCATTCTGGATAGAGTGGATGACGACTCGAACTCTACCCAGGCTCCTTCATCTGAACCCCCAAGACCGAATCCTTTTTTCCCTATTACATGGCACGGACTGCATGGTTGCGGCGGGAGGATGCCTTAAACATGTCCTTTTGTACTGATTTAGCCGTCGCCTTGTACACCGCTCCGCGGCGGGCGGCGCTATGGTGTGAGGCGTTTTCTGACTGCAGAGGGCGCAGGCGCGAGTCACGTGGGCGTCTCTTTTGCGCTCTTGGGGCGGGGCTGGGGGATGACGCGTATCGCGTCGTCCCCCCGCGGCCCACCCCATGAGGTTCTCGTGCCGGCGCCATCTTGAGCTGCTGCGCAAGTGGGGCCCCTCTTCTCCTATTACTGCGGTGCTGCTCTCATTCCGGATTCGGCTGTGTTCCGGCGGCTGGGTAGTCTCCTGACTTTGGTCTTCACTGGGAGTCACCATCTGATCTGGCACTGCGTGTGGCCAGCATTGAGAGGCGGTTGGCCAGGCCTGTTACTGGTAAGGCCTCAGGCAAGAAGCATCAATTGGACCCCGTATCCCCCCTTTTCCCTGAGGAGGAAGATGGATCTGTTGCTCTTGGTAGCCGTGATTCCCCAGAGGAGGGGGAGCTCTTCCAGGACTCTGACTCCTCTGGGAACCAGCAGGAGGGGTACGACAGTGACCCTGGGTCTGCGTCCGGGGAGGATTCATGGCTCCCCGATGACACTGATAGAATGTTGTCTGACATTTTTGACACCTTGCACATCGCCGCCCCCCCCCCCCCCCCCCCAAGGTGGCTAAGAGAAAACAGGGTGAGCTTTTTCGTCCTGATAAGCAGCATCTGGAGTTCCCTGAGCAGGGTCACTTCTCTAATATGGTGCTCAAGGAGTGGGAACGTCCTAATAAATTGCCCGCGGTGCCCAAGGGGTTGGATAAAAGGTATCCCTTTTCTGCTGACCTGGTCAAGCGATGGTCATGGGCAAAGTGTAACTGCAAAAAATACCTCTGAGCAGTTCACTGCTATGGACATAAAAGAAAAGAAGCTGCTCCCATCCGCCTTTATTCATTTGAATTGCCATGAGCACAAGCAGGGAGGAATTCAGTCAATATGGATTTCTCCCTGTGAAGTGTTCTAAAGGGAGGCTGGCAGCTTCCCAGGTGAGTAGCTCTCAGATATTTGTCTGCATTGCACGTCCCAACTTTGGGGACTCAAAATTAAGAGTAGGGACCACACTAAACACAGAGTGCCTTGCAGGGGCAGTGTGGCTTCCACATGTATCTGCAGATATATGCAACCAAATCTCTGTCTTTCCACACAGCTAGACATGTTTGTTGCTTGATAATTAGTTGATTAGAGGGTTAAACTGGGCGGTAAATTAGTTCCCAGGCCCTGAATAATAATAATAATAATTTTGTATAAATAATAGTGATTGAGCTGCTCCCACCCCCCTTTATTCATAAAAGAAAAGAAACTTATGGTGTATCTCCTCTGACCCTGTTGAGAATCTTTGAAGTATCATCAAGTAAGAGATGTGGAAGTGGGAGCCAGTTCACATCAAAACAGCTATGGGGGGGCTATTCTAACATCCCACATCTTTTACGCATTATAAATCATATTACCTCCATATATGGCAAAAGCTTGGTCGTAAAAGAAGCGTCTCTTTAGCGTGTCCTCCATCTTGGTTCTGTCCACTATATCATCTTTAGGTTGAAGAGACAATTCCTAAAAGACACAGGAAATGGACCTTAATTTCTACTTTCCAATAGCTTTCAGGGGCCTTAAAGCGTAAGTTTAGTCAAAAAGAAACCACCCCCTACTGAGGCAGAATGTAGGGGGTTAGAAAGAAAAAGACCTCTTACCTTAGCCACAGTCCTGACAGCTATTTAGAAATGACTGGCAGGGGTGCACGCATCTGATGGAGGGGTGCTGGAGAAGCAGAGGGAAGACTGGGCATCTGCCACAGGAGCCAAGATCGAGGTAAGGTCGCAGCCCACCCCAGGGGTTTAACACAGGGGTATAACCGTAACTTAAAAGGAAATCATGACATTTTGTAATATTAAAAATACATATAAACACGTTGGCTATTGAGAGGAGGGGGCTCCTATACACCTGAACTGAATACAAATCCCCAAGCTTGTGGTTTATTCTCTCATAGTAGAATACAATCCAGGGATGACAGGTTTAGTCTGTCACCCCAGATGTCCTTTTCTTTCCATTGAAAGAAAGAAAAACAAGCCTGGCAGGATATTTGATGCGGGGGGTATAAGTGATCCCCCCCCCCCCGCCATCCAGCACATTTATATGGATTTTTATCATTGGGCCATTTTTTCGTGATAGCGCTTCTTTGGGGTTCCCAGCCCAGCCCTCAGCTTTCATGCAGCCTGTCATCGCCCCCCCCCCAAATTGAGTTGTTTAAAATTGACCAAAACCCAGGATTTTTACTATCCTGGTTTTGATCCTTTCCCCCGGGACACCCCGAACGGGGGTGCCTCGCTGTGCGAAACCCCCCAGATAGCCGATGCCAACTCACCTCTTCCTGGTCCTACGGCGCGCTCAGAGCCACTGACATTACGTCGTCTAAGGCCAGCGGCTCCGAGCGTGCTGGCAGCTGCCTCCCCCGCTTCCCTCTAACAGGGAGCATGCCCGCACCGGCCATTCACAAATGCCTGGTGTTGGACCAGGAAACAAGGTAAGTGTATGAGACGACCTGAGGGGTTTCGCACAGTGCGACATACTGATTTTGGATTCTCTGGGGGGAGGGAATCGGTAGGCCAGGGAATCTTATAGATTGCCAGGCCAATCGGCATGGGTTTTGCTCCACTTTAAGTTACTGCCCAAATTGGGCTTATGTGCACAGGGGGAGGGAGGGGTGGGTAGTGTGCCACAAAATGCTTGGATTTCCTCTTTAATGCACAGCAATGAATAAGTATTGTATTTTTTTTAAAGTGCTCTTCCATGTTGCCATATTGTGACCTGCAACACATGAGCAGATCACGACTCTCCTACTTGTAAGATACAGATATCAGCAGGAATGAAGCTAAAATAACAGGTCGGGTCACCTCTGGCAGCCACGTGCCTCTCCCAGATGCCATAGGTGTGGTGCAATGTTTGGGGTGAACGGGATGACTGTCACTATGAAGCAAGCAGGGCCGGTTTCTGCGCTTTTAGCAGATCACCAAAGTAAGCTAATCATTGCAGGTAAAGATGAGTAGCCACCTCCCAAGAGTCTATAAGAGACCCGATGGTCGCTCTAACAATGCGGGATGCCCTGCTCTGTGTATTTCCAGTACACACTCCCATGCCAAGGATCCCATCCCGCAGCATTTATCCTAGGCACAAGGGGGTGCAGCCGCTGGTACACGCTCTATTCACCTTTTCTTGCAGCTCTGAACTCAAAAATCTGAAATGGAATTTGATTGCGAGTCCCGTGGGAACGAAAAAAAAAGGCTCGTTTTCAGGCAATCCTGGGGGATGCTCACAGCATCCTAAATCGGGATGCCCAAGGCGGGAGGACCAAACCCCAGGTTTTGTTTCTCTTTAAACCGGACCTTCATCCTAAATACGAGTCTATCTTGTGTATGATTTCCCCACCCTGTACATACAGATTGCTCACATTAAAAATCACCCTACCTGCATCTACTGCATTTTCTGAGCTTTTAAACATCCAAGACAGCTGCCCATTGAGTTTCAGGCTGCCTGCAAACAGGAAGTGTCTTTTGACTGTGCTGCTCTGCATTCTGGGATTGCTGTCCTTTCCCTGACCCCAACTCTGCTCTATCTGTGCAAAGCACAGCTATAACCCCGCCTCCTGCACTTTTGACCTCTATCCTCAGTATGTGAGGTTTCTGAGGCAAGATGGCGGCGCCCATATCCTAGAGTCCTGAGCAGAGTTGCAGCCCAGTGGGGCAAAGAATAATAAGTAAGCAACTTAAACGATTCCTCAGCATTGTAAATTGATTTTAAGGGTTTGGGCTTTTCATTAAATGATGCTGAAGGTCTGGTTTAAAGGCTTTGATATTACTTCTACTCTTTCCCTTTTTTTTAGCTGAATGATTACAGGACTGAGGATCTGGGCACTTTAAAGCAGAACAAATCCGGAGATATTCACTATGCTGTGTTTTGTTTCTTTCCCTGGGGGCTTTCCACTGTGTCACACCTCCCAGAATGCCGATAAAAACCTCAGTCCTTCAGCGCATGTGCGGGCTCTCATCACAGCCGTATGTTCTGCATATTTATGATGCAGGCAAATGCCTCTGTTTGGACACAGATCAGGAGTGTGAGCAGCCGCCTCCCCGGTTCCCTTTAGAATGAGGCACCTCAGCCCAGAGATGCAGCGCTGGTTACATTGCAGAGAGAGCAATTGTAAAAAGGTGAGTTTTGCTTAGATCCGGGGGAGGGGGTTACACACCAGGGCATGCCTCAGGCCGGGGGGGGGATGGGGGGGATGGGGGGTACAGTGGCCGCTCTGGCTTTTGTTCCGCTTTGAAGTAGACTTGCACTGCTTTGAAACTCAGAGGAACACTAAACTAATCTTTGTTCAGGAATAGGTTACCCTGAAAAAATGTTTAGGGCTCAGGACTGTAACCACACCTTGCAATTGTTATAAATTTAGTCTCAATTTATTAAATACGTTTAAAAACAGAATTAACCATTTGTGACTTTCATGTATTATACAATGTGTGTATCTTTTACAATTCTTTGCCTCCAATCATCCAAAGAACTCATAAGCGTTACCAGTACAGTGTTTCATCAATTTTCAAAAAAAGGGGCAGACGTATCATGTTTCGCCTTACACGGCTTCCTCAATGCCCTGGTACTGGTGATGTCACATGTAATGTTGATGACCCATAATATAGTCTAAATATTCCACAAGGCGGACGGGTGGTGTGCACTTTCCTGGTTGCGTTGGATTGCTCCTTTAGAGGGATTCGTTCTCTCCCAACCTTAAAGTGGACCAAAACCCAGGATTTTGACTATCCTGGGTTCTGGTCCTTTCCCTGGGGGCTCCCCGCTGTGTGAAGCCCCCCAGATCGCCGCAGCTAACTCACTTCTTCCCGTTCCCACAGCGCGTCTAAGAGCAGCGGCTCTGACAGCGGCATCCTCCGCTTCACAAATGCTGGCACGCGCACTGCTAGAGGGAGGCGGAGGATGCGGCCATCAGAGCCGCTGCTCTTAGATGCGCCGTGGGACCGGGAAGAGGTGAGCGAGATCGGGTGATCTGGGGGGTTTCACACAGCGGGGCGACCCCGGGGAAAGGACCAAAGCCCAGCATAGTCAAAACGTTTGACTATCCTGGGTTTTGGTCCACTTTAAAGAGCACCTATACCTTTATGTGGTCACCTTCCATCGCCAAGGCCAGTGCCCCAAAACAGCCGGTGTTTGTTTTACATCAGTCTTCTCCCAATATCCATAAAAAACAGGAAGAAGTATTGTGGTCAGTGGTCCATATGCTAATTAATTCAGTTACAACCAAATGATAACAGAATGGAAGTTAGGTTGAGTTGCTCCCCATTGCTAAGTTGTGTGTACTTTAACTGATGCATCATCACTGGGGGCGGGGCTGCTCAGCCAGGGAGCAATATGGCTGACTGCATCCGATTTGTGGTGTTAAGAATATTGGGCAAAGGCTGAGGTTAAAAAAAAAAAAAAAACGAAACACCAGCTGTTTTGGGGCTGAGGATAGAAGGTGACTACATATACCTGCCTATAAGTATAGGTGCACTTTAAAGTGGTCTTTCACTCTGAATAAGAGTCTATCTTATATGTTTCCCACACCCTGTACATACAGATTGCCCACATTAATCCAGACCTTCACTCTGAATAAGAGTCTATCTTATATGTTACCCACACCCTGTACATACAGATTGCCCACATTAATCCGGACCTTCACCCTGAATAAGAGCCTATCTTATGTGTTTCCCACACCCTGTACATACAGATTGCCCACATTAATCTGGACCTTCACCCTGAATAAGAGCCTATCTTATATGTTTCCCCCCTGTACATACAGATTGCCCACATTAATCCAGACCTTCACCCTGAATAAGAGCCTATCTTATATGTTTCCCCCACCCTGTACATACAGATTGCCCACATTAATCCGGACCTTCACCCTGAATAAGAGCCTATCTTATATGTTTCCCCCACCCTGTACATACAGATTGCCCACATTAATCCGGACCTTCACCCTGAATAAGAGCCTATCTTATATGTTTCCCACACCCTGTACATACAGATTGCTCACATTAAAAATCATCCTACCTGCATCTACTGCATGTTATGAGCCTTTAAACATCCAAGATGGCGGCTCATGGAACATCAGGCAGCCTGCAAACAGGAAGTGCCTTCTGACTGTGCTGCTCTGCATTCTGGGACTGCTGACCTTTTCCTGACCCCAGCTCTGCTCTGTCTGAGAAAAGCACAGCTATAACCCACCCCCCTGTACTTTATCCCACTCTCCTCAGTAAGTGTGATGCTTCTGAGTCAAGATGGCAGCGCCCGTATACTAAAGTCCTTAACAGAGTTGCAGCCCAATGGGCGAAAGAATAATAAGTTCCTAAAAACCTAAAATATATTAATTTTAGATGCTGGGGAATCGTTTTTTAAGGGTTTGGGCTTTTCAATAAATCGTGGTGAAGGTCCGGTTTAACCCATCAGTCAGCCCTGATTTAGAGAGATTCTCACCTCTTCCATTTAATCACAGTACTTACAATCCATTTCCATATGATAACAGGGAGCAAATAGCTACACACACGCAGAATCTATGGGTTTACTTTAACTTAAACATGGGTGGCTAAGGCCAACTCTGGGAAGTTTTATTTCAGTGTCTCTAAGCAAGCATGTTAAAACAGAACCAACCCCTTATAGTGCCGGCCTTGGAATCTAAGACTATAGGTGCGGCTGATAAAGTAGGGTATCCTGATTTGGGATGTTCTGCTGTCTGAACCCCCGTAAAAACCTCGCACACATTTCTGGAGCTCCCAGGTGCATCCCCGGCCTCCATGCTGCTGGGAGCGACCTGGAATGCTGCCACTCCCGCTTTTATTGGGGCTCAGCCTACAGCACTGATTGGATGAGAGCACACACATGCATTGTGGGAACAGTGGAGAGGTACGTTTTTAAGGCAATCCTGAATTGAGAAGCCCCAGAAAACGTATCCACTGTTTACACTACCCACAATCCAGTGGTGATACAGCTGCCGGGTCGGGGCGCAGCCATCTTGAAGAGCCTTTACAGAGTGGCTTCCCAAGCTCTGTGCGCTTTGTCCACCCATTCAAGCTCCTGGGGGGGGGGGGTGACCTAAGTTTGGAAAATCATTTAGAAGAAAAACACTGCAACAAAACAGGTATTAGCTGCTAAATATGGCGGGAGGTTTCCCCTGTTTACCTTTGCTTCCAAGGTCCTTTTTCTGGCTTTCAGCTCGGCTACCGCCCGGTCCACGTCCACCTGCGGGGCTTTCTCTTCCTTTAGTTTTCGGACAAGGTCTCCCTGTAGGATGAAGAGGATTCCAGCTTTAGTTAATTTCATATAGTGCCAACATATTCTATAGAGCAGCAGCTTATAAATCGAACACCTAGTGCCTCAGGCTCTCCCGAAAAAGGAGACAAACTGCCAGTATGACTTTAGGTCCTGCTTTACAAAATCCACGTATAGGATTCACAACCTGCAATGCAAGGAGGAAAGGGGAGGCACACATGTCTGGGGATGCCAGAGCAGTTCTTGAAACGCCAAGTGGCCATTTGCCGAGTAGGGTGCAAAGGGCTTAGCTGCTAATTTGAACATCTAAACCTGAAACAGCAACATTTTAATTTGCATGCATGTCTGCTTTTCAGCACAAAAATACAGCATTGTACTCACCTTTCTATTCTCCTGGATACACAGCAGCAGCATCCATAGCTCCACAGCTGCCCGATGGCCACTACCTCCGATCCCTATTGTACCCCTGTCTGTGGTCATGTTGGTGATGTTTGTGGCTGCCCCGGCTCCAGGAACTTGTTCAGGGATGGGCATTTAGTACAGTCCTTTGGCTAAAGTTTGGCTACTTTCACACTATTATCTACTGCGTTGTGCCTCAGATAATGCAAGTGCTACGACCGCAGCCCCATGAGCCATCCTGTAGTTCCTAGTCCCTACAGGTGGTCTGAGGAGACCAATGGCATTGGCAGCAAGGAGCATCAGCAGGGCAACATGGTGGCAGAAGGTCCCGACCTGGGGAAGGACCCCAAGAGGACCCAGCATCGATGGAGATGAGGGTATCTACCTGCAATGCTGCCCATGGACATCTATGGCCAATGTTATGCTCCCGTTGTGGGCCAAATGGCGCAACGTGCACACAGATGTGAAAGGGCCCATTGCCCTTTCCACCCTTATTGTGGGTATAGAGTATATCAGAAATCGGGATGACCCATAAAGACCCATTTGTAGAAGTTGCCTCTTTTTATGAGCATCGCTTGTACACCGCTCACAATGCAGCTTAGAGAAATAAGCCGCCACTTCCAGGGTCTGATCCTTTGTTATTACTCCCATACAGATGATCCAGCCGAGCGTGACACAGAGTCACAACCACCGGTTATCTATACATGGAAGCTCAAAAGTCCCCTCTGAGCACGATAGACGTTACCATGCTGGGTATCCCCAATATTAACCACTTCTATTTCATCCTATGGATGTCACGTGACCGGCATCAGCCAATTGGATTCTCCAGGTGCCCACTAAGAGAACCAGATAAGCCACATGAATGGGACCATTAGGGAGCATGGAAGTGGCAAAGACAGGAATGCTGAGTCTTGGGCTGCCAAAGGGTGAATGCACAGCAGGACATTCCAAATCCGGATGCCCCCGTACTTACAGGGTGAGCGGACCTCCAGACAGGAAGTCCTCCTTTAAAGTGGCCCAAAACCCACTGCAATCGGAGCTGATTGGACGAGCGGCCGCACATGCGCCGTAGGACCTGGAAGAAGTGGACCAACACCCAGGATTTTGACTATCCTGGGTCTTGGTCCACTTCGGCGGGGCACCCCGATCGGGGGTGCCCCGCTGTGTGAAACCCCCCAGAAACCCCAAAAAACTCACCTCACCTCAACTCAACGCTCCCACGTGAACGCCGCAGCCAATCCCCGCCAACGTCCAGGCGGGGATCAGGAACGTCCAAGCCGCTTCCGCCGCCTCCCGCGCGTCACTCTCGGCGCGCGCGCGCCCCCGCCGGCCATTCACAGAGGGCCGGCGCGGGCACATCTGGAGGGGCGCCCGGGAGGAGGCGGCGGCGGCGGATCAGGTAAGATGTTTTGGGGGTTTCTGGGGGGTTTCGGGATGTCCCACGGGGTGGGAGGTGATCGGCCCGGGAATCTTATAGATTTCCGGGCCGATCACCCCTGGGTGTTGGTCCACTTTAACTTTGGCGATTTGGGGGGGGTTTCACGCAGCCGGGGATGCCCCGGTGGAAAGGACCCCTCACTCCAATTTGCTAATTTCCTCCATGGAGCTCCGTATACCCATGGGGATAGAAAACAGCTGCACACCTCCTAATTGAGCATGAGCAGCTGCCATACAGATGCAGATGTTTCCTAGGCCCTGTCTCTGAAGCAGGGATCACCAATATCGTGAGGGAGGGAAGGCGAGACTTGTTTAGTGCTCCTGTAGTCAAGGAACCTCCCTGCCATGAGAGGGTTTTCTTCTGCTTTAACTGAGCCGTTCCCTATATCCCAACGTTATACCCTTGTTTGTAATCACATCATAGGAAGCCACTGCATATGTTGCCGCTATATATGAAGTTCATGGATACATAGTGGAAGCACATGGACAAATATAGGATAGAGAGAGAAAATCTTCAGTTCTCCATCAGCGTGTGGTGCCTGCAGAGACGTGGCGCAGTACAATGGACGAATAGCATCCCTCTGTGCTGTCTCATATGGTGAGCGGGGGAAGTTTAGGAGAACGTGGCAGGGGAGGAGACTGAGATTCCACATACAGGGGAGACGTGCTGGGACATCCTAAACTATTCAGAATGCGAAGATCGGATATATTAAAGCCCCACTCCAGACTTAGCGCATGGAAATGACGTTCTGAACAAAGGAAGGTGCTAAGGGTGAATGACTTTAGCACATTAATCATTAACAGTTCATAAAAGAGCGGTTAGGAATTTTAGGTGGTTTTGGAAAGGGGATGGAAATTATTTAAAGATGACCAAAACACACTGCCCCCAGCCAAAAACAATCCCCCATAAACCCATTTCTTAGCATCAAAAAGTAGTAAGCTTTAGTCCGTTTCACATTTATTAAAGCGGACCACCACCCTGGATTTTCACTTTGATGATTTCTTATCCCAATTTGGGGTACCCTGTTATATTGTAAGCCCCAGGATCCCTCGAAAACCGCCCCAGAATGGCCAAATAGCACTTACACTCCAGTCATAATTTATTAAAGTGGACCAAAACCCAGGATTTTGACTATCCTGGGGTTTATTCCTTGCCCCCAGGGCACCCGATCGGGGGTGCCCCGCTGAGTGAAACCACCCAGATCACCGAAACCAACTCACCTCTTCCCGGTCCTACGGTGCATGCGCGGTCGCTCATCCAATCAGCATGCGCGGATCCCAGCGCGTTGGCGGACGCATCCTCCGCTACCCTCTAAAAGCGAGCGTGCCTGTTCTGGCCATTCACAAATGCCTGGCACCGGCACGCAGCCTGCTAGAGCGAAAGCAAGGATGCGGGCGCGGCTCGCACATGCACTGTTGAACTGGGAAGTAAGGTAAGTGTATGGGCGACCTGGAGGGTTTCACACATCGGGGCATCCCGATTCTGGTTGCCCCGGGGAGAGGAAATCGAATCGATGAAGAGCCTCTTCATACCCCTGCCTGTGGGTATGTGCCTCAAATAGAGATAAGGCGGGGATGCCCGCGAGGCCAGCATATGCGCCATGGGAATCACTACATGGGTGTGTTTATACATTATTTTCATGATACCATGGCTTTATTTCTGGTGATTGTTTTTTTTGTGATATTTTTTGATTGGTACTGTGATATATATCAGTGGTTCCCCTTCGGGATGCCTAAATAATATGAACAGGTGATTATATTTTCATTGGTGAATAGAGTAGATTGATATGTTTATGAGTTGTTATGGTTGCGAATATTAATTTTTAATTGATTGTTTGACTACTAGCACTTGCACTTTATGAATTGTGTAGTGATCCAGAGCATAGGCAGGATTTGCACGTTTAGTTGCACTGTTGGAACACTTTGTTGAATGATTTAGCACATATATATTTAGGTATTTGATATCAATTAGTGTGGTGAGACTCTGCCCATCGCCTACACACCTTCATGTTGGTTTGTCCTGTGTGTCATTGTCCCATTTATATGTTTTTTAAGGGATTTTAATATGTTGAGTGTATTGTATGTAGTGACTATAAATATGTAATTAATAAAAATGTATTTTTATGATCAATTTATGAGTTGAGTGTGCCTCCCTACATGCTTTTTTGTCCCAGCGCGCTGGCGGACGCATCCTCCACTACCCTCCGCTAAAAGGGAGCGTGCCTGTTCTGGCCATTCACAAATGCCTGGCACCGGCACGCAGCCTGCTAGAGGGATAGCAAGGATGCGGGCGCATCTCGCGCATGCGCTGTTGGACTGGGAAGTAAGGTAAGTGTATGGGCTACCTGGAGGGTTTCACACAGTGGGGCATCCCGATTTCGGTTGCCCCGGGGAGAGAGAATCGAATCGATGAAGAGCCTCTTCATACCCCTGCCTGTGGGTACGTGCCTCAGATAGAGATATGGCGGGGGATGCCCGCGAAGCCAGCACATGCCCCATGGGAATCACTGCCTGGGTGTGTTTACACACATGTACCAGGAATGAGAATATCTAAACAAAAAATCTCCAGGGCCAGCCAATTACCCAACCCCTGGGGCATTCCAATGTTGGGATGCCCTACTGTGCGAAGCATGGAATCGCTGCACTACCTCACCTAGCCCCATTGCAATGCTGCATGCCGGGTTACGTACCTGCTGCAGGCATTTGTGAATAGCTGGCACAGGTAGGTCCCCCAGCTAGAGGTAAGCAGGGATGCAGCCGGCATAATATCATCACAGTGGCTAGCAGAGCTGAATGGAGCCAAGTACGCCGATTGGATGAGTGGGCTATGTCTGCGTCGTGGGAGCGCCGGAGAGGTGAGTTTTCTCAGCAATCCATGGGGATACTCACAGCAGGGCATCCCAAATAGGGCTTCCTAGGTGGTGTTCCTCTTTAAAGTGGTAGTCCAGTCATGGGGTAACCTTACCCTCCTCCACTGTCCTCTGTCGCCAAAGGCAGGACAGGTGATCCTAGAGGCTAGATCCTAGAGACTCCCAGGTCTCTGTATGTCATGGAACGGATACCCAACAGAGAGCTTGATTAGGTAAGTCTGGGGTGGGGGGCACCTGACAGATGTTTCTGAGTGCTGATCTGAAGAGCTTGCCATTCATGAGCCACACTGGGAGACATTGAGCAATGAGTGATGGCTTCCTCCCTGGCACCTGGCCTCTGGGTAACCCGGCAGAGCCAAAGGTCAATTGCTGTGTTTACAGGACTGTAAACCTGAATGGGAAGGGGGCTGCAGGAGATCCCCATCCCCCTTTGCTCACCATAGATCTTTCTTATGGCCGAGTCTCTGAACAATCCTACAGACAACACCTGAATAGATTAGTTAGTGCTGTTTATTTAGCGTTGGATTATTGTCCAGATATGTAAGGTGGGGGGGGGGGCTCTTACACAGATTGGTTACAATTTTCCTGATCTGATCGCCCACACACCTCACCTTTCTGTCCGCCCCATAACACATGTGCAGGCTCTCGTCTCATCATCTCTATATCCTGCCTGCAGAGTGCTCCTGCCACCAGCCCATGTGAATGGCTGGATGCGGGAGCAGCACACCTCAATTGCAAGGAGACTGGGATGCAGTCAGAGAAAAGTAAGCGATCAGGATGCCCCAGGGTTACTTAGTCAGCCCTAGAGTATTTTTGACTCTAGAGACGATTACCAGGGTTTTGGTCAACTTTAAATGTCCTGTTTGTCACAATAGAAACCTCATTCAACAGCAAAACTGTGGGTGCCACAGAAACCCCACATCAAATGCTGGTCCTGATGACACCCAATGATTTTCAGGAAGTGACGCTTAGTCTTCTTAAAGTGGCTCAAAACCCAGCTCGATTAGCCTGGAAATCTCTAAGAATCCTAAACAGATTGATTATCTCCCTCCGGGGAATCCGAAATTGGGATGCCCCACTGTGTGAAACCTCCCCAGGTCGTCTCGTTCACTTACCTTGCTTCCTGGTCCAACGGAGCATGCGCGACCTGCAGCCACATCCCGTCTATCCCATCGCATTTGTGAATGGCCGGCGCGGGCATGCTCTCTGTTAGAGGGAAGCGGGGGATGCGGCCACAAGCGCGCTCGGAGACGCTGGTCTTAGCCGAAGACTTAGATGCCGTGATGTCAGCAGCTCCGATCTGGGGGGTTACAGACAGCAGGCCACTCCCGGGGGAAACGACCAAAACCCAGGATAGTCAAAATCCTGGGTTTTGGTCTACTTTAAATGTCCAGTTTTTCACAATAGAAACTTTATTCAACAGCAAAACTGTGGGTGCCACTGCCACAGAAACCCCACATCAAATGCTGGTCCTGATGACACCTAATGATTTTCAGGAAGTGATGGTCAATCTTCTAAAAAGAACCTGCATTCATAGCGGGTGCACCAAACAGCACCAAAATCTTAAGATTGGGCAGCTCATGCTCACCACTTCCGCATTCCCTTAGCAGTACGCCCCCCCCCCCCCCACATGACCGGCAGCAGGCTGTCAAGTTTGCAATCTCACCCTCACAACTCATATGCGGGTCCCCAGAAGCATCTCCAGCACCCCTCTATCTCTTGCACTCACCCACGCCAGGCATATCTGAATGGCTGGTGCAGACAGCCAGAGGAGGCTGGAAATTTCTTAAAGCAGAACAAAATCAAGAATTTTTCCTTTGCCACATGGCATCTCATCAACGCCACACCAACCCCAGATTCAGCTGTACTGCCACTGGGATACCCCTCTGCTGCCACAGATTTATCCATACTGGCAGTGGGATGCCCTCCCTCCCCAGCCACAGATTCAGCCATATTGTTAGGGATGCCCCGTATGCTGCCACCGATTCAGCCGTACTGGAGTTGGGATGCCCCCTCTGCCACCCTAGATTCAGCCATACTGGTGCTGGCATGTCCCCTCTGCTGCCCTAGATTTAGCCGTACTTGCCCTGGGATGCCCCCTCTGCTGCCCCAGATTCAGCTGTACTGGTGCTGGGATGCCCCCTCTGCCACCCTAGATTCAGCCGTACTTGCCCTGGGATGCCCCCTCTGCTGCCCCAGATTCAGCTGTACTGGTGCTGGGATGCCCCCTCTGCCGCCCTAGATTCAGCCGTACTTGCCCTGGGATGCCCCCTCTGCTGCCCCAGATTCAGCCGTACTGGTGCTGGGATGCCCCCTCTGCCGCCCCAGATTCTGCCATACTGGTGCTGGGATGCCCCCTCTGTTAACCCCAGATTTAGACATAGTGGTGCTGGGATGCCCCCTTTGCCAGCCCAGATTCAGCTGTGCTGGGATGCCCCTCTATTGGCCCAGATTCGGCCGTACTGGAGCTGGGATGCCCCCTCTGTTGCCCCAGATTTAGACATACTGGCGCTGGGACGCCCCCTCTGTTGCCCCAGATTTAGACATACTGGCGCTGGGACGCCCCCTCTGTTGCCCCAGATTTAGACATACTAGTAGTGCTGGGATGCCCCCTCTGCTGCCCTAGATTCAGCCATAGTAGCCCTGGGATGCCCCCTCTGTTGCCCCAGATTCAGCCGTACTGACACTGGGATGCCCTTGCTGTTGCCCCAGATTTAGACATACTGGCACTGGGACACCCCTCCGTTGCCCCAGATTTGGACATATTGCCCTAGATTCAGCCATAGTGGCCCTGGGATGCCCCCTCTGCCGTCCTAGATTCAGCCGTACTGGTGCTGGGATGCCCCTAAATTGCCCCAGCAGTAGTGGCACAGGATGCCCCCCCTGTTGCCCCAGATTCAACCGTACTGGCACTGGGATGCCCCTGCTGTTGCCTCAGATTTAGACATACAAGTGATGGGATGCCCCCCTGTAGGCCCTGATTCAGCTGCACTGGCACAGGATGCCCCCTCTGCTGCCCTGCTCAGTGACGCAATTTTTTTTTATTGGATGGTCACTTTAAAGCTGACCTATCAACCAGGGCAATCAAAAAGACCTAAAGTAAAAAAAATAAAATAAAATAAAAAAATGACTCTGAGTTGCTATTCAGGTTACGTGGTTAGGTATAAATTTGAGGAACCCCATTCATATTTCTAATCAGTGGAACTCCCGGCATTTCCAGTCACCCTCACCTGGCTGTTAGGGTTGAGCTGAGACTTGTAGTGCTACAATCACTGGGCTGGAAAGGGTTAACAGGCACCACATGGCATCTCATCATCACCAGCACAAACCAGAAACAGAGTGGTTGCCCATAGCAACCATGACTAACCAATGAAGTACATAGGTTGCTAGGGGCAACACCTCACAATTCCCTTCATTCAAAGGCTAATTATTATTATTAATGTTAATAGGTCACACCACACAGTGACAGGGCTTTCCATTCATTTGCCCCCCTCTCAGATCTGCCCCGGCGCCTTGTCCCCAAATGTCACCTGTTCCTTGACCGCCAGCCTGAGCGGTGCCAGTAACTCCTCAGCGCTGCCCTCCATGGTTGCTGGGCGGCGGGATACCGAGTTGCTGGGGTGTAGTGCGGCGGCGGCAGTGGCTGCAGTAGAGGGGAGCCGGCTGTGCTGGCGGAGGGATGTGCTGGCCGAAGCGCGGAGCTGCAGCAGCACCAGGGCGGGGAGGGATCTCAACACGCGCCGCATCACACCTCACTGCATGATGAAATCTCTGCCGTGCCGTCGGCCGCAAAGCGACACCGCGCGACTGCTGCTGTCCTGTACGGCGGTGGGGGGACGCTGCCGCCGCCATCTTGGGTGCGGGCAAACTGATGTTATAAACCCCAATGCTTCTTAAAGTTCTTTTGGCCATACATTAAGGTTATCAAAAGATTTAGGGCCTTATTCATGAAGGGATAGCGCCAGGTAGTGCCTTGTAAACGAGAGGTAGCGACAGGTGAATGCCAGATACGGCACGCAATGACACATTTTATCAAGCAGATTCTGGTGAGCAACTGGAACAGCGCCATGTAGCTCCCGATTCATAATTATCCCAGCCTCAGCGTATAGCGCCGGCGTTCAGCCTTGCAGAGCGCCACATATGACCTCTCGCTACCTGTCGCTCTCCCATACATTTCTATGGTCGTTGTTTTACTTCTCTTTAAACAGGGGGTTTTTATTTATTTTATTTTTTATTCTCAAATAATGTTGTGACCTCTCCTGGCCTAGAAAAAGACATTTTTGAATACATTTTCCATTTTTTCTATATTTATGCAGAATTGACATTACAGGTCTGGTATTAAAGTGTTCATGTTACAATGTTATTACAATGTAATTCTATATGTTTTTGCTTTGTTACTGGTGGATGCATGATCAAAAACAGCCTTTAAAGTGGACCAACACCCAGGGGTGATCGGCCCTCACTCACCGCGGGACATCCGAGATCGGGATGTCCCGCAGGGTGAAACCCCCCAAAAAAAACCCCAAACTCCTTACCTGATCCGCCGCCGCCTCCTGCGCGCCCCTCTATACGTGCGTCTGTGAATGGCCGGCGCGGGTGCGCGCACGCCGAGAGTGACGCGCGGGAGGTGGCGGCGGACGCGCTGTCTTGGACGCCGCTGTCACCCGCTTGGACGCCGGCGGGGATTGAACGTCGGGGTCACGTGGGAGCGGCGAGAGGTGGGTTTTTTGGGGTTTCTGGGGGGTTTCAGAAAGCGGGACACCCCTGATCGGGGTGCCCCGCCGAAGTGGACCAAAACCCAGGATAGTCAAAATTCTGGGTGTTGGTCCACTTTAATCACACAGCCTCCAGCGCTTTGGGCTACGGTGAAGCATTTAAGAGCGCCGGCGGTGTGTGAGTTTTTTTGATGAATATGGTGTGAGTTGGTCGCACTGACCAGTCGCTACCATTCACTCCCATACAGCGCTGTACTGCTCATATAGCGACTCCCCACAACGTATTCAACAATGCTGCACAGTGACTGAGGTGCTCTGAACTAGCGACCCACGGCCGAGCACAGTGACTACCAGCGGGCGCTCTGAAATGCCTCGCTACAGACGCTCATCTGTCGCTACCTGCCGCTAGTAATGAATCATCCTGCCCGATGCACTATCCCGGGTGCGTAATTCGTTATGTATGTCATTGCCTGACTGTAGGATAAATCACATTTGTTCAAAGAGCTCAACAAAAATCGCATCCATGGAATGAGTCCTGTTACCAATAGCTGTACCTTATAGGAAAGTTACCCCTCCCGGGGTCCCATCCTAGTTGGCCTGACCCCAGGGCCGGATTAAGAGCATCCCGGGCCTGGTGCTGTAGATTTTGATGGGTACCTTTGTGGGGTGTCTGGTGAGACTCAAGCTCCTACTGCCGCGGGACCTGCGTCAAGTGGCAGACTGCTGGGGGGGAGGAGCCCCCTACGCGCCCCGACATCACATGGGGCATGCAGGTCGCCGTGAAGCTACGTCTACGCCGGCCGGAACTGGGGGCCTAGGTAAGGAGACGGGCCGGCCTGTGACAGCGCAGGGTCGGCCCTTGTTAAAGTGCCCGCACGGCGGCCGGCCCTTTTCCTTTCTATAGCGGGCGCTGGCGGCCTATGCGGGCCGCGTTTGCAAGCTGCTGGGCCTGTTTTAACGTAGGGCCTGGAGCGACAGCTCTGTCCGCCCCTACGATAATCCGGGCCTGCCTGACCCACCGAAAAATATATAGCTTATTGGGGTAAGTGAGAACTAGAAAAATATTAATGAAACAATGAAAGGTAGAATGGGCTGGTTAGTATAGTGGCCCCCTAGTAGTGCCAACAAACAATTAAACAAGGGAGTCTTTGGACCTCCTCCCATGTTACATGGAAGAATTTCAGGGGCTCACCAGAAACCACCGCACCCGTAAATAAGAGCAAAATATATGCAAATATATCAAAAACATGCAGAAAACACTTTATTATTTCTAGACGTCACATAGTTTAAAAGACACTCACATACATAGTCATATCGATACATTAACGCTTAAAACGTCCATTTACAATTATATACTGTTACCAATAGCGACCAGATCAGGCGTCAGCCCTGGACGTACCGGGTTCCCAGCACCTTGGGAGGGCCCAGGGGCAGATTGGCCATTGGGAGAGCATGTATTTCTGTCAGTCCTTTTATTCTTTCCTCCCATTATTCGTTATTCTTTCTTTTCCTCCATCCATCTAGTCCTCGTTTCTTTCATCTGTTTTTTCTGCCATTCATTTTCTTTATTTCCTTCTATTTTTCTGTCAGTTCGTCTATTTTAGTTTCTTTCCTTCTAGGCTTTTTCTTTGTTCTTTCCTTCTATTATTTGTTCTTCTCTTTATTTTTCCCTCTTTCCTTTTATTCTTTGTTTCTCTCCTTTTATCTGTTCTTTCTGTTATTTCTTTTCGTTCCATCTTCTTTCCTTCTATTCTTTTTTTTTTCCTTTTAGTCTTTTCTTTCTTCCTTTCTTTCTATCTAGTCTTTATTTTGTCTATGTGTTCTTTCTGCCTTTTATTTCCTTCTATTATTTCTGTCAGTCATCCTATTTTTTTTCTTTCCTTCTATTCTTTTCTTTCCTCCTAGTAGTTTTTGTTTCCTTTCTTTCTTTCCATCAATTCTTAGTTTCATTCTTTCATCTGTACTTTCTGCTATTTCTTTTCTTTCTTTCTTTCTTATTTCCTTCTATTATTTTGTTACTTCTTTTATTCTTAGGCCCTTATTCATGAAGGGATAGCATCAGGTAGTGCCTTGTAAATGAGAGGTAGCAACAGGTGAACGCCGGACACGGCACGCAATTACATATTTATCAAGCAGATTCTGTTTAGCGACTGGGATAACGCCATGTAGCGTCCGATTCATCATTTTCACAGCCTCAGCGTACAGCGCCGGCGTTCAGCCTTGCACAGCGCCAGGTATGACCTCTCGCTACCTGTCGCTCTCCCATACATTTCAATGGAACAATCTTTTTCTTCTCTTTAAACTGTGTTTTAATTTTTTTTTTTTTTTAAATCTCAAATAATGTTGTGACCTCTCCTGGCCTAGAAAAAGCCATTTTTGAAAATATTTTCCATGTTTTATATATTTCTGCAGAAATGACATTACAGGTCTGGCATTAAAGTGTTCATGTCACAATGTTATAACAATGTAATTCCATATGTTTTCGCTTTGTTACTAGTGGATACATGTTGAAAAACAACCTTTAATCACACAGCCTCCGGCGCTCTGGGCTACAGCGAAGCATTTTTGAGCGCCGGCGGTGTGTGGGGCTGTTTTTTTATGAATATGTTGTGAGTCGGTCGCACTGACCAGTCGCTAACATGCGCTCCCATACAGCGCTGTACTGGTCTTATAGAGACTCCCCACAATGTATTCATCATTGCTGCACAGCGACTAAGTCGTTATGAACTAGCGACCCACGGTCCAGCACAGCGACTACTAGCGGGCGCTCTGAAATGCCTGCTACAGACGCTCATCTGTCACTACCTGGCGTTAGTGATGAATCAGCCTGCCCGTTTCTTTCCTTCTATTATTTCTTTTCATTCTTTTTCTTGTCATCTATTCTGTTTTTTCCTTTTGTTTTGCCTTGCCTTCTAGTCTTTTTCTTTCTTTCTTTCCTTCTATTTTCTTTTTTCTTTTCATCTGTTCTCATCTATTTTTTCTTTTTCCATCTGTTCTTTCTGCCATCCCTTTTCTTTCTTTTTTCCTTCGTTCTATTATTTTTGTAAGTCCTCCTATTTGCTGTTTCGTCTCTTCCCTTCTATTTTTTCCTTTTTATTCTGTTTCTTGCCATCTATTCTTTGTTTCCTTCTTTTATTCTCCTCTCTCCTTTTAGTCTTTTTCCTTCTATTTTCTTTCTTCATTTCTTCCATTTTTCTTTGTGTCTTTCATTTGTTCTTTATGATATTCCCTTTTTCTTCTTTTCTTCTATTATTTCTGTCAGTGCTCCTATACCTTGTTTCTGTCCTTCTTTTATTTATTTCCATCTATTCTTTATTCCTTTCATTCATCTGTTCATTCTGCCATTACTTTCTTTCTTGCTTATTTTCTTCTATTCTTTCTGTCCATTTCTGTCCATCCTTCTATTCTTTGTTTTTTTCCTTCTATTCTTTTCATTCTTTCAATTTTTTTCTTGTTTATTTCATTATTCTGTTCTTTCTGCCATTTCTTTTCTTTCTTTCTATTGTTTCTGTCAGTCCTTCTATTTGTTGTTTCTTTCCTTCTATTATTTTCTTTCCTTCTATTTTTTTCTCTTTATTTCCATCTATTCTTTGTTTTCTTTCATCTGTTCGTTTGTCCTTTTTTTTCTTCTTTTTCTTCTTCTTTTTTTGTAATTTCCTCTTTTTTTTTTCCCGTCAGAAGGTGGGCATGTCAAAGGCAGGGACGTGTCAGGGTTGCATAATTATTTTATAGCGCCAACATATACTGCAGCGCAGGCTTTGTAACAATTTGGCGGGTCCTGGTGCCGGCTGTCAACGGTGGCTAATTATTTCGAAAGCGCCAACATATTCCGCAGCACGGTACATAGTTGAGACCTGGAAAACTTTAATCACATGATTGACACTGCAGGTTACCATGGTTACAGGCTGAGGCCAGGCCAGAGTCATATGACTGACATCGCAGGATTACCATGGGTACCCTCCTTATCCTCACACTAGCGCCAATCACCCTCCAGATCCTCACCACTGGCACCAATCACCCTCCAGATCCTCACCACTGGCACCAATCACCCTCCAGATCCTCACCACTGGCACCAATCACCCTCCAGATCCTCACCACTAAAGCCAATCACCCTCCAGATCCTCACCACTAAAGCCAATCACCCTCCAGATCCTCACCACTAAAGCCAATCACCCTCCAGATCCTCACCACTGGTGCCAATCACCCTCCAGATCCTCACCACTGGCGCCAATCACCTTCCAGATCCTCACCAATGGAGCCAATCACCCTCCAGATCCTCACCACTGGTGCCAATCACCATCCAGATCCTCACCACTGGTGCCAATCACCATCCAGATCCTCATCACTGGTGCCAATCACCCTCCAGATCCTCACCACTGGTGCCAATCACCATCCAGATCCTCATCACTGGTGCCAATCACCCTCCAGATCCTCACCACTGGTGCCAATCACCCTCCAGATCCTCACCACTGGTGCCAATCACCATCCAGATCCTCACCACTGGTGCCAATCACCATCCAGATCCTCATCACTGGGGCCAGTCACCCTCCAGATCCTCACCACTGGCACCAATCACCCTCCAGATCCTCACCACTGGAGCCAATCACCCTCCAGATCCTCACCACTGGAGCCAATCACCCTCCAGATCCTCACCACTGGTGCCAATCACCCTCCAGATACTCACCACTGGTGCCAATCACCCTCCAGATCCTCACCACTAAAGCCAATCACCCTCCAGATCCTCACCACTGGTGCCAGTCACCCTCCAGATACTCACCACTGGCGCCAGTCACCCTCCAGATCCTCACCACTGGTGCCAATCACCCTCCATATCCTCACCACTGGCGCCAATCACCCTCCATATCCTCACCACTGGCGCCAATCACACTCCTGATCCTCACCACTGGCGCCAATCACCCTCCAGATCCTCACCACTGGCGCCAATCGCCCTCCAGATCCTCACCACTGGAGCCAATCACACTCCTGATCCTCACCACTGGCGCCAATCACCCTCCATATCCTCACCACTGGCGCCAATCACCCTCCATATCCTCATCACTGGCGCCAATCACCATCCAGATCCTCATCACTGGCGCCAATCACACTCCTGATCCTCACCACTGGCGCCAATCACCCTCCATATCCTCACCACTGGCGCCAATCACCCTCCATATCCTCATCACTGGCGCCAATCACCATCCAGATCCTCATCACTGGCGCCAATCACACTCCTGATCCTCATCACTGGCGCCAATCACCATCCAGATCCTCATCACTGGCGCCAATCACACTCCTGATCCTCACCACTGGCGCCAATCACCCTCCATATCCTCACCACTGGCGCCAATCACCCTCCATATCCTCATCACTGGCGCCAATCACCATCCAGATCCTCATCACTGGCGCCAATCACCCTCCAGATCCTCACCACTGGAGCCAATCACCCTCCAGATCCTCACCACTGGCACCAATCACCCTCCAGATCCTCACCACTGGCACCAATCACCCTCCAGATCCTCACCACTGGCACCAATCACCCTCCAGATCCTCACCACTGGCACCAATCACCATCCAGATCTTCACCACTAAAGCAAATCTCCCTCCAGATCCTTACCACTAAAGCCAATTACCCTCCAGATCCTCACCACTAAAGCCAATCACCATCCAGATCCTCACCACTGGCACCAATCACCATCCAGATCCTCACCACTCGGGCCAGTTACCCTCCAGATCCTCACCACTGGTGCCAATCACCCTCCAGATCCTCACCACTGGAGCCAAGCACCATCCAGGTCCTCACCACTGGCACCAATCACACTCCTGATCCTCACCACTGGCGCCAATCACCCTCCAGATCCTCACCACTGGCGCCAATCACACTCCTGATCCTCACCACTAAAGCCAATCACCCTCCAGATCCTCACCACTGGCGCCAATCACCCTCCAGATCCTCACCACTGGTGCCAATCACCCTCCAGATCCTCACCACTGGCGCCAATCACCCTCCAGATCCTCACCACTGGCGCCAATCACACTCCTGATCCTCACCACTAAAGCCAATCACCCTCCAGATCCTCACCACTGGCACCAATCACCCTCCAGATCCTCACCACTGGCACCAATCACCCTCCAGATCCTCACCACTGGCACCAATCACCATCCAGATCCTCACCACTGGCGCCAATCACCCTCCAGATCCTCACCACTAAAGCCAATTACCCTCCAGATCCTCACCACTGGCGCGAATCACCCTCCAGATCCTCACCACTAAAGCCAATCACCATCCAGATCCTCACCACTCGGGCCAGTTACCCTCCAGATCCTCACCACTGGTGCCAATCACCCTCCAGATCCTCACCACTGGAGCCAAGCACCCTCCAGATCCTCACCACTGGAGCCAAGCACCATCCAGATCCTCACCACTGGAGCCAATCACCCTCCAGATCCTCACCACTGGAGCCAATCACCCTCCAGATCCTCACCACTGGAGCCAGTCACCCTCCAGATCATCGCCACTTGTGCCAATTACCCTCCAGATCCTCACCACTGGTGCCAATCACCCTCCAGATCCTCACCACTGGTGCCAATCACCATCCAGATCCTCACCACTGGAGCCAATCACCCTCCAGATCCTCACCACTGGAGCCAATCACCCTCCAGATCCTCACCACTGGAGCCAATCGCCCTCCAGATCCTCACCACTGGAGCCAATCACCCTCCAGATCCTCACCACTGGTGCCAATCACCATCCAGATCCTCGCCACTGGAGCCAATCACCCTCCAGATCCTCACCACTGGAGCCAATCACCCTCCAGATCCTCACCACTGGAGCCAATCGCCCTCCAGATCCTCACCACTGGCACCAATCACCCTCCAGATCCTCACCACTGGCACCAATCACCATCCAGATCCTCACCACTGGCGCCAATCACCCTCCAGATCCTCACCACTAAAGCCAATTACCCTCCAGATCCTCACCACTGGCGCGAATCACCCTCCAGATCCTCACCACTAAAGCCAATCACCATCCAGATCCTCACCACTCGGGCCAGTTACCCTCCAGATCCTCACCACTGGTGCCAATCACCCTCCAGATCCTCACCACTGGAGCCAAGCACCCTCCAGATCCTCACCACTGGAGCCAAGCACCATCCAGATCCTCACCACTGGAGCCAATCACCCTCCAGATCCTCACCACTGGAGCCAATCACCCTCCAGATCCTCACCACTGGAGCCAGTCACCCTCCAGATCATCGCCACTTGTGCCAATTACCCTCCAGATCCTCACCACTGGTGCCAATCACCCTCCAGATCCTCACCACTGGTGCCAATCACCATCCAGATCCTCACCACTGGAGCCAATCACCCTCCAGATCCTCACCACTGGAGCCAATCACCCTCCAGATCCTCACCACTGGAGCCAATCGCCCTCCAGATCCTCACCACTGGAGCCAATCACCCTCCAGATCCTCACCACTGATGCCAATCACCCTCCAGATCCTCACCACTGATGCCAATCACCCTCCAGATCCTCACCACTGGAGCCAATCACCCTCCAGATCCTCACCACTGGTGCCAATCACCCTCCAGATCCTCACCACTGGAGCCAATCACCCTCCAGATCCTCACCACTGGTGCCAATCACCCTCCAGATCCTCACCACTGGAGCCAATCACCCTCCAGATCCTCACCACTGGAGCCAATCACCCACCAGATCCTCACCACTGGAGCCAATCACCCTCCAGATGCTCACCACTGGTGCCAATCACCCTCCAGATCCTCACCACTGGTGCCAATCACCCTCTAGATCGTCCCAATGGAGCCAATCACCCTCCAGATCCTCACCACTGGAGCCAATTACCCTCCAGATCCTCACCACTGGTGCCAATTACCCTCCAGATCCTCACCACTGGTGCCAATTACCCTCCAGATCCTCACCACTGGAGCCAATCACCCTCCAGATCCTCACCACTAAAGCCAATAACCCTCCAGATCAAAGGGGGGAAAGGTGTTTTTTGGGGGTGGTTGGCTGGGTTTGACACAGCAGGGCATTTCAAATTGGAATTCCCTGGGCAGGGCCGGCTCCAGGTTTACCTGGGCCCTTGGGCAGCAAGGTTTCAGTGGACCCCCTTGTGGTGAGTCACGTCATGCTATTTGGACCAAAACTCTAGTTTTGGTCTACTTTGAAGTGCACCAAACCCCTTTAAACCTGACCTCGGAGTCCAAACGAATCTAGATCCTCCTGATTTTGGATGCCCCTGTGTGTGACCCCCCCCCCCCCTTTGTTCATTACTTTCCTGGAACTGGTGAATGTGCTGTGGGATCCCCAGTTTGAGTTAACAGCCAGACCAGAGGGGCTCTTTCACAAACAGGAGCATCCCACATTGAGATGCCCCTGCAAAGCAGACCAAAACTCAGGGGTGGAATTGCTTGCATAGTGGGTATACCAGCGATCCCAGGGGGTGTCACACAGTAGGGTATCACAGATTGGGATGCTCCATGGATAGGAAATCAGCTGGGGTGGGCAACTTAAAAGCAGAACAAAACCCAGCATTTCCTCCCCTGGAATCTAAATAGATGAGATGCCCCGTTGTGTGGAACCCTGCCATTTGAGGAGATGTGGGCACCATCTATATTTTTACACCACATGGCTTTTATTGTGTATATATACAATTAAGATTTATAGATCTGACATTGAATATTCACCTATTGCTGGGTACTCCCCCAATGTTTTGTCTTTATGTTTTTTAATTTTGTATATGTCTGGTTCAGTGCCTTTATCTGTGTTTATGTATATAATTAATATTCATTAAATGTATTGGCTTTTTAATTATATGTAGTGTGCGGCTCTTTTGGGCGGGGTTTTTTTTGGGATTAGTCTAGGATCCCCCACATATATTTCTCATTGGCTTTGTCTCCCCCCCCCCCCCTTGGCCTGCACCTATTTGTGATCGTTTTTGCGGTGCACCGTTCATCATAGTTGTAGTTTCCTCCGTGGGCACCATCTATGGCGGTGTCCTCCCAATCCACCACCGGTCATGCACCGTCACACACCCCAAGTGCCGGCCCTGTCAGTGCCCCCCCAGGGTCTGGGCCCCCGGCAGCTGCACCGCATTGCCGGGTGCTGACGCTTGCCCTGACCCTGGGTGTAGGCAAGGGTTTTGGACCACTTTAAAGTCCCTGTCCAGGCATTTATAAAAACATGCCAATACTCGCTTTTTGTCCCCAGCAGCTCCTCTGTGCAGTGCTGACACCTTCATACTTTACTGATGGAGGGAGGTTGATCGATTCCCTTCCTCCAACACCGGGCAGACATGTCAGTGCCCATCAGAATGGCTTCACATCCACTAGCGCGCCTACTCTATTCATTGCAATGAAGGGGTCATGCTGAGACAGGGCGTGCCGGACATGCCTTGTCCCACCCCCTCCATTGCAATAAATGGAGTAGGTGTGTGGGGACGGATACAAGGTCCCTATGGACGGCACCATGTGAGGCGGCTGCATTGGGAAACAGAATCGCTGGATCTCCGCCCTCAATATGTGTGAAGATGTCGGTGTTGCATGGTGAAGCTGCACAGCCACATAGGCAGGGAAGTATCTAGGTAGTGCTCAGAGCAGGACGGAACAATTTCTGCCCCCTCCTCACCCATCCTATGCTGTGGCTGTCCCACACGGGTACGTGCCATGCTGGGCCTCTTTCATAGCAGCAGGCAGTGTCCTCTACCATGACTGAGCCCAATGTGGGTGCTTGAGGGGCCTGTACCACTAGTGGCCCTGATTGACAGCTACACATGAATGAGGAAATGGTTAAAGTGGACCAAAACCCTGTGAGACTCCATGGGAGGCATACTCGCTCCCCCCTGGGCATCCTGAACTGGGAACTACCTTTCCCGTGAGCCCACAGCGCATGTGCGGCTGGCATCACTCGCATCCTTCCTCACTGTGCGACGCCCGCCGCAACTTAATGTGTGTGAGCGAAGGGATTGAGACATGCCGCAAGGCTAGTATGGTATGTGCGCCTAGGATTTCCATTCAGCTTCTATAGCTGCCCATTAATATTCGTGGCGTGAGAAGCTGATTGGAGGATAGGCTGCGTCTGCGCCATGGGCTCGAGGAGAAGTGAGTCTGCCCGGTGTTCTACGGGGTTTCACACAGCGGGGCGACCCAACCGGGGTGCCTCAGGGGGAAGGACCGAAACCCGAGATGTTAAAAATCCTGTGTTTTTGTCCACTTTAAAGCGAACCAACAGTCTAAAATGTAAAAAAGCCCAGATGACTTACTCACCTTCCTGGCGCAGGTCCAAATGTCCAGCAGCACACAGCCAACTGGTGAGCCATGAGGCTATGTGAGGCAGCCGCCTCCAACAGCAGTGCAGCATGATTGGGAAACGTTTTTTCTGATTACTTCCACGGTGGCATGTGACAGTAGGCAGCGCAGGGCGGCAAAAATCAGAAGAAACGTTTCCTGATTGGTGGCAAAGCGGCACCTGCCTCCTCCCCCACGCGCGCTGAGACCCGGCGGCAATGTCAAGCTGCTTAAAGAAATCATTAAACTAGGCCTTCAGCATGATTTAAATAAAAAGCCCAAACCCTTTAAAATCTATCCCCCAGCATCTAAAATTAATATATTTTAAAGTGAAACAAAACCCAGGATTTTGACTATCCTGGGTTTTGGTCCAATCCCCAGATCACTCCCCTGAAACGCCCCAGATCGCCCGCTATCTGAAACGCCCCAGATCGCCCGCATCAACTCACCTCACCGCGGTCCTACAGCGCATGCGCGGCCGGTCGTCCAATCAGCTCGCTCGGAGACACTGAGCTATGCACGTCTTAGGGACGTCTTAGCTCAGCGGCTCCGAGCATGCTGGCGGTAGCATCTCGAACTTCCCTGTAACAGGGAGCGCGCCCGCAACGGCCATCCACAAATGTGCCCTGCTAGAGGGATAGCGGGGATGCGACCACGGCCCGCGCATGCGCCGCTGGACCGGGATTAAGGTAGGTGTAGCGGGGGTCCTGGGGGGTTTCACACAGCAGGGGCATCCCGATTTTGAAAGCCCCGTGGGGAGGGAATGGATCGGCCCATGAATCTTATAGATTCCCGGGCAAATCCAGCTGGGTTTTGGTTCACTTTAAGTTTTTAGTCGCTCACTTGTTATTCTTTCCCCCACTGGGCTGCAACTCTGTTCAGGACTCTATACGGGCGCCGCCATCTTGCCTCAGAAGCATCACATATTGATGGGGGGGGGGTAAGTGCAGGGGGCGGGGTTATAGCTTTGCACAGACAGAGCAGAGCTGGGGTCAGCAAAAGGTCCGCAATCCCAGAATGCAGAGCGGCACAGTCAGAAGACACTTCCTGTCTGCAGACAGCCTGAGACTTCTTGAGCTGACAACTTGGATGTATAAACATGCAGTAGGTGCAGGTAGGATGATTTTTAATGTAAGCAATCTGTATGTACAGCGTGGGGGAAACATATAAGATAGGCTCTTATTCAGGTCCGCTTTAAGGGGTGGTGCAGCGGCCCCATCCCCAAAGCCCCAGAGTGCAGCGGGCTCGCATCTGTCATTGAAAGGAGCAAGCCAGTGCTCACAATGTAAGGTGTGGGGGCGGGGCTACTGCTCCACCAAACAATGGGATGTATGTGAGTACCCCACTGTGACATGTGCAGGTACAGGCCCCTCACCCAGCTCCCTGGGGATGAGGATGCTGCTGCACACCTCGCTCCCCGGGGAATGGGACATGAAAAACAGAGAATGCAGGAAAAGAAAGACTGGAGTTTGGAGAGAAATAAGAGCAAATGTGATAAAGAGATGGAAAGAAGGAAATGAGAATATAATATGAAGAGAAGATGAAAAAAGAGAGGATGGCAGGAATGTGGTAATTAGAAAGAAGGAGAAAAGATTTTAAAAATATGATGACATGGAAAGTGAGAGAGAAAGGAATATGAGAGAAAGATAGAGAGAATGTGTAAATGCAAATAAGATGGAGGAAATGTGGGAAAAACGGGAGAAAAAGTCAAGAATACATGAGGGAATGGGATCGAGATGTGAGGAAAACAAAATAGTGGAGGAGAAATAGAGCAGAAATGAGAGAGAAAGAAAGAGAAAAAGAGAGTGAAAGAAAAAGAAAAAAAGAACACTAGAGAGGGAGAGAAAGAAAGAAAGAACACCAGAGAGGGAATAAACAAAAGCGAGAGAGAGAAAAGAAAAGAGTGAGGAAAAACAAGGAGGAAGATGGGGAAAAAGCTGAAAATGGAAGCAGACGGGAGGAAGGTGATAAGAAAATGATGGAGGGAATGTGGAAACAACATGAAAAAAGTGGAAGATGGAAGGATCATGAAATAAAAGAGAAAGAAGGAGAAAGATACATTCAAAAAGAAGAAAAGAAGGTAAGAGAGAACTATATAGAGATGTGCAAAAAATAAAGAAGAGAGATGGATGTTATTTTGGAAAACAGAGGCCTGCTGGTTGAGTTGGGAGCTCCTTGTGCCCCGCTTACAAAGAGTTTGAGATGGCACCTGCACACCTCGCACACCCCAAAGGCCGGACCAACATCCTCTCCCAGCATCTCAGCCATGCTGCTGCCTGGATTCAACTGACATAACTGACAATGCACAGTAACAGGAAGCCCAGCAGCACTTCCTGTTTGCAGGTGGCCAGCAAGCGCACGAGCCGCCATTTTGTTTCTAAAATTTTCTACAGCAGGAGTTGAGAAAAAGGTAAATACATTTGTATGTGCAGAAATCTAAATTGCATATGAGCACTGATTGTTGTGTTGCTCTGGTTTAAGTCATTTTTGACTGTTGGTCCGCTTTAATGCATGTGGGGGGGGGGGTTTAAAGACAAGAAACCACCTCCTTAGGGCTGGTGTTCTTCCTCATTATGGGACACCCCAAATTGGGGAATCCCCGCAGTTTGAAACCCCATGACCCAGGATGTATGCGCGGTTGGTGGTGGCATCTCTTATATCTTTCAAGAACTGTGCGCGACCACTATATCTGAATGGCTGGCATTGGCTCGCTCAGCCATAGAGTGATGCAGGAGGTGCTGTGAGCCAATCGGAAGTGCGGCTAAGCTCTAATTCAGTTTCTTTAGCCACCGATTTAAAATCGTGGCCAAACAGAGCTCCAGGTACTAGGGTTCATGTCTGGTGGGAATGCCTGGTAGTGAGGACCTTCTGGGAGGGGGTGTTGGGAATTTTAAAATTCTGATGCTGGATTCCATCCCGAACACACCACAGGTGACCCTTCTCTCAATGCTCCCGGGGTGGGTGGCGTCAAGCAAAAAGGGTTTGTTGAAGCATTTGCTCACTGCCGCCAGGTCCGTTATCCCCAGACACTGGCGGACCAATGTCACCCCCTCCCTAATAGAATGGTACAGGGAGGTTGAGAACATAAAAAAAGAAGGAGGAACTGTCTCTGGAGAAGGTTGAGGAGGGGGCTCAGAGGTTCTCTAGAACATGGACCCTGTGGGAGGTTTCGAGGGACTCTCCGAACTTTCGGGCGCTATTGGAGCATGACGGTCAGACGGGGGGTTCAGTGGAGGCGATGTGGTGTTTGGGGGCTGGGGTGCGGGTTCCTGGTGTCCTGAGAGTGGGGTTCTTCTTTAGTATATCTAATTTCTTTTATTTTTATTTTTCGTCTCTTTTTCTTTCTTCCTTTTTTGTCCCTTCTTCTCTTTTTCTCTTTGTTAAGAGGGGCCGGAAGGGCAGTGACAATGGTACTGTTAATGGGGTGTGTTATATCGGGGCCACGTGAATGAAGCGAAATCTATCTGTTATGGCGATCTGCGTATGTATTAATCTGTGCATGTATTAATAAAAGCTTAATCTTTTTGAAGATATGGTTTATGTATATTTTTGGTGCTCCACATAGGGAGGGAGGTGTGGTTTTTCCACGTCCACTCCAAATAGAGTTGTTGCATTTAAAAGGGTGTGAGCACAAGCAATTGGATAGGTAGTGCACCCCATAGTATCTATTGTGTCATGGCGACCTGGACGGGAGTATTCTGTTTGCCCTGATATTAGGGTTGGGTTCTAGATTCGCTTCGGCTAATAGTTGGTCGTAGGTTATTGCCGGGCGCCCCCAAGTAATGGTGTTAAGAGTATATTCTAAGTATCATACACTTCACAAAAGGTTGTGCGTGACCCTTTAATCCTAATCTCACTTGACTTCCCTTGTGGGATGTTGGTTCATGGACATGCTCTTGACATACACTTTGGGATCCGGATTTAGGCCTTTCCGGTATTTTCTAATGAGCATTTGACCAAGACCACACGATGCTATATTTTCATTTAAAAGAAGTGCTAACTTCTTAATTTATTATACCATATTTGTGCTATACATCATAAATTACATTTATGCATTCACAAAACATGACTATAGTTGCCATATGTATTAGAATCCTCAAAATTTGTTCACAGATCTTTACTTGATGGTATTCATAGACTGTTTAAATGCCAGTTCCAGGCGTTGGGCAGACATGTTTCGCCATATCTCTGTGGCTTTATCAATGCCCTCTGAAACAAATGAATGCATAGGAAAGGTGAATGAAAAATTACCCAATCTTACTCTGTATCATGTTACATCTGTGTCACCAACTCAGAGATGATATAAAATCCAGAATTACCTCTGTCTGTATACTGGCGTTAATATGAGACAACAATTATTCCATTTGTATTGGTGCATCGATTTTTATCCAAGCAAATCCATTTTTTCATTGAGACCCCGGGGGGGCGTGGCATGAGCATGTTAATGGCTTATTATACCTTCAAAAGGCCCTTTCAAAAAGAGGGGGAGGAATTATATGTTGAAGTAAAAGGGATTTGGTCATATAGTTCTAGTTACCATATATTTATACATTTGCTATCCAATGTGACTGATATCCCAATTACCTTAAAAGGACTGATTTATGAAATTATTCCCCTCCTAGTCCATCTGATTGTCATCATCCTATTTGTAGGTCAATTCGAGTATGGGAAGGCTGTGATCAGAGATAGGCTCCATTAAGTAAAGATCTATAGTGCGCAAGTGGTTATCACTATCCCTTATTGTTTGTCACCCACCTGTCTCTAACAGTCATAGAATGCGGAGACGTTCCTTCCTTTCTGTGTGTGGCCCACGTCTGGCGTTGTGTGGCAGTCACCCGCCCGCTTGTGCTGTGTCTCTTCCTTTCTGTGTGTGACCCGCGTCTGGCGTTGTATGGCAGCAGCCTGCCCGCAGATGCTGTGTCCGGGCTTCTAATCACAATGCTCGTCGGTCTAGGGGTATGAGCGTGTGCACCGCTTTCCCTCCCCTTTTATTTACTGCGTTGCGCCATGTGTCTCCCACCGTGATTACCGGGTTCGCGTCACTGCCGGATTATTTCCGGAAGTGACGCGTGCGTTCCAACCACCGCGCGTCTCTGGCGCCATGTTGGTGGAGCCTGTATGCCTGCGCCATGTTGTTGTGGCCTCAATGTTCGTTTTCTCCCGCGCCATTTTCTTGGAGCCTTACCGTATCAATCACGTTAATCTTGTCACCCGCCATGCTATTGGGGCCTCACTACTCTTCTCATTGGTGACTATGTATTATATTCCGCCATTTTCAGGGAGCCTCTTGCTCCCCTTACGGCGGTATTATGCTGTATCGATTCTCTTTGTGCTTTCAATTACAGCCTAATTCATTTCTGGGTCTCAGTCACATTAAATAGCATTGCTTTCTGTATGTCTTTATTATCAGTAGATATTATTAATACTGTAAGACATCATGTCTCCTAGCCTAATGCATCTATCACATGCTCTGCCATACTCCCCCCGGGTTTACATTGTTCATGCATCCTATGCATGCATGCGCATGTCACCGCAATCACACATGCACATGCATGCACCCATGCCTGTACACATATGCATTCTTTTTTCACATTATTTATTCTCCTCATCGTTTGACCTTATGGTCCTTGTTGTTCATTTCATAGTCTCAACTACTTATACCCAGTATTTCTTATTGCATATATTTTTTTACACTCATGAGGTAAATTAACAATCCATTTTATTCTCCCTAAACTGGACTCATAGGTCCATCTTACATTCTGGAATTTTATCATCCCTTTCCGAACGTGTTCCGGTGGATCTCATGCTCCCACTATTACAGGAAGGGGACAATCTATTTTTTAGGGGATTTAATGTTCCCATTGTTATAAGAAGGGGGCAAAGCTTAAATTCTCGTTTAAGCCTGGAAATCAATGTGCTTGCAACTAGTGAATCCACCTTGTTTCCACTTGGAGAGTTATTTTTTGAATATCTCCTCCCCTCTGGGAGGGATGTATATAATCCAGACCCTGTACTTTTAGAGAACTCGGGTCCTTGTTGTGCTTTAAAGCAAAATGACGTCCTACAGGGGTTTTTAGGTTCCCCGTTTTGATGTTGTACTGGTGCTCGTAGATCCGTCGTTTAAGATGACGGTTCGTCTTTCCAACATAAAAGCACCCGCAACTGCATGTTAGTACATACACTACATTCATTGACTGACAATTTATGTAGTGTCTGGGGGTAATCTCTTTTTTTCCAGGTATATTCACTATAGGGCCTGGTAATATATATGTGCACATGTTGCAGTGTCCGCAGCGGAATGTCCCCTTTTGCTTACAGCACTCGTCCCGTCTGTTGACATTAAGGTGGCTGTGTGTCAGTCGGTCCTTAAGGTACGGGACCTTCTGAAAATGATTTTAGGTTCCTGAGGTAAAAATGTCTTAATGTGGACATCATTCAATAAAATTGGCCAGTGTTTTTGTATTATTTGGCGGATCTTACTATGTGCTTCCGTATACGTGAGGATTAGTGCAGGGCCTTGTGGTCCCTTCTTTTGGTTGGGTCTATATAAAAGTGTTTGCCTGTCCAGTCTCTTCGCTTTCTGATAGGCTGTTTTTAAATCCCTTTGTTTATATCCCCTGTCGGATAGGCGTTTTCTGATGTTGTCTGCCTCTCTTTGGAATGTTTCTATGGTGCTGCAATTTCGACGAGCCCGGATGTACTCTCCATACGGAATACTCCTTAATAGGTGGCCAGGATGGGTGGTGGCTCTAAGAGTGGTGTTGGCCGCTGAGGGTTTACGGTATAATATGGTGCTTATGTGGCCAGAAGAGTCTTTACTGATAACTATATCAAGAAAAGTCACCTTATGTTCGTTGTATTCACAGGTAAATTTAAGATTGTAGATGTTTTGATTGAGCCGGGTCACAAAGTTGTCCAATTCCTGCTTCGGCCCCTCCCAGATGACCAGAATGTCATCAATGTACCTGTGCCATGCAGAAACATGGCACAGGTACTGGGCCATCTCGTCCTCAGCCCACAATAGAGATAAGATGAGGGGACAGAGGGGGAGTATTCCCTATAGGGATACACCAACAGGTGATCAGGATGAAGGACAAAAACAAATAGCGAAACGTAAAATACAGGAGAGTACTATAAACAGAGAGGAACACGATAACACTCACCAGTCCAGAAGGGATTTTTTAGGAAACAGCAAAACCGACATAGGAACGCACGCAGGAGGGCGACACGCAGAAGGATATGGGAATCCCACACAACCGACAAAGCGGTTAACACTCTTCCCAGATCCCCAACAAAAGTAGGGGCGGTGGAACAAGTGTACCAACAGAATGACATAATTAACCTATCAGAACATAAGCTTTCAGAGGAACAATGTGAGGTCTTGAGACTGGGTCTAAATTACTGTCCTTCCAGTAATCCAAATATTTTTGAAACTGTAAAAGATGTGCATCTGTTCTCGAGAAAGGTGTTATGTAAATATCAGTTTATGCCCAAAGAGGAGGCCGATCCCAGAGAAGTACCCTTACCTTCTGAACAAGAATTAAATAAGGACATGGAGGAATTAGCAATGGAAGTAGCAGGGAGGGTTATAACAAAAACAAAAAAGACAGAATTTAAAAAGACGTCCACTTACTACCCGAATCTGGGGTTAAATCACAACGTGGCCACTTTCACAAGTTTAGTAACAAGCGAGATTGAACATCTCTCGTATAAAAAGAAATCACCTAATTTGAACCCTACACTACAAAAAGCACTGGAAGATCTTGAACACAATCAACAGATTGTAGTGAAACCTGCCGACAAAGGCGGTAACATCGTTGTAATGTCGGTACATCAATACGAGAACATGTGTATGCGAATTTTAAACAATAAAAGCTGGTATGCCAGGGCCTCCATGTCCAGACTCACCAGGGACGCCCAGGAATACCATGCTCTCATCCAACAGGCCCGCGACCAGGGGGTCATAGATGCCCACACGGCTGGATACTTGGAGTCCCCATGCCCGAGAATACCTACTTTTTATGCACTTCCCAAAGTGCATAAATCGGCCATATTACCACCAGGACGGCCGATAGTCTCGGGCATGGGGGCTCTGACTGAAAAAGCCAGCCGATATGTGGACCAGCACCTTCAGCCCCTGGTCATGGGCCTCCCGTCATATGTAAAGGACACGGGCCATATGGTCCGTGTCCTTGATGACCTTTGGGTGAGCCCTGGCGCATACCTGGTGACTCTGGACGTGGAGGCTCTGTATTCCAGCATCCCACATGAGCTGGGTCTGAAAGCGGTGGAAGCTTTTTTGAATGAGTTAGATATAGAGCAGCACAATCACAACCTCTTCCTGCTTCGGCTCCTCAATTTCGTCCTCACCCACAACCTCTTTCTCTTTAAAAACCAACTATACCACCAGATACAGGGGACGGCGATGGGGACAACATGTGCCCCATCGTTTGCGAACCTGTATCTGGGTTGGTGGGAGAGGGGGTTGTGGGCTGAGGACGAGATGGCCCAGTACCTGTGCCATGTTTCTGCATGGCACAGGTACATTGATGACATTCTGGTCATCTGGGAGGGGCCGAAGCAGGAATTGGACAACTTTGTGACCCGGCTCAATCAAAACATCTACAATCTTAAATTTACCTGTGAATACAACGAACATAAGGTGACTTTTCTTGATATAGTTATCAGTAAAGACTCTTCTGGCCACATAAGCACCATATTATACCGTAAACCCTCAGCGGCCAACACCACTCTTAGAGCCACCAGCTCCCATCCTGGCCACCTATTAAGGAGTATTCCGTATGGAGAGTACATCCGGGCTCGTCGAAATTGCAGCACCATAGAAACATTCCAAAGAGAGGCAGACAACATCAGAAAACACCTATCCGACAGGGGATATAAACAAAGGGATTTAAAAACAGCCTATCAGAAAGCGAAGAGACTGGACAGGCAAACACTTTTATATAGACCCAACCAAAAGAAGGGACCACAAGGCCCTGCACTAATCCTCACGTATACGGAAGCACATAGTAAGATCCGCCAAATAATACAAAAACACTGGCCAATTTTATTGAATGATGTCCACATTAAGACATTTTTACCTCAGGAACCTAAAATCATTTTCAGAAGGTCCCGTAACCTTAAGGACCGACTGACACACAGCCACCTTAATGTCAACAGACGGGACGAGTGCTGTAAGCAAAAGGGGACATTCCGCTGCGGACACTGCAACATGTGCACATATATATTACCAGGCCCTATAGTGAATATACCTGGAAAAAAAGAGATTACCCCTAGACACTACATAAATTGTCAGTCAATGAATGTAGTGTATGTACTAACATGCAGTTGCGGGTGCTTTTATGTTGGAAAGACGAACCGTCATCTTAAACGACGGATCTACGAGCACCAGTACAACATCAAAACGGGGAACCTAAAAACCCCTGTAGGACGTCATTTTGCTTTAAAGCACAACAAGGACCCGAGTTCTCTAAAAGTACAGGGTCTGGATTATATACATCCTTCCCAGAGGGGAGGAGATATTCAAAAAATAACTCTCCAAGTGGAAACAAGGTGGATTCACTAGTTGCAAGCACATCGATTTCCAGGCTTAAACGAGAATTTAAGCTTTGCCCCCTTCTTATAACAATGGGAACATTAAATCCCCTAAAAAATAGATTGTCCCCTTCCTGTAATAGTGGGAGCATGAGATCCACCGGAACACGTTCGGAAAGGGATGATAAAATTCCAGAATGTAAGATGGACCTATGAGTCCAGTTTAGGGAGAATAAAATGGATTGTTAATTTACCTCATGAGTGTAAAAAAATATATGCAATAAGAAATACTGGGTATAAGTAGTTGAGACTATGAAATGAACAACAAGGACCATAAGGTCATAAGGAGAATAAATAATGTGAAAAAAGAATGCATATGTGTACAGGCATGGGTGCATGCATGTGCATGTGTGATTGCGGTGACATGCGCATGCATGCATAGGATGCATGAACAATGTAAACCCGGGGGGAGTATGGCAGAGCATGTGATAGATGCATTAGGCTAGGAGACATGATGTCTTACAGTATTAATAATATCTACTGATAATAAAGACATACAGAAAGCAATGCTATTTAATGTGACTGAGACCCAGAAATGAATTAGGCTGTAATTGAAAGCACAAAGAGAATCGATACAGCATAATACCGCCGTAAGGGGAGCAGGAGGCTCCATGAAAATGGCGGAATATAATACATAGTCACCAATGAGAAGAGTAGTGAGGCCCCAATAGCATGGCGGGTGAAAAGATTAACGTGATTGATACGGTAAGGCTCCAAGAAAATGGCGCGGGAGAAAAGGCGCAGCCGCACGAACATTGAGGCCACAACAACATGGCGCAGGCATACAGGCTCCACCAACATGGCGCCAGAGACGCGCGGTGGTTGGAACGCACGCGTCACTTCCGGAAATAATCCGGCAGTGACGCGAACCCGGTAATCACGGTGGGAGACACATGGCGCAACGCAGTAAATAAAAGGGGAGGGAAAGCGGTGCACACGCTCATACCCCTAGACCGACGAGCATTGTGATTAGAAGCCCGGACACAGCATCTGCGGGCAGGCTGCTGCCATACAACGCCAGACGCGGGTCACACACAGAAAGGAAGAGACACAGCACAAGCGGGCGGGTGACTGCCACACAACGCCAGACGTGGGCCACACACAGAAAGGAAGGAACGTCTCCGCATTCTATGACTGTTAGAGACAGGTGGGTGACAAACAATAAGGGATAGTGATAACCACTTGCGCACTATAGATCTTTACTTAATGGAGCCTATCTCTGATCACAGCCTTCCCATACTCGAATTGACCTACAAATAGGATGATGACAATCAGATGGACTAGGAGGGGAATAATTTCATAAATCAGTCCTTTTAAGGTAATTGGGATATCAGTCACATTGGATAGCAAATGTATAAATATATGGTAACTATGACCAAATCCCTTTTACTTCAACATATAATTCCTCCCCCTCTTTTTGAAAGGGCCTTTTGAAGGTATAATAAGCCATTAACATGCTCATGCCACGCCCCCCCGGGGTCTCAATGAAAAAATGGATTTGCTTGGATAAAAATCGATGCACCAATACAAATGGAATAATTGTTGTCTCATATTAACGCCAGTATACAGACAGAGGTAATTCTGGATTTTATATCATCTCTGAGTTGGTGACACAGATGTAACATGATACAGAGTAAGATTGGGTAATTTTTCATTCACCTTTCCTATGCATTCATTTGTTTCAGAGGGCATTGATAAAGCCACAGAGATATGGCGAAACATGTCTGCCCAACGCCTGGAACTGGCATTTAAACAGTCTATGAATACCATCAAGTAAAGATCTGTGAACAAATTTTGAGGATTCTAATACATATGGCAACTATAGTCATGTTTTGTGAATGCATAAATGTAATTTATGATGTATAGCACAAATATGGTATAATAAATTAAGAAGTTAGCACTTCTTTTAAATGAAAATATAGCATTGTGTGGTCTTGGTCAAATGCTCATTAGAAAATACCGGAAAGGCCTAAATCCGGATCCCAAAGTGTATATTCTAAGTATGTCACACACCCCGCTTCAAGAAATTCATAACGTGTGGGTAATACTGACCTGTAGAGGGCGATATGCAGAGATACCTGGAAAAAAAAGAGCCCCTCCCGGTCCATAAATACCTGGGACCTCCCACTCATTACCCAGTCTTCATCTCTGCAGATGGCGAGCAAGTCAGAAGATGTGGTCTCCTCCTTGCACAGGGGGATTTCAGGTAGCCGGGATGACTCCCGGCCCTTTAGTTATCTATTTCCGCCTGGATCTTTTTTTTTCTGTTACCTCATGCCTCCCAGCCTAGGCTGACGGTCCGGGTGAGGGTAGAAAAGCACCCTTGGTGCTTAAGAGCAAATGCTCTCCCGTGAGACCCTATATAAGAGGGTAGGCGGTCATCCGGGACGGTGACCCCGGTTTGGGATGCCCCTTCCCTTGGCCTTACACTTTGGGTGGTCCCCCCCTTTGGGTAATGCCCCTCTCTCTAGCGGGATAGCGGAGGGTAGAAGCAGGGCCCCTTATTCGGTGTTAGGTCCAAATTTTGTAATCATTAATTCTTAATAATGTTTTAATGTATTAATTTATTAAATTATCCTCCCAATAGTTATTAACTTATTTATTACTTCATAACAGCGTGTATTTCTCTGTCAAAACGGCGCTGTGGCCCCCATTTTTGCAGGCTTTCTCCCTGAGGTAAAAGGGGCGGGGCCGGGCATCAGGGTCAAAGCCACGGCCCGCTCCCCTCCTTCTGTCTCTTCTGAGACATGGCTGCGGTGCCGGCCTTTTTGCATTGTCATGGCGGAGGGGAGCTTCTCCCCTCACGCTTTCACTCTTGGGGGCGGGGCCGGGCTTTCCAGCGCTGGGGTTCGCCCCTGTGTCACAGGCACCGCTGAGGTGCTTTTCTCTGTGCCTGTTTCCTCAGAAGGAGCTGGCCACGCCCCCCTTCTCTCCTCAGAGCTGCTCTTTACCTCACAGAGAGAGGAAGCTGTCTTCAGGACCACAGTGAGTGGCCCGGTGGGCCCCCCTTCTGTCCCATCACCTATAATTATATATTTTTATGTCATACATATATATATATATTTTATACTCCGCTTTTCTTATTAGCCTTTTTTATTATGTCTTTCAGATATAACCTACAGTGGTGTTAGGGGGTTTCTCCCGGTCCTAGGGTCCCTGGGTTCTTAATTGGCTTATTGCAAATCCTCCCACTTGGGACTTTAAAGGGCATCCTGGGTTGCTTATATGCGTAATTCCCTCGGTCATTGCAACCAACTATAAGTTCACCTTATGGAGGCATCCCCGAATACTGGGCTCGGGCTCCCCTCGGGGCAATCCCGGAAGTGTATGGGGTGTGGGGCATCCCTTACTGGCGATGATGTATTTCTGTGTATACCATGCGCACAGCAGACTATTACGCGGCAGTCCGGACCCCAGGTGTCTGGTTCAGCGCCGCCGGTCTCTCCTACCCCCCCTCCCAGTTTGATCCGTGCCCAGTCTGACGTTGTCATGGGCAGGCAGTTGCAATCGGTGATGTGTGCCCGATTGGCCAATCTTGAAAAATTATTCTCCAGCACGGTCACCAGAAAGGCTCCGGCTAAGAGAAAGCACTTGTCGCCATCTTCACCGGCGGCCGACTTGGATGATCTTGATAATCTGGACTGGTCTGATTACTCCCAACTTGAGGAAGGGGAGGTATATGAAGAATCAAATAATTCAGACGATCAGCAGTTTGTGGGTGCTGATACCGAGCGGGGCTTGGGGAGGTCTTCGGATACTCCTAATGTTCTGGCTCAGATGTTTGAGGTTTTGACTATTTCTCCTCCTGAGGCGGTTCCACAGCAAAAGGGGGAATTTTTCGAAGAATCCAGGCCGCGCTTGGAATTTCCTAACCAAAAGCATTTTGATGGGATTATTGCTAAGAAATGGGAGAGGCCTGCCCAGCTCCCAGGTGTCCCTCGGGGTTGGGACAAAAAATATCCCTTTCCCTTGGATACGGTTAAGCGTTGGACGTCCCCTCCCGAGGTGGATGCACAGATTCTGGGTTTATCCAACACTACTGTTTTAAATTCTCCTGATTGCTCCACGCTTAAAGATGGTGAGGATAAACGCATTGACCAAATGGCTTGTCATGGTTTTGCCAGTGTTGGGTCAGCCATGAGGCCGGTTTGTGCTTCAGCGCTGCTGGTGGTGGCTACCAGGTCGGTGGTCAGGGACCTGTTGACTTCTTCCGGGTTAGATCCGGATAGTGCCGAGTTCCTTGGCCTTAAAAGGTGTGAATTGTTTTTGTCATTTGTACTAGCCGCCTTGGATGACACACTGATGATGTGTGGCAGAATGTCGGCTCTATTGGTGACTATTCGGCGTTCGGTTTGGTTGCGCCAGTGGGCGGCTGATTTTGTGTCTCTTCCCTTTGTGGGATTACGGCTCTTTGGTGAGAAGTTGGATTCAGTTGCCAAGGGTGGTAAGTTACCTCAACGCAAAAAACAGCGTCGTCCCTTTCGGGGGGCGGGTTCCTTTGCTCCTTCCTTTCGTGGGGCTAGAGCTGGCAGAGGAATTGTTTTCCCCGCAGCCAGAGGAGATTCCTGGAACAGGAGCAGAGGACGTGCCCGCCCAGGATACAGCTGGGGCTCTAAGCCCAAACCCGCTGCCAAGCCAGCTCAGCAATGAGGGGGCGCCCTCACTCATGTGGGTGGGGGGACGGCTGCAACACTTCTCCCAGGTCTGGGACCCGGAGGTCTCGGACATATGGATCCGGGAAGTGGTGACTTCCGGCTACAAACTGGAGTTCGGGCTCCGGTGCCTTCGGACCTTCTGGCCGCGCAGGAGCTCCAGGCGGCAGTAAAGAGTCTGTTGGATATGGCAGTTATTTGCCCAGTGCCCCCCTCAGACAGGGGTCGGGGCTTTTATTCCAATCTGTTCACGGTGCCCAAGAAGGACGGCTCGGTTCGACCCATTCTGGATCTAAAGATCCTCAACAGGTTCGTCCGTCCGCGGAAATTTCGCATGGAAACGCTGCGTTCAGCTATCCATTCTCTTCGGCAGGGGGACTTTCTGACGTCCGTAGACATCAAGGACGCCTATCTGCATGTGCCGATTTTTCCAGCGCACCAGAGATTTCTCAGGTTCGTGGTGGAGGATCGGCATTTTCAGTTTGTGGCACTTCCTTTCGGTCTTACCTCGGCTCCAAGGGTTTTCACCAAGGTGCTGGCCGGGGTGATGGCTCTCCTCAGAGCCCAGGGTATTCGCATTGTCCCTTATCTGGACGACCTTCTCATTATGGCATCTTCCTTCAGCCAAGCGGTATTGGACACCAGAACTGTGGTGTCCACTCTGGAGAGATTCGGGTGGGTGATCAACTACCCCAAGTCCTCCCTTTCTCCGTCCAGGTTAGTGTCTTTTCTGGGAATGTCCCTGGATACTTCCCAGGCCAGGGTGTTTCTTCCTCAGTCCAAGGTTCTCTTGATTCAGGAGTTGGTTCGACTCCTCCTGTCTATCCCTCGTCCGGCGTTCAGACTGGGGATGAGGCTGGTGGCTGGATCCAATCAATCTGTCGAGGGGCAGATCCTTTCTGGCCCCTTGTTGGGAGACGGTCACCACGGATGCCAGTCTATCAGGATGGGGGGGGGTTCTGGAAGGATCTTCAATTTCAGGGACTTTGGGGGCCTCAGGAGGCTCACGAGTCCATCATTGTTCTGGAATTGAGGGTCATCAGGATGGTTCTGTTTCACTTGACTCATCAGTTGCAAGGATTGCCTGTTCAAGTCCGGTCGGACAATCGGACGGCCGTCGCCTACATCAATCACCAGGGAGGGACTCGCAGCAGGAGTGCCCTCAAGGAAGTGTCTTTGATTCTGGCCTGGGCGGAGACCCACGTCCCGTGCATTTCAGCAGTTTACATTCCTGGGACAGGGAACACGGAGGCAGACTCTCTGAGCAGGTTCTCAGCTCGCCGGGGGGAATGGTCTCTCAGCCCCAAAGTGTTTCGCTTGATTTGTCTCAGGTGGGGGTCCCCGGTGGTGGACCTCTTTGCCTCTCGTCACAATCACAAACTTCCGACATTTGTGTCTCTCTCACGGGATCCACTGGCTCTGGCAGTGGATGCCATGTCTCTGAACTGGAGGGATCTGGGGTTTCTGTATCTGTTCCCTCCGTTTCCCTTGGTGGCCAGAGTGGTGCGCAAGCTGGCCCTGGAGGGTGCGTCAGCAATTCTGGTGGCTCCAAGGTGGCCAAGACAGGTTTGGTTCGCAGATGTGGTAAGGTTAGCAGAGGATCAGTTCGTTCTGCCCCTGCTGCCGGATCTGCTCACCCAGGGTCAACTACGTTATCCCAATTTACCAACACTGGCTTTGACGGCGTGGCTGCTGAAACCTCCATCTTGAAGGAGGAAGGTCTTTCCGATGCTGTGATTCGAACTCTCATTAGTGCTAGGAAGCGGTCTTCCTCTAATATCTACTATAGGACTTGGAGGTCTTATATTGATTGGTGTGAGATCAGGGCGTTGCCTTGTAGGGAATTTTCCATCTCCAGAATCCTGGAGTTTCTTCAACATGGTCTGGACCTGGGGCTCCAGCTTAGTACTCTGAAGGGGCAGGTTTCTGCCCTGGCGGGCGGTGTTCTTTCAAAGGTCATTTGCCCTACATCCTTTGGTTAAGACTTTTTTTCCAGAGAGTCACGCACGTGCGGCCTCCTAGAAAACCTTTGCTCCCTGTTTGGGATTTGAATTTGGTTCTTTCTGCTCTTCAGGATTCTCCTTTTGAGCCCTTGAATGATATTGACTTGTCTTCACTTACGCAGAAGGTGGCCTTTTTGGTAGCCATCTCTTCGGTTAGGCGTGTCTCTGAGTTGGCGGCTTTGTCCATTCAAGCCCCGTACTTTGAGGGGCATCAGGACAAGGTGGTTTTTCGTTTCAAGTCCGATTTCCTTCCTAAGGTTGTTTCTGCCTTTCACCTAAACCAAGACATTGTTCTGCCCTCTGTGTCCTAATCCCAGCAATGACAAGGAAAGGGCCCTGCATTCTTTGGATGTGGTTCGTGTTGTGAAATATTATTTGGAGGTAACGTCTTCCTTTCGTAAGACGGATGCCTTTTTTGTGGTGCCCTCAGGGCCCCGAAAAGGCTTGGCGCCTGCCAAGTCTTCCATTAGTAAATGGATCCGTCAGACCATAGTTGGGGCCTATTCGGGAAGGTACCCCCTTTTCGTGTTACTGCTCATTCTACTCGTGCGGTTGGGGCGTCCTGGGCTTTTCAGCACCAGGCCTCTATTGAGCAAGTTTGTAAGGCTGCTACTTGGTCTTCTGTTCACACTTTTTCCAAGTTTTACAAGGTTGATGTTCGGGCCTCAGAGGATGCTGTGTTTGGCCGCAAAGTTCTGCAAGCTGCAGTGGTTTAAGTTGTGCCTTGTTGCCTTGTTTTGGATCCCCGCCCTTTATGGACACTGCTGTTGAAGCGGGGTGTGTGACATACTTAGAATAATACCATTTTGTGAATACTCACCTGTAAAATGGGTATTGTAAGTATGTCACACACCCCGCTTCACCCTGCCCTTTTGTATTCTGGATCCTTTATATGGTGAACTTTGTGTTGTTATGCTTTGTGTTGGGCTCTTTCTGGTCCCTTACCTTACTGCTGTTCTTATACTGGGTAATGAGTGGGAGGTCCCAGGTATTTATGGACCGGGAGGGGCTCTCTTTTTTCCTGGCATCTCTGCATATCGCCCTCTACAGGTCAGTATTACCCACACGTTATGAATTTCTTGAAGCGGGGTGTGTGACATACTTACAATACCCATTTTACAGGTGAGTATTCACAAAATGGTATTATTGTACTATTGCATTGCCCTGTATGTTATGCTTTTTCTTTTTCTTCTTGTAATGTCTGATGCCATGTTTGGCCAAAGAAATTTAATAAAAATATATTTAAAATAAAAGCATGGCCAAAGAAGCTGATGCATGCGCCATGGGAATGTCTGCTAGGTATGTATATCAGGATATGTATATGGCAAATTATGTAGTCACAGCAGGCATCTCTCATTGGACGAGAGCCCGTGAGTGCTGTTGCTCCGAGGAGAATTGAGTTTTACTGCACTAAATTGGGGCTTGACACAGAGGGGCATCCTGATTCAGGATGCCCAGGGGGCTCAAAACTAAAACCAGAGAAAGTCAAATTCCCAGGTTTTATTCCACTTTAAAGTGGACCAAAACCCACCCAGGGTTCTATGAGACCCCAGGGCAGGCATACTCGCTCCTCCAGGAGCTTGTCTAAGGCGAGAAGATCCGAGCGCGCTGGTGGCTGCATCCCCCGCTACCCCTTAACAGGGAGGAATACCTGGTGCGTGCTAAGAAGCACCCAGGTGAAGTGGTCTAGAACCACGCAGCACGTCGGCGAGAAGGTAAGTGGGGAGGACAAAACGGCTATTGATACAAAGGTGGACTATTAATTTGATGATTGTTGGCTCATTATGGCAAGTATTTTCTGACGCTCAATGTTATGAATAGGCACTATGGTAGTTTGAATATTTTTGCATGGAAGCACTTAGGCACTTGACACTTTCAAGCACTTTAAATTTTTAACTTGCACTATTATCGTTTATATATAACAGTACTGCTCAGTAGCACCGTTTAATTATTGTTAATTTAGTTCATGACATTGCTAATAGGACCGCACAAGCACTTTATAATTCGTGGCATGAGCTTCGGTATATATATGGTTATATTGTGAGAGCCTATTTTATTCCAATGATTAAATTAAGTTGAATGAGTGGGGGAACACTGGAATTTGAGTGTCTTGCAAAATTAGCCCTGATAGTTCCTCCCCACTTGGGGGTTTTTAAATATATGTATTTTATTATGTTGTGTGTTTTGTCCTATGTATGATCAGTGTATAGATATTTGCTGATAAATAAATATTTGACATTTAAAATTAAAGCGGACCTTCACTCTAAATAAGAGTCTATCTTATATGTTTCCCACACCCTGTACATACAGATTGCTCACATTAAAAATCATCCTACCTGCATCTACTGCATTTTATACGCCTTTAAACATCCAAGATGGCGGCTTATGGAAGCTGCCATTTTTGCAGGCAGCCTGCAAACAGGAAGTGCCTGCAAACAGGAAGTGACTGTGCTGCTCTGCATTCTGGGACTGCTGACCTTTCCCTGACCCCAGCTCTGCTCTGTCTGAGCAAAGCACAGCTATAACCCGCCCCCCTGTACCTTATCCCACTCTCCTCTCCTCAGTAAGTGTGATGCTTCTGAGTCAAGATGGCGGCGCCCGTATCCTAAATTCCCGAACAGAGTTGCAGCCCAGTGGGGGAAAGTATAATAAATTAGTGACTAAACATGTAAAATATATTAATTTTAGATGCTGAGGAATTGTTTTTTAAGAGTTTGGGCTTTTCATTAAATCATGGTGAAGGTCCGGTTTAAGTGGTGTGCAGCCTAATTAGTAGGGACATTGAGGTGGGCCAGCCCTGGAGCCCCACCTAAATTACAGTGTTGTATGAAGCTTGGTCCCACAGGCAAGCACCCAGGTGTATAGGAACAGCAGTGCATACCCTATAAAGTTTGGTGCGTGCTAAGAAGAAAACGGGAATGCTCCCGCTGTTTGCACATGCGCCATTGTACCAGGAAAGAACGTAAGTTTCCTAGCGACCTCAGGGTTTTACACGGCAGGGCATCCCGAATCTGGATCCAGGGGAAGCGAGTATGCCTGCCCAGAAGTCTCAGACTCCAGGGTAGGTTTTGGCCCATTTGAAGGAGCACAGGTTATATAATTTAATAGACCTATTTTATATATATTTATTGTGGCTTCTTATTAAAAAAAAAAAGTAGAATTTAGTCTTTAATTTTGTAGTAATATGAAGAAATAAAATCTCACACATAAATATTTCCTGTTTACTAAAAATGACCAGCAGAGGGCAGTAGAACGGTACAACGCAATACTGCTTGCTTTCTACTGCTACAGTATTGTACAATTGGATGCTGACTAGTGAGCTAGAGCGGAACCTGCCTCTATTCTGTTTCTGGTGCGGGGGGGGGGGGATTTTTTAACTACCGGTTCCTTATACATAAAGTTGTCAAGCGCTGCACACGTTAAAGTGGACCAAAACCCAGCTCGATCGGCCTGGGAATCTATCGATTTCCCCCGGGGAATCCAAAATTGGGATGCCCTGCTGTGGCAATTAGTAACATAAGCTTATTGAGAGGGATTAACACTATGTTTGGACTAGCAGGCAAATTCGGCACTTTAAAAGTGGAACAAAAACCAGGATTTTGACTATCCTGGGTTTCGGTACTTTCCCTCAGGGCACCCCGGTCGGGGGTGTCCTGCTGCGTGAAACCCCCCACATCACCAAGCCCAAATCACCTCTTCCTGATCCTGCTGCGCACGTGCGGCCACTCGTCTAATCAGTGCGCTCGGAGCCGCTGACGTTACGTCGTCTAAGCCTCTGTCTAAGGCCAGCGGCTCTGAGCGCGCTGGCGGCTTCGTCCCCCTGCTTCCCTCTAACAAGGAATGTGCCCGGGAAACAAGGTAAGTGTATGGGGCAACCCGATTTTGGATGCCCCGGGAGGAGGGAATCGATCAGCCTAGGAATCTTATAGATTCCTGGGCCGATCGCTGTGGGTTTTGGTCCAACTTTAACCATCAAAGGCTTCTTCTCTTTGTTGATTCTAACACTCCATGACACAATGTAACAGTTACTGATACATTTGTATCCTTGGATTTATATGTGGATGTATTGCTATAAAGAAACTGGAAATTCTTCCACTCAATTACCACTTTTCCATTAAAGGGCACCTCTAGCTTTATATAAAGATGATTTAAAAGGAGTTAAAGTTAAGTAAAGTAATTCTCCTTTAACTGTGAAACATTATTCTGTTAAAGGGGGTCTCTAACATTAACTGTGGAGTTTATTCTAGTTAAAGGGGGTTTCTTCCATTTTTTTTTACTTTCAAATAAATTAGTTGACTAATAGTAACCTCTCCTATTATCTACGGTGTTAAAAACATTTACAAAATCAGTCTAAGCCTTCTGAAAGATCTTAAAGTGGACCAACACCCAGGATTTTGACTATCCTGGTTTTTGGTCCACTTCGGTGGGGCACCTCGCTGTATGAAACCCCCCAGAAAGCCCCAAAAACTCACCTCTCCCCGCTCCCACGTGACCACTGCAGCTAATCCCCACGACGGACAAGCGGGAGGCAGCAACGGACAAGAGAGCGCGCCCGCCGCCGCCTCCCGTGCGTCACCCTCCGCGCATTCACAAACGGCCGGCGCGGAAGTGCGTCCTGCGAGAGGGACGCGCGGGAGCCGCCGCTGGATCGAGGAGCAGGTAGGGATTTAGGGGTTTCTGGGGGGTTTCACACAGCGGGGCACCCCCGATTGGGGTGCCCCGCAGTCAGGGAGCTGATCGGTCCGGGAATCTTATAGATTCACGGGCCGATCAGGGGAGGGTGTTGGTCCACTTTAAAGTGAATGAATCACCCTCCAATGCGGGCCCTGTAGTCTAAAAGGCTCCAGGCTGGCCAACTGGGTCCCCTCAGGCCCGCCGATTCAGCCTGCCCTACTGTGTGAGCCCTCCCCCTCCATGATCACCCACAAGCCTGTGCCCTTGCCATGATCACCAGTCACCGCCGCATCCCTGGCATCCCTGCAGCTGTGTGCACTTCTGCACCCAGCCAAGGAAACTTTATGCCATACATTAGTATGCTGACATAAAGCTGTGATTGGACAAGTGCATGTGCCAAAGGTGTAGTGGGCAAGGTGCCCCAGGGGGACAGACCTAACCATTACAGTGGACCTAAACCCATCCTGGAGTCTATGCGCAAGCTCCCGTGCAATCATAGCATTTGCATATTAATGCTCAGCAAACGGGAGTGAGAGCGCCCGTCTCCTCAGACGTGGGCGCGCTCCCACCTCCAGCCTATCTGAATGGCTAGGGGCAAAAGCGAGCATCAGCCCATAAATGCTATGGATGCAGCGCCAGTGTTTACATCGCCAAGGAAGCCAGGGTAAAGGTGAGCTTAGCGTCAACTTAGAGGGGTTTCATGCAGCAGGTCATCCCAATTGGGGATGTCCCAAGGAAAGGCCAGCTGTCCACCCTGAAGTCTTTTATATTCCAGGGCCATCAAGTTGGATTTTTTCTGCTTTATATATCATTCACTGTTATACATTAGGGCTGAGATTATTTCTCATTCTCCTGCTGTATTTCAGTTGGCCACCAGGTGGCGCCACAACCCCTCTTGGGCCCAGGAGACCTTTGGCACATTTTTGTCATTCCTCCTTGGTGAGGGCCCCATGGCAGCGCTGCCAGCTCTCCCTTCCTGTGCCCCGCCTGACCATCAACTCCACTTTCTCCTGCAGAACACATTTGATTGCGAGCTCCTTTGAGGGGCAGTGACTGTTATGTATTGCTCAGTACCTTATAAATATATAAAATATGCCCAAAAAATCCATAAATAATACACTTATAAAACTGTAATATAGCAGCAACATCATCATTAGCCAGGTTATTACTTAATGGTAAGAAGACGTCATGCTGAAAGACTGGACGAGATGAGCGTCACCCAGCTGGTGGATGACGGGGGCAGGTGAATGCTGTACAGAGATTGTCCAACAGCTTGAAAGGGTCGTCGGTCAACCTGTAGGAGACGCAAGGTTGCGTCTTGGGTTCTAGAGCCACCATTGCCAAGCATTGGAACTTCAGGTTCTCCTCAGCAAGTGACCTACCAGGTGAAGGTCAGGTAGTGGCACCAGGGCAAGATGTCAAGGTCAAAAAGAAGTATCAAGCCAGAAGGAAAAACCTCAGCCTGAGCAGGGGGAAGATCTACATCCTTGGCACCTGTGGCTAAAGAAGACCTGGTTCCTTAAACTGGACCTTCACCCTGAATAAGAGTCTATCTTATATGTTTCCCCCACCCTGTACATACAGATTGCTCACATTAATCCGGACCTTCACCCTGAATAAGAGCATATCTTATATAATTCCCCCACCCTGTACATACAGATTGCCCACATTAATCCGGACCTTCGCCCTGAACAAGAGTCTATCTTGTATGTTTCCCACACCCTGTACATACAGATTGCCCACATTAATCCGGACCTTCACCCTGAATAAGAGTCTATCTTATATGTTTCCCCCACCCTGTACATACAGATTGCCCACATTAAAAATCATCCTACCTGCATCTACTGCATGTTATGAGCCTTTAAACATCCAAGATGGCAGCCCATGGAGTCTCAGGCTGCCTGCAAACAAAAAAGTGTCTTCTGACTGTACCGCTCTGCATTCTGGGATTGCTGACCTTTTCCTGACCCCAGCTGTGCTCTGTCCCTGCACTTTTAACCACTCTCCTCTCCTCAGTATGTGACGCTACTGAGCCAAAATGGCGGCACCCGTATCCTAGAGTGCTGAACAGCGTTTCAGACTAGTGTGGAAAGAATAAAAGGTAAGTGACTAAAAACAATAATTATATTAATTTTAGATGCTGGGGAATAGTTTTTTAAGGGTTTGGGCTTTTCATTAAATTATGCTGAAGGTCCGCTTTAAAGCAGAACAAAACCTGGGATTTTGACTATCCCGGACTTTGTTCCGTGTCCTGGGGGTATCAACATTGGGTTGCCTTCCAAAACACCTAGAAAAACTCACCTCTTCCATGTCCAATGGCGCATGTGCAGGCTCTCATCCAATAAGAGCCGTTTGCCGTGACGGGCAGGCTGATTCATCATTAGCGCCAGGTAGCGACAGATGAGCGTCTGTAGCAGGCATTCTCAGAGCGCCCGCTAGTAGTCGCTGTGCCCAGCCGTGGGGCGCTACTTCATAGCGACTCAGTCGCTGTTCAGTAACGTTGAATACATTGTGAGGAGTCGCTATTTGACCAGTACAGCGCTGTATGGGAGCGCATGTTAGCGACTGCTCATAGCGACCGACTCACACCATATTCAGCAAAAAAACAGCCTCACAAATCTCTGGCGCTGAAAAATAGTTGTTTGAAGCCCAGAGCGCAGGAGGCTGTGTGATTAAAGTCTGTTTTTCAGCATCTATCCACCAGTAACAAAGCGAAAACATATGGAATTACATTGTAATAACATTGTAACATGAACACTTTAATGGCAGAGCTGTAATGTCATTTCTGAAGAAATACATAAAAAATCATAAAAATTAGAAAAAACTGCTTTATCAATGTCAGAAGAGGTCACAGAATTATTTGTGATTTTTGGGGAAAAAAAAACAAAAACCCGGTTTAAAGAGAAGAAAAGTATCGTCCAGTGAAATGTATGGGAGAGCGACAGGTAGTGAGAGGTCATACCTGGCGCTGTGCAAGGCTGAACGCCGGCGCTGTTCGCTGAGGCTGTGAAAATGATGAATCAGACGCTACATGGTGCTATCCCAGTCGCTAAACAGATTCTGCTTGATAAATGTGTCATTGCGTGCCGTGTCCGGCGTTCACCAGTCGCTATCTGTTACTACCTCTCATTAACCAGCCGCTACCTGACGCTATCCCTTCTTAAATAAGTCATGATGTCAGATCAATTAGTAAACTGAACAGAGCGAGTACGCCATTGACCACTCCCCTTCCCCTCCACATACCTGTGCCAGATATTTAGTAATGCATCAGTTTGCATCTGAGATAAAAGGTAGGGGGCGATGCGCCAGCAGCCCACAAATGTACCTTGGGGGTGTCACACAGCAGGAAATCCCAAATAGATGCCTCAGGAATGGGGAAATTGTCCTTCCTGGAGTCTAGACTTTAAAGCGGACCTTCACTCTGAATAGGAGCCTATATTATATGTTTCCCACACCCTTTACATACAGATTGCTCACATTAAAAATCATCCTACCTGCATCTACTGCATAGCATGAGCCTTTAAACATCCAAGATGGCGGCTCATGGAACATCAGGCAGCCTGCAAACAGGAAGTGCCTTCTGACTGTGCTGCTCTGCATTCTGGGATTGCTGTCCTTTCCCTGACCCCAGCTCTTTATCGTGCTCTCCTCTCCTCAGTGTGTGTGATGCTTCTGAGTCAAGATGGCGGCGCCCATATCCTGAACAGAGTTGCAGCCCAGTGGGGGAAACAATAATAAGTAAGTGACTAAAAACTTAAAATATATTAACTTTAGATGTCGTGGAATCGTTTTTAAGGGTTTGGGCTTTTCAATAAATTATGGTGAAGGTCCGGTTTAAATGAAATAAAAACTTTGGTGGGCCTTCCTTGCCCTGAGGCATCCAGCCATTCGGTTAAGCTGGGAGTGGGAGTGTGCTCTCGTCATTAATGTGCATGGCATATGGCGCAGATTGGATGAGAGTCCGCGCATGCTCCGTAGGACGGGGGAATGCTATGTTTTTATGAGGGATATGGGGGGTTTAACTTAACAGGCATCAAAAATCAGGATGCCTCTGGGGCAAGGATTGAACCCAGGGATAGTGAAAATCCTGGGTTTTGTTCCACTTTAAAGTGGACCAAAACCCAGAATTTTGACTATTCTGGGTTTTGGTCCTGGCCCCCGGGGCACCGCGATCTGGAGTGCCCTGCTGCGTGAAACCCCCCAGGTCGCCGAAACAAATTCACCTCTTCCCGGTCCTGTGGCGCATGCGCGGCCACTCGTCCAATCAGCACGCTCGGATCCGCTGACGTCCTTTCGTCTAAGGTGAGCGGCTCCAAGCGCACTGATGACCACATCCCCCACTTCCCTCTAACAGGGAGCGTGCCCATGCCGGCCATTCACAAATGCCTGGCGCAAGCACACTTCCTGCCAGAGGTATAGCGGGGATGCGGGCGCAGCTCGCACATGCACCGTTGGGCCGGAAAGGAAGGTAAGTGTATGGGCGACCTGGGAGATTTCACACAGTGGGGCATCCCGATTTTGGATGCCCCTGGGGGAGGGAATCAATCGGCCCGGGAATCTTATAGATTCTCGGACCGATTGCCAAGGGTTTTGGTCCAAAAGTATACAGGATCAGGATTGTCGGCTTCCCTCTTGTTGACGCTGCTCTATCGCTATCTTTAATTACGCCATTTCCACTATTCTATTAATTACACTCTGGTGCTTTTAGTGCAGATTCTTGAAAATGACTTTGAACACAAAGGGATTGGCTGCTAATTACTCTCCATCTCCCTCCCAGAGAGCGGAAACTCCAGGTCTGGATATTAAATAACTCTTCCCCCTTTCATTAAGGTGCAGATTGTTTGCCGTGAAATAATTCAGCTGCCAATTTCTTCATGACTATCCGCCATTATTTTCAGGTTTAGCGGGTAACAGCACATGTGGCGGGCAAGGTTTTAGGATAAGACAAACTAGTAATAGTGTACTGCACTGTGCCTACGTCACAGTATGGTGGTGGCACTACATGCCACCCTGCACCACACTATTGTCTCCTGCCAACTGGTGGTGGTACCTGGAACCTAGATGGATGTCCCCTGGCAGCGAGGCACAACTGGTGCAATTTGGATGTACTTTAGGGGAAGGCCTAGAAGAGGAGGAGTTGGCAAGACCAGAAGAGGAGGACTGGTGGGGGAGGTTTCAGACCTGGTGTAGGAGGTGGGGAACTGCGTAAGAGGCAGCGGACCGGCAGGGAAGGTAGTGGAGCTGTCGGAGGTGGCAGTGGATCCATCGGAGGTGGTGGCAGACTGACGGAGAAGGTAGTGGAGCTGTCAAAGTTGGCGGTGGATCCATCGGAGTTGGTGGCAGGCTGCCAGGGAAGGGTAGTGGAACTGCAGAAGAGGCAGCGGACCAGCCGGAAAGGTAGTGGAGCTGTCGGAGGTGGCAGTGGATCTATCGGAGGTGGTGGCAGACTGACCGGGAAGCCAATGGAGCTGTCGGAGGTGGCGGTGGATCCATCAGAGATGGTGGCAGGCTGCCAGGAGGGTAGTGGAGCTATTGAAGGTGGCAGGGGATCCATTAGAGGTGGCGGCAGACTGGCAGGGAAGGCAGTGGAGCTCTAAAATGTGGTAGGGGATCCATTGGTGGTGGTGGCAGACTGACGAAGAAGGTAGTGAAGCTGTCGGACATGGCAGGGGACTGTAAGTTCGCAAGGGCCGGGCTCTCTCTCCTATTGTACCCTGTATAAAGAATATTCATTGTAAACTCTGTAACACTGCATTTGTAATAGTCTATGTACTGTATGTTTCTACCCTGTCTGTAATTACTACTTTGTACAGCGCTACGGAAGAGGTGGTGTCGGACTGGAGGGGAAAGTAGTGGAGCTGTCGAAGGTGTGAAAGCGGCCTTACAGATGGAACTTAGTAGCCTGGGCGCACAGTGAGTGGGTCTGGAGATCCAAGGGATGAGATCAAGAGGAAGGCCCCTCAAGCCATTGTACACAGGAATGTGCCTAAATATATTCTAAGGAGTTTATTTTCTTAACACTGAGAATCTCTGATCTGTGGGATATGATTGGAGCTCGTTGTTATCCTCAGTCGGTTAGTCACAGTTATGTTCCTTAGTCGCGTATGAAGCTCTTGGGGTTGAAAAATCCATTAAATACCCAGAAAGCCTTGTAAGATGATAGAATCAGCCGGAGCCGCTCAGCAGGCTCGAGCTTTGCTGTATCACTGAATCCAAATGTTTATTTACATCCCTGCCTGGAGCGCACAAATGTCGCGCTTATAATAAGCTCTTCCTTTCCTCCTCTGATACGCCCGCAGGGGACGCACAGCGGCTGAAGGGAACTTGATAAATGAGGCCAGCTAGCGAGCTTCCTGTCCTAGATGGAGGCTAATTGAATTCTTCTCATTCGATTCCAGAGCTTGGGCTCTTAAATCTTCATCCAATGTATCTGTCAATCGCGTACAAACATGTTCTGCTTTGCTCCGATTAAAGGAGAACCCAGGCCGAGAAACGCAATGCAGAAAAAGGCCCTTCTTGAATATGGTCAAGCTTGGATGTAGGGTTGGTATCCTGGTTGGCACCTTGGTTATGCTGTATTTGTCAAATGAACGTTGCTTATGAGTAGTATGTTCTGGTGCAGTGTGGGTGGGCATCCCGATTGCAACCGATCTGAGTCCAGAGCTAGTGACCTTCAGCGGGCAATCACAGTGCCAAGTTTCGCTGGGAGGTGGGTGAGGAGCAGGTAAGAAAACTATCCCATTTGGATGCCCACTGCTCATTCCATTTGGTCTAAAATGGGTCCACTTTGAATTGGACCTAAAAAAAGACAATAGTTCCACCCTATCCATCTCAATTTGAAATGCAATAAATGAGAATTCAGCCTTTAATGCATTTCCATGATCTAAAGCCATGGAAACCACAAGCAGGCAGGAGCACTCAACAGGACCACATGCCTGTGGCACTCCCATGTCCCATGGAGCAATCAGTGGCCAGTGGGGTTCACTGCATGGGCACCTCCCATGGAACCCCTATCCATCTAATCATATTTTTACCCTTGGAAAAGTGGTAGAGATGGTGGCACTCCCTGATCTTGTAAATGTGGGGTGCTCAGAGAATGAACACATGGCGCAATTCCCGTTAATCAAGTTAATTGCCGAACTTCCGTCTTTATCCATTCAGCTTATTTTATTAAATTCCAACTTTTACCAAGGGTTTGTGTGTTCATCCTGACTGTTCAGTACATTACATTATTGCCTGTGATTGTCTACTTCTCTAATGTGGGGCACACACCACAATGTCATAACTCAGGATTGCTTTCATGTTTAAAGTGGACCAACACCCAGGATTTTGACTATCCTGGGTATTGGTCCGCTTCCCCGGGGCACCCCGATCGGGGGTGCCCCGCTGTGTGAAACCCCCCAGAAAGCCCCCAAAACTCACCTCTCCCCGCTCCCACGTGGCCGCGCCGTCCAATCGGCGCCGACGTACAAGCTGATTGACAGCAACGTACAAGCAGCTTGCCCGTCGCCGCCTCCCGCGCGTCACTCTTGACGTGTGCGCGCCCGCGCCGGCCATTCAGAGACGGCCGGCACGGGCGCGCACACGGCTAGAGGGGCGCGAGGGAGGCGGCGGCGGCCGGCCGCCGCCGAAGACAAGGTAAGGTGATTTGGGGTGTTTGGGAGGGTTTCACCCCGCGGGACATCCCGATCTCGGATGTCCCGCGGTGTGTGAGGTGATCGGCCCGGGAATCTTATAGATTCCCGAGCCGATCACCTCAGGGTGTTGGTCCACTTTAATACATCGCATCCACAGGAGTTAAAAAGGAACATCGGACCTAACATAAAAAGGGACGATTCCCCCTCTTACATCGACCCCTACTTACCTTTTAAATGTTGCCGCTGCCTGCCTCGGCGACATCCGGCTGCTTCAGGTCCCGATCCTCTGCCCCCTGCTGGCATAGCAGCCTGTAAGTGACAGCACAACTTTATCCGTGCTCTTCAAAGTCCCGCGCCGCTCAGCGAAGTCTACCAGGATTTAGGGTGGCTCCATTGCATCCCAATTGTGGGTACTGCGCAGGCGTGAGATCGGGGGCCACGCTCAGTGCCTGATGGGATGCAAGATGGAGCTGCCCGCCGGGAGGTCGCCCGAAATCCGAGGAACCCAGAAAATTGATTCTCTGGTGGGGCGGGGGGGGGGGGGGAGGAGGTCTCAGCAAATCAATGAGGTTTGGTGGAGGTTTTAAATGTTTTTAAATGTTCCTCTTTAAATCCAGCAATCAGGTAAGAGCTGGAGCCCTGGACTAGAACCGCTGATCTGCATTGTACAAAAGATGAGTATAGCATTTTTTTTATTTTTTGACCTGGACAATGTGTTTAATTAAATATGTGCTTGTCAACGGGCAGGCTGATTCATTACTAGCGCCAGGTAACTGCAGATGAGAGTCTGTACTGCGGCGCTAAGAGCGAGTTAGTTAGTTAGTTAGTTTACAGAGCGCCTCAGTCGCTGTAGTAACATTGCCGGCATTGATGAATTTGATGTGTGAGTCGCTATAACACCAGTACAGAGCTATATGGGAGCGAACGGTAGCGACTGGTCAGTGTAAGCGACTCAAACCATATTCATCAAAAAAACAGCCTCACACAGCGCCTGCACTCAAAATTGTGTGGCTGTAGCCCAGAGCGCCAGACGCTGTGTGATTAAAGTCCATTTTTAAACACATATCCACTAGTAACAAAGCGAAAACACATGGAATTACATTGTTATTACATTGTGACATTAACACTTTAATACCAGACCTGTAATGACAATTCTGCATAAAAAAATCAAAATTCAAAAAAGTTTTCAAAAATGTATTTAAATAGGCCAGGAGAGGTCACACAATGATTTGATACAAAACAAAAAAAAAAAAAAAAGAAAACCCTGTTTAAAGAGAAGAAAAGTAACGTCCATTGAAATGTATGGGAGAGCGACAGGTAGGGACAGGTAATACCATGCGCTCTGAAAGCCAGAACGCCGCCGGGATCTGCTGAGCCGTCTGTGATGATGAATCGGTCGCTGCATGTCGCTGTAAGAGGCGCTCACCAAAATCGCTTTCATAAATGTGGAATTGCGTACAGCGCCCGGCCTTCACCTGACGCTACCTGCTGCTACCTGTCCTTACAAGGCACTACCTGGCGCTATCCATTGATGAATAAAGCCCTGAGTATTGTATTTTGACCACATTGTCCTGTGTTCAATACTCTACATATTACTCTATAAATTCGCTTAGTTTCACTAAACTTTTTGGCACATCGATCATTTATAGTTCACAATCCCTTTAACACTAGAAGTTAATCATTTTGCCATTAAATATGATAAATATATATGGTAGATATAAATAGATAGAAATTACTGATGTGCTGTTCCAGCAGAAAAAAAAACTTTTTTTAGGTGCTGTAAGAGTTATGAAGAAATTGCTTGAGATTTGATAATAAATGATTTGGCAAGATGTTTTATTCTATTATTCAGCTCAGTTCAGCATGATGTTATCCCAATCTGTCTTCTACAACTTGGCCAAAAATCTATTTACCAGAGGGAATTAAAAATCCTAAAAGATATGGTTACGATGAAAATCTGGGTGGTCTGTAACAATGACTTTTTATATTGTATTTGATTGAAACAAGTCTATTTAAAGTGGACCAAAACCCAGCGTGATAGCCCCGGAAATCTATAAGATCAGCTCAGAGTGCGCTGGCGGCCGCATCCCCCGCTGTCCCTCTAGCAGGACGCGTGTCTGGGTCTGGCATTTGTGAATGGCCGGCGCGGGCACGCTCCCGGTTAGAGGGAAGCGGGGGATGCGGCCGCTGGCCTTAGACGATGTGACGTTAATGGCTCCGAGCATGCTGATTGGACGAGCGGCCGCACATGCGCCGTAGGACCGGGAAGAGGTGAATTGGCATCGGAGATCTGGGGGGTTTCACATAGAGGGGCACCCCCGATCGGGGGAAAGGACCAAAACCCAAGATAGTCAAAATCCTAGGTTTTGGTCCACATTAATTTTTAGACCTAAATTGCTTAGATTTCTGTACTTTATGAGGATCCCCTTTGAATTCTTGCATCTGGGTCATCATCATTAAAGTGGACCAAACCCAGAATTTTCTCGAGTTTTGGTTCGTTCCCCTGGGGTTACCCCGTTTTAGGATGTCCCACTTGGTGAAACCCCACCGTTCTCCCAGTAAACTCACCTCTCCGCGGTCCAATGGCGCATGCATGGCCTTGTCCAATCAGCTTCTCCGGCTGCGCATATTAATGTACGGCTGGAGAAGCTGAATGGAATCCCAGCTACACACACCACTGGCACGCGACAACACTCACACCCTTCGGCTGTGCCTGCCGCGCATGCACCATGGGCTCATCGGACAGGTAAGAATTGTGGGCGAATAGCGGGGTTTCACATGACGGAGACGGAATCAGCTGGCCCTGTAGTCTCATACTCTAGGGCCTGTTTTTGCCTGCTTTAAATTATGAAAATTATGGGCCAAAAAGTCCTCACGATTAGTCTGGTTGATCAAGCTGTCATTAGAAGCCTCCCCCGTTTGGGCAATGTGTTTAGGTCATATGCCCACACATGAGCACGATTTACTGTAGGTAGGATTCTGTTTATTCAGTAATAGGCTCGATACAGAGTAGGACAACTACTCGAAACGCGTCGCCTGGTGGTAATATGAAGACTATCTCCACTTTTAACCCTTGACATGCCGTTTTTAATGTTAAGTTTTAAAGAGGAACTTTGGTGGCCCTGGAGTTTAAAAGACACTATGACCATCTAAGTCTCAGGGATGTCCCACTGTGTGAAACCCCCAAGTTGCCGTTCCACTTACCTGCCTCCGAAGTCCTTGCCGGGTCTATGCGCCACAGCTGCATCATCGCTCACCTGTATCCATACCTACCAACTTTTCAGGGTGGGAAAGAGAGATATTTGTTAAATTAGGCCACGCCCCTCATTGAGGGATGGATAGGAGATAGGATGTAACAGTTACAACAATGGAAACACCTTTAATAGGCAAATGAATCATTTATCGATGCATATCTGCATGTTAAACATCAAAGAGGGACATGAGAACGAGGGACAGGGGGACATGGACTCAAAAGAGGGACAGTCCCTCCAAATCAGGGACACTTGGGAAGTATGTATAATATGTGGCCCAGGTGATGTGTGCATATGCAGCAGCCACGGCTTTAACAGGTAGAAGCTGCTAGAGGTGACATCACAGAGAAAGACCCCAATGCAGCCTGGGAAAACAGAGTTCATATATAGAACTTATACTTCTTGGATTTGTCAGATCTAGTCAGACATGTGCTAGTGCAGAGACTACAGTGAGCCACAGAGAAAGTGCGTCGGGCGCACACAGGGAAACCCACACACTGGAGATAGAAACAGAACATCCTGGCCAGTCAGCAAGCAAGCTCCAAAGGAGGATATAGTCAAGCTTAGGAGGACTGGAGCAGTTATTCTGGCTGATTCAATACTAGAACCAGGTAATAGCAGATGAGCGTCTGTACTGCGGCGCTAAGAGCGACCGCTAGTGGTCGCTCTGATCGGCCGTGAGTTACTATTACAGAGCGCCTCAGTCGCTATAGTAACATGGCTGCCATTGATGAATTTGATGTGTGAGTCGCTTTAACACCAGTACAGCACTATATGGGAGTAACTCAAACCATATTCATCAAAAAAACAGCCTCACACAGCGCCGGCGCTCAAAATTGTGTCGCTGTAGCCCAGAGCGCCAGACGCTGTGTGATTAAAGTCTGTTTTTGAACACATATCCACCAGTAACAAAGCGAAAACATATGGAATGACATTGTTATTACATTGTGACATTAACACTTTAATACCAGACATGTAATGATAATTCTGCATAAAAATCTAAAAAAATCAAAAAAGTTTTCAAAAATGTATTTAAATAGGCCAGGAGAGGTGACACAATGATTTGATAAAAAAAAAAAAATTAAAAGAAAACCCTGTTTAAAGAGAAGAAATGTAACGCCCATTGAAATGTATGGGAGAGCGACAGGTAATACCAGGCGCTCTGCGGTATACGCTGAGCCGTCTGTGATGATGAATCGGATGCTACGTGTTGCTGTAAGAGTCGCTCACCAGACGCTACCTGTTGCTACGAGGCGCTATCCCTTGATGAATAAACCCCTTACTGTAGGTAGGATTCTGTTTATTCAGTATTAGGCTCGATACAGAGTAGGACGACAACTCGAAACGTGTCGCCTGGTGGTAATATGAAGACTATCTCCACTTTTAACAATTGACATGCCATTTTAAATGGACCCAGTAAATGTTAATCCGGACCTTCACCCTGAATAAGAGCATATCTTATATGTTTCCCCCACCCTGTACATACAGATTGCCCACATTAAAGTGGACCATCACCCTCCCGTGATCGGCCCGGGAATCTATAAGATTCCTGGGCCGATCACCTCCCTCCCCGCGGGACATCCGAGATCGGGATGTCCCACGGGGGTGGAACCACCCCAAACCCCCTTACCTTGTCTTCGTGCGCGCGCCCGCGCCGGCCGTCTGTGAATGGCCGGCGCGCGCGCGTCAAGAGTGACGCACGGGAGGTGGCGGCGGAGGAGCCGCTTGTCCGCGGCTGTCAAATCGCTTGTCCGTCAGCGCTGGGAGCGGGGAGAGGTGAGTTTTTCGGGTGATCGGGGGGGTTTCACACAGTGGGGCACCCCGATCGGGGGTGCCCCACCAAGTGGACCAAGACCCAGGATAGTCAAAATCCTGGGTGTTGGTCCACTTTAAAAATCATCCTACCTGCATCGCAGTGGAAGGCTGGTTGGTGTTTCGGGGCAGTTTTGTTTGGGATAGGTGTTGTATTATGTTTATATAAAAAAAAATATATATAAAAAAATAAATAAATAAACAATAAGAATAGAGGAAGAAGATTAATACCGTATTTTTCACCCTATAAGACGCACTTATTTTTCCCCAAAAGTGGGGGAAAAATGTCCATGCATTTTAACGGACGAATGTAAAAAAAAAAACGTACATTCCGTGGATCCGCAGCCTTGGTAGTCGCCGCTGCCCGTCTGCCTCCTCCTTCATCTGGTTCCGGGCCCTGGGTAGGGCGTGGCCTGTGACGCTGACAGGCCGCTTCCCGTCGCCGCTCCCCACCGCCTCTGTAAGAGTGTAAGAGGTGGTGGGAGCAGCGGCGGGGAGCGGCAGTTAGCCGCAAGTTCACAGCGTCACGCTGGTAGGAAACACAGGCCACGCCCACCCGGCCCGATATCAGCTCACTGTTAACTTGCGGCTGACTGCCGCTCCCCGCCGCCGCTCCCACCACCTCTTACACTCTTACAGAGGTGGTGGGGAGCGGCGACGGGAAGCGGCAGCCAGCTGCAAGTTCACAGCGGGCTCATTCTGGTCAGGGGTGGGTGTGGCCTGTGACTCCTGTTAGCGTCATTGGATGCTGGCAGGAGTCACAGGCCACGCCCCCCTGGGCGGGAATCAGCCCGCTGTGAACCTGCGGCAGGGAGCGACAATGCACATTGGGGATGCCTGCACACTATTTGGGATGCCTGCACACTATTTGGGATGCCTGCACACTATTTGGGATGCCTGCACACTATTTGGGATGCCATTGGGGATGCCTGCACACTATTTGGGATGCATGCACACTATTTGGGATGCCATTGGGGATGCCTGCACACTATTTGGGATGCATGCACACTATTTGGGATGCCATTGGGGATGCCTGCACACTATTTGGGATGCCTGCACACTATTTGGGATGCATGCACACTATTTGGGATGCCGTTGGGGATGCCTGCACACTGTATTGGGGATGCCTGCACACTGCCTGTATTGGGGGATGCCTGCACACTGCCTGCATTGGGGGATACCTGCACACTGCCTGTATTGGGGATGCCTGCACACTGTCTGTAATTTGGGATGCCCCTCACTGTCTGTAATGTGGGATGCCCCTTCCTGCCTTTAATGTGGAATACTGCTTACTGCCTGTAATGTGGGGTCTGTAATGGTGTGATTGGGGGAATTCTGCACACTATCTATAATGGGGTGTTTGGTAGGGGGTATTTGGTTCAGAATATTTTTTTCTAATTTTTATCTACCAAATCCAGTGTGCGTCTTATAGGCAGGTGGGTCTTATAGGGCAAAAAATACAGTATATATTTATTGATATTTGTTTAAGTTAACAGGGTACTTAAATTTGATTTTGGTTCTGTATAATTTGTGGGGATATTTATTGGGTATATGTATCGATGCGTATGTATCGGGGGATTGTTGTACTTATATTGTTTATTGTATTATTTTATTTGTCACAGCTTTGGTGGTCTCCTCTGCTCGGTTCGGGTCTGAGATGGCACGGAAAGTGGGGGTAGGTTACAAGGAAGCGGCTGTTTCGGCTGAAACGGGCCAGGAGGATAGGTGACTGATTTTAAGGGGAGGGACAAAGGAAAGGGGGTAAGGTGGATCTTGGCAGTTAGCCCCGTTGAGCTACCAGGCCTAGGAGGGATGTGGCCGGGCTCACGAATCGGCTTCTGTTTTCAGATTCGGGAGGTAGTTGAGCCTTCGCGCCGCCTCCCCTCCTGTTGGTAGTTATGTTATGGTGGAATCTCAGACCTGGATCGGGGAGAACGGGAGTGCATTGTTATTTGTTACTGTTTTTATGTTGAGGCTGTGGCCGATTCAAATTCCATCAATTCCAAAGAAATGGTTGTTGGCTCCGTTATTTGGGAGTGTGGGTGGGTTGGTGTCAGCTGAAGGCGTATGGAGCGCTAGCACAGTCATGTTTTCTACAGTTTGTCCAACTCTTACGCGGCCAGTGTTAGTAAATGGCGTTGGGTATTCCGCGTGTGTGACTGACATGACCGGCAGATTTGTTATTTTGTGAAGCATGAATATTTTACACTCGGCATGATTTACTTTTAGCAGCAGTTACTCTGAGATCCGCCGCCTTCTCTTCACGCTTAATGCACTCGGCTAATGTCTGTACTGGATGTGACATGATTGTGTGATCGCACCTCGGCTTCAGGAGAAATAACAGGCCGGGAGATTCCCACTCTGCGCTCATTCCTCTACGCTTATTTATGGGGGTGAAAGAGGAATCAGTCACATGACCACATGGAAGGGCCATAGGGGGAACCAGGAGAATTCCCGGTGGGCCATTGGGGCTGGGTGTAGCCTATTACCTGGATCCTGGGACAGAATTCGATTTGTCCTCTTGCAGCGCTGATGCTTTGAATAATCCCCAACACTCTCTGTCTTTTGAGTTTCCCCCCAGACCCCCGTGTACCTCAAAGTCAAGGCAACCCCCAGCCCATCTGTAATAAATCCAAAAATCCAGCCCAGCAATTCCTGAGGTCTCGCAAGACTAGGAGCCTTATTCAGGAAGCTCTAGCGCCAGGTAGTGCCTTGTAAGCGGCAGGTAGCGGCAGGTGAACGCCGGACACAGCATGCAATTCACATTTATGAAGCCGAATCCGGTGAGCGACTGGAACAACGCCATGTAGCGTCAGATTCATCATTAATTCATTATCCCAGGCTCAGCGTACAGCACCAGCGTTCAGCCTTGCAGAGCACCATGTCTTACCTGTCGCTAACTGGCGCTCTCCCATACATTTCTATGGACGATCCTTCAATCCCTTTCCTGATCCCATTTTTTTATTTTTTTTTTAATAAAATCTCAAATCTTTCTGACATGTATCCTGGGCTAGAAAATGACATTTTTGAAAACTATTTTGATTAATAATATTTTGAAGCAGAATTGTCCTTACATGTCTGGTATTAAAGTGTTGATGTTACAATGTGATAACAATGTAATTCCATGTGCTTTTGCTTTGTTTACTAGTGGATACATGTTCAAAAACAGACTTTAATCACACAGGCTCTGGCGCTGTGGGCTACAACGACCCAAATTTGAGTGCTGGCTCTGTTTGAGGCTGTTTTTTTGATGAATGTGGAGTCGGTCGCACTGAGCTGACGCTACCGTTCGCTCCCATACAGCGTAGTACTGCGACTCACAGAACATATTCATCAATGCCGGCCAGCGACTGAGGCACTCTGAAACAATGATCCATGGCCCAGCGCAGCGACTACTAGCGGGCGCTCTCAAATCCTCTCTACAGACGCTCATCTGTCGCTGCCTGGCGCTAGTAATGAATCAGCCTGTAGATCTGCATGGAGCTCACCATAAAGAGCAGGAGCAGAGAGCGTGAAAAGAGGAAGGTCCCTGTGCCGAGCAAGGAGGGACCTCCTGGCCACCCGGAGAGTGAAGACCCGGTGTGCTCCCCGGAGGTTAGGGAACCCCATGAATTCAGCCAGCTCCTCCTCCTTGAGACTACTTGTTGGGCCAAGAGGGGCCGGGCAGCCACCCCCTTCCCCAGCCCTACTTACCATGATCCGTGCCCAGGGCTCTGAGTGCCGCAGGTGCACCCTTAAAGTGGAAAGCAAACGATGGTAACTCCAGCCAGAAATTAAAATATAACCTTTACTTGTTAGCTTAAAATGTCCAAAGTATTCCAAACATGTGCCAGCAGCGAATCCCCTCTGCACCCTCCACCACCCTTAAAGTGGACCATCACCCTCCCGTGATCGGCCCGGGAATCTATAAGATTCCCGGGCCGATCACCTCCCTCCCCGCAAGACATCCGAGATCGGGATGTCCCGCGGGGTGAAACGCCCCCAAACGCCCCAAAGCCGCCGCCGCCTCCCTCGCGCCCCTCTAGACGTGCGCGCGCCCGCGCCGGCCGTCTGTGAATGGCCGGCGCGGGCGCGTGCGTGTCAAGAGTGACGCGCGGTAGGCGGCGGCGGAGGAGCCGCTTGCTGTCAGATCGCTTGTCCGTTGCTGTCAGATCGCGGGGAGAGGTGAGTTTTCCGGGTGATCGGGGGGGTTTCACACAGCGGGGCACCCCGATCGGGGGTGCCCCACCGAAGTGGACCAAGACCCAGGTTAGTCAAAATCCTGGGTGTTGGTCCACTTTAGTGGACCAAATCAAATTTTGACTATCCTGGGTTTTGATACTTGCCCCTGGGGCACTTAGATCGGGGATGCCTTGATGTGTGAAATCCTCCCAGGTCACCGAACCCAACTCACCTCTTCCCGGTCCTACGGGGCATGCGCTGCCGTTCGTCCAATCAGCATGCTTGGAGCAGCTGATGTCACGTCGTCTAAGCCCGGCGGATCCTAGTGCGCTGGCGGCTGTATCCCCCGCTTCCCTCTAACAGGGAGCGTGCCCACGCCGGCCATCAACAAATTCCTGGTGCGGACATGCGTCCTGCTAGAGGGATGCGGCCGCAGCTTGCACATGCTCCGTTGGACCAGGAAACAATGTAAGTGTATGGGGCGACCTGGGGGGTTTCACACAGCGGGGCATCCCGGTTTTGGATCCCCTGAGAGGGAGGGTATTGAACGGCCCGGGAATCGATCTCACTGGGTTTTGGTCTACTTTAAAGCAAATTAAAACCCATTTTTTTTTGCTGTACAATATCATATTTTCATTTCTGGTTACAGACCTTTAACATACTCTCCCCCGTACTGTATATAATGGTGTTTTCTTGGAATCAGCCGCCGCAAGTATTGTAACGTTCCGATTCTCCGTGGCTCCCATGGATTGCGCCTGGCTGAGCACTAAACAGCACGCTATTCATATTTAATGGCGGCTATTAAGGCAAAATCACTGGGATTACTGTGCAGCGCTTCCAGCGGCGGGAATGGTTTCACTGCACATTTAATGCAGCTATTTTTTGTTTGCCGCGCAAGAAATGCGCGGCAGGATAAAAACTGCGCTGATTGCGTTTTAGGTGGCCTAGAAATAAAAGGAAATTGCTTTTTCTTAAAGCGAACCTTCACCCTGAATTAGAGATTATCTTGTATGTTTCCCACACCCTGCACATACAGATTGCTCACATTAAAAATCATCCTACCTGCATCTACTGCATGTTATGAGCCTTTAAACATCCAAGATGGTGGCTCATGGACCATCAGGCAGCCTGCAAACAGGAAGTGTCTTCCGACTGCGCCGCTCTGCATTTTGGGATTGCTGTCCTTCTCCTGACCCCAGCTATGTTCTGCCTGTGCAAAGCACAGCTTGAACCCTGCCCCCTGTACTTTATCCTGCTCTCCTCTCCTCAGTATGTGATACTTCTGAGTCAAGATGGCGGCGCCCATATCCTGGAGTCCTGAACAGAGTTGCAGCCCGGTGGGGGAAATAATAATAAGTAAGTGACTAAAATCTTAAAATATATTAATTTTAGATGCTGGGGAATAGTTTTTTAAGGGTTTGGGCTTTTCATTAAATTATGCTGAAGGTCCGGTTTAAATTCTCTAAATATGCGCCATGTCTGCATTCATGGGTAGCGATTATTTTCTGTTGTGCGCCATAGAAGTCTAACAGCAGCACATATACCGCATATCTTTCAAGTGTCCCTGATTTGGAGGGACTCTCCCTCTTTTGAGTCCCTGTTCCTCATTTGTCCCTCTTTTAGGTGTAATGTGCAGATCTGCATCAATAAATGATTCATTTGCCTATTCAAATGTTTCTATTGTTGTCACTGTTACATCCTATCTCCTATCCATGAGGGGGCGTGGCTTAATTTAAAATGTGTCCCTCTTTCCCACCCTAAAAAGTTGGGAGGTATGCATACTTTGAATAAAGGGGGTGGGAGCAGCTCAATCACTATTATTTATACAAAATTATTATTATTATTCAGGGCCTGGGAACTAATTTACCGCCCAGTTTAACCCTCTCATCATCTAAATATCAAGCAACAAACATGTCTAGCTGTGTGGAAAGACAGAGATTTGGTTGCATATATCTGCAGATACACGTGAAAGCCACACCGCCCCGGCAAGACACTCTGTGTTTAGTGTGGTCCCTACTCTTAATTCTGAGTCCCCAAAGGGATGCATACTTTGCTTACCTCCGCTGTGTTCATGTTACAGCTCAGTATTAGTAATGAACCGGAACAGGGACAATCTGATCCAGGAAAGCTTCTTCCCAACAGGCAAGAACTGGCCATAGGGAGCATAGAGAGAATTCCCGAAGGGTTGCACTGCTTTTGGGGCGAACTGAGCTGCCACCTTACCCAGATCCCCTGCCAGAATTTACTCAGTCCTCTTCTTACAACCCCCTTGAGTCCCTGTCTCCCCCATACCTGGCCCTATTGTATCTCCAGCCAAGACTCACCAGCCCGACGCTTTACCCCCACAATGACTATAGCCAGAGGCGTAACTTGAGGACATACCTACCAAGTGCCCCTGATTTGGAGGGACTGTCCCTCTTTTGAGGCTATGTGCATGCCCTCTCATCCAATCAATGCGCTCAGATCCGCTCTAGCCCCTTCGTCCTGGATCGTGCTGACAGCCGCATCCCTCGCTATCCTTAAATAGGGAGCGTGTCTGCGCTGGCCATTCACAAATGCCTGGCGCGTGCACATGGCCTGCTAAAGGGATAGCGGGGATGCAGGGGATGTGCTGTTGGTCCGGGAACGAAGGTGAGTTTTCGGGCGACCTGAGGGGTTTCACACAGAGGAGCACCCCCGATCGGGGTGCCGCAGGGGGAGTGAGTATGCCTGCCCTGGAGTCTTATAGACTCTAGGGTGAGTTTTGTTCCACTTTAATGAGAACTGCCTTAATTTGCCCTTTTCCGGCAAATCAAATAGTTACAATATAGAATTCCTGGATCTTGTTTTTACTGTTAATTTGGAAAACAAGTCAGGCAAACAAAAAACAGATACTTTATATGTGCAGTGAAACCATTCACCCCCAGGCCAGTGGCCAGTAAAGTAAAGAAAAAATACCAGCCAGGTAGCAACCCTACCCGAGGAGAGGGAATCCGCCAGCTCTGGAGGTTTCAGGCGGAAATGGGTGTTGGTCCGCTTTAAAACAAAAAGTAAATGAATGCTTTTCAACGGCTCCTGTGTTGACTTAAAGAGGACCTCAGAAAGGGTCGGAGTCCCTTTTTAATATGCAGCAGAGGGCACCCAAATCAGGCTCCCCAGCTGTGCTTCAGCACTGCTAAACTAGAGCCTGGATTCTCACCAATTCTGGGGTCTTCGTTTTGCTGACGTGGAGCAGCCTATCAGGGTTGCACAACGGGCAGTTATACAGTCATGTGCTCAGCCACCAGCAGGCCTGATAGGCTGCTCGAGGTCACGTGGGATGAGCAACCCCGGAAGAGGTCAGAACCTGGACGGCCCCTTTCTCTAGCTTAGTGGCACCGATGCAGAGCAGCGGAGCACCTATACTGCACATTAAAGAGGGAGTAATTTTTTACCAAATTTCCTCTTTAACACAGCACAACAATTTATTATTGTTAAAGTTGACCAAAACCCAGGGTTTTGACTATCCTGGGTTTTGGTTCTATCCCCCGGGGCACCCCGATTGCTGAGGGCAACTCACCTCTTCCCGGTCCTACAGCGCATGCGGAGCCGCTTGTCCAATTAGCGTGCTCAGAGCCGCTGACGTCACGTCGTCTTAGCCTTCGTCGCCCACATCCCCCCGCTTCCAGGGAGCGTGCTCGTGCTGGCCATTCACAAATTCCTGGCTGGGGCATACGCCCTGCTAGAGGGGTAGCGGGTAAGCGGCCGTAGCTCGTACATGCGCCGTTGGACCGGGAAGCAAGGTAAGTGAATGGGGTGTCCTGGGGGGGGGTTTCACACAGCGGGGCATCACGATTTTGGATGCCCCCGGGGGAGGGAATCGATTGGCCCGGGAATCTATCACGCTGTGTTTTGGTCCACGTTAAAGCATAACAAAACCTAGGATTTTCACTATCCAATGTTTTGATCCTTGTTCTGGGAGAATCCTGATTTGTGTTGCCCTATCGCCCTGAAACACCCTGAATCGTCCATAAAAACTATGTTTCCCTGGTTACACGGCACATGTGCAGGCTCTCGTCCAATCAGTGCCATATGTTGTGCCTGAATGGCTGGGTATGGGGTAAGGGAATGGCTGGGTATGGGAATGGTTGGGTATGGGAATGGTTGGGTATGGGAATGGCTGGGTATGGGAATGGCTGGGTATGGGAATAGCTGGGTATGGGAATGGCTGGGTATAGGGTATGGGAATGGCTGGGTATAGGGTATGGGAATGGCTGGGTATAGGGTATGGGAATGGCTGGGTTGGGGGTATGGGAATGGCTGGGTGTGGGCTATGGGAATGGCCGGGTATGGGCTATGGGAACGGCCGGGTATGGGCCATGGGAATGGCCGGGTATGGACCATGGGAATGGCCGGGTATGGGGTATGGGAATGGCCTGGTATGGGGTATGGGAATGGCCAGGTATGGGGTATGGGAATGGCCAAGTATGGGGTATGGGAATGGCCGGGTATGGGGTATGGGAATGGCCAGGTATGGGGTATGGGAATGGCCAAGTATGGGGTATGGGAATGGCCGGGTATGGGGTATGGGAATGGCCTGGTATGGGAATGGCCGGGTAAGGGAATGGCCGAGTATGGTGTATGGGAATGGCTGGGTATGGGGTATGGGAATGGCTGGGTATGGGGTATGGGAATGGCTGGGTATGGGTTATGGGAATGGCTGGGTATGGGTTATGGGAATGGCTGGGTATGGGGTATGGGAATGGCTGGGTATGGGGTATGGGAATGGCTGGGTTGGGGTATGGGAATGGCCGGGTATGGGAATGGCTGGGTATGGGTTATGGGAATGGCCGGGTATGGGAATGGCTGGGTATGGGTTATGGGAATGGCCGGGTATGGGAATGGCTGGGTATGGAGTATGGGAATGGCTGGGTATGGGAATGGCTGGGTGTGGGCTATGGGAATGGCCGGGTATGGGCTATGGGAACGGCCGGGTATGGGCCATGGGAATGGCCGGGTATGGACAATGGGAATGGCCGGGTATGCGGTATGGGAATGGCCGGGTATGGGGTATGGGAATGGCCGGGTATGGGGTATGGGAATGGCCAGGTATGGGGTATGGGAATGGCCAGGTATGGGGTATGGGAATGGCCAAGTATGGGGTATGGGAATGGCCGGGTATGGGGTATGGGAATGGCCAGGTATGGGGTATGGGAATGGCCAAGTATGGGGTATGGGAATGGCCGGGTATGGGGTATGGGAATAGCCGGGTATGGGAATGGCCGGGTAAGGGAATGGCCGAGTATGGTGTATGGGAATGGCCAGGTATGGGGTATGGGAATGGCTGGGTATGGGGTATGGGAATGGCTGGGTATGGGGTATGGGAATGGCTGGGTATGGGGTATGGGAATGGCTGGGTATGGGTTATGGGAATGGCTGGGTATGGGTTATGGGAATGGCTGGGTATGGGTTGTGGGAATGGCTGGGTATGGGTTATGGGAATGGCTGGGTATGGGGTATGGGAATGGCTGGGTATGGGGTATGGGAATGGCTGGGTATGGGGTATGGGAATGGCTGGGTTGGGGTATGGGAATGGCCGGGTATGGGAATGGCTGGGTATGGGTTATGGGAATGGCCGGGTATGGGAATGGCTGGGTATGGGTTATGGGAATGGCCGGGTATGGGAATGGCTGGGTATGGAGTATGGGAATGGCTGGGTATGGGAATGGCTGGGTATGGAGTATGGGAATGGCTGGGTATGGGGTATGGGAATGGCTGGGTATGGGGTATGGGAATGGCCGGGTATGGGAATGGCTGGGTATGGGTTATGGGAATGGCTGGGTATGGGCTATGGGAATGGCTGTGTATAGGCTATGTGAATGGCTGGGTATGGAGTATGGGAATGACTGGGTATGGGGTATGGGAATGGCCGGGTATGGGAATGGCTGGGTATGGAGTATGGGAATGGCTGGGTATGGGGTATGGGAATGGCCGGGTATGGGAATGGCTGGGTATGGAGTATGGGAATGGCTGGGTATGGAGTATGGGAATGGCTGGGTATGGAGTATGGGAATGGCTGGGTATGGAGTATGGGAATGGCTGGGTATGGAGTATGGGAATGGCTGGGTATGGGCTGTGGGAATGGCTGGGTATGGGCTATGGGAATGGCTGGGTATGGGCTATGGGAATGGCTGGGTATGGGCTATGGGAATGGCCAAGTATGGGCTATGGGAATGGCCAAGTATGGAGTATGGGAATGGCTGGGTATGGGCTATGGGAATGGCCGGGTATGGGCTATGGGAATGGCTGGGTATGGGCTATGGGAATGGCTGGGTATGGGCTATGGGAATGGCTGGGTATGGGTTATGGGAATGGCTGGGTATGGGCTATGGGCATGGCTGGGTATAGGCTATGTGAATGGCCGGGTATGGAGTATGGGAATGACTGGGTATGGAGTATGAGAATGGCCGGGTATGGGAATGGCTGGGTATGGAGTATGGGAATGGCTGGGTATGGGGTATGAGAATGGCTGGGTATAGGAATGGCTGGGTATGGGTTATGGGAATGGCTGGGTATGGGCTATGGGAATGGCTGGGTATGGAGTATGGGAATGGCTGGGTATGGAGTATGGGAATGGCTGGGTATGGAGTATGGGAATGGCTGGGTATGGAGTATGGGAATGGCTGGGTATGGAGTATGGGAATGGCTGGGTATGGGCTGTGGGAATGGCTGGGTATGGGCTGTGGGAATGGCTGGGTATGGGCTATGGGAATGGCTGGGTATGGGCTATGGGAATGGCTGGGTATGGAGTATGGGAATGGCCGAGTATGGGCTATGGGAATGGCCGGGTATGGGCTATGGGAATGGCTGGGTATGGGCTATGGGAATGGCTGGGTAAGGGGTATGGGAATGGCTGGGTATGGGCTATGGGAATGGCTGGGTATGGGCTATGGGAATGGCTGGGTAGGGGCTATGGGAATGGCTGGGTATGGGCTATGGGAATGGCTGGGTATGGAGTTTGGGAATGGCTGGGTATGGGCTATGGGAATGGCTGGGTATGGGTTATGGGAATGGCTGGGTATGGGCTATGGGAATGGCTGGGTATGGGCTATGGGAATGGCTGGGTGTGACAGACTCTCTGCCTTTTGGATTTCACCACTATTCAATTGCCCACCGGGTCATTCATTGGATGCCCACTGTTCCTTTTTCTATACGGCCCATGGAACCCTACTTGGGCATATTGGATTTTAAAGGCACTGTTTCTGCCCCTTGGACTTTACATAGATTCATTACTTTCATTTTCTTAAGCATGTTCCAGACAATGTCATTGTGTTGTTGATTGTGTTACAGACTGTCATTGTGTTGCTGATTGTGTTACCGGCAGAGTTGAGGGATTGTGTGGCCTGCTCCCATTGGTCTGTACGTTTGTCATGTAGTTCTCCATCAGGTCCACAGGGGAGGTCCCCTTGCATGGAGACTTGCATATAAGGCCCAGGGTGGCACTAATAAAACAAGGTAATCTTCACCCTCAATACTGAGTTCCGTCTCTTATTGGGGGAAACGCTATATCGCAATTCCCTAGCCCTTGTAAGAGCTGTTCCTGTTTTCCTCACGCATGACTCTGGAATTCCTGCAGCACCTCTCACCATTGGGAAAAGGACGTCTCTGGCGGGGAAGCCCTCCGGCGATAAAGGTTATCGCTACACTGGGTATGGAGTATGGGAATGGCTGGGTATGGGGTATGGGAATGGCTGGGTATGGGGTATGGGAATGGCTGGGTATGGGGTATGGGAATGGCTGGGTATGGGCTATGGGAATGGCTGGGTATGGGGTATGGGAATGGCCGGGTATGGGCTATGGGAATGGCTGGGTATGGAGTATGGGAATGGCTGGGTATGGGGTATGGGAATGGCCGGGTATGGGCTATGGGAATGGCTGGGTATGGAGTATGGGAATGGCTGGGTATGGGTTATGGGAATGGCTGCGTATGGGGTATGGGAATGGCTGGGTATGGGCTATGGGAATGGCTGGGTATGGGGTATGGGAATGGCTGGGTTGGGGTATGGGAATGGCCGGGTATGGGTTATGGGAATGGCCGGGTATGGGAATGGCTGGGTATGGGTTATGGGAAAGGCCGGGTATGGGAATGGCTGGGTATGGAGTATGGGAATGGCTGGGTATGGAGTATGGGAATGACTGGGTATGGGGTATGGGAATGGCCGGGTATGGGAATGGCTGGGTATGGAGTATGGGAATGGCTGGGTATCGGGTATGGGAATGGCTGGGTATAGGAATGGCTGGGTATGGGTTATGGGAATGGCTGGGTATGGGCTATGGGAATGGCTGTGTATGGAGTATGGGAATGGCTGTGTATGGAGTATGGGAATGGCTGGGTATGGAGTATGGGAATGGCTGGGTATGGAGTATGGGAATGGCTGGGTATGGAGTATGGGAATGGCTGGGTATGGAGTATGGGAATGGCTGGGTATGGGCTGTGGGAATGGCTGGGTATGGGCTATGGGAATGGCTGGGTATGGGCTATGGGAATGGCTGGGTATGGGCTATGGGAATGGCTGGGTATGGGCTATGGGAATGGCTGGGTATGGAGTATGGGAATGGCTGGGTATGGGCTATGGGAATGGCCGGGTATGGGCTATGGGAATGGCTGGGTATGGGCTATGGGAATGGCTGGGTATGGGGTATGGGAATGGCTGGGTATGGGTTATGGGAATGGCTGGGTATGGGCTATGGGCATGGCTGGGTATAGGCTATGTGAATGGCTGGGTATGGAGTATGGGAATGACTGGGTATGGAGTATGGGAATGGCCGGGTATGGGAATGGCTGGGTATGGAGTATGGGAATGGCTGGGTATGGGGTATGAGAATGGCTGGGTATAGGAATGGCTGGGTATGGGCTATGGGAATGGCTGGGTATGGAGTATGGGAATGGCTGGGTATGGAGTATGGGAATGGCTGGGTATGGAGTATGGGAATGGCTGGGTATGGAGTATGGGAATGGCTGGGTATGGAGTATGGGAATGGCTGGGTATGGGCTGTGGGAATGGCTGGGTATGGGCTATGGGAATGGCTGGGTATGGAGTATGGGAATGGCTGAGTATGGGGTATGGGAATGGCCGGGTATGGGCTATGGGAATTAATGGGTATGGGCTATGGGAATGGCTGGGTATGGGGTATGGGAATGGCTGGATATGGGCTATGGGAATGGCTGGGTATGGGCTATGGGAATGGCTGGGTATGGGCTATGGGAATGGCTGGGTATGGGCTATGGGAATGGCTGGGTAGGGGCTATGGGAATGGCTGGGTATGGGCTATGGGAATGGCTGGGTATGGAGTTTGGGAATGGCTGGGTATGGGCTATGGGAATGGCTGGGTATGGGTTATGGGAATGGCTGGGTATGGGCTATGGGAATGGCTGGGTATGGGCTATGGGAATGGCTGGGTGTGACAGACTCTCTGCCTTTTGGATTTCACCACTATTCAATTGCCCACCGGGTCATTCATTGGATGCCCACTGTTCCTTTTTCTATACGGCCCATGGAACCCTACTTGGGCATATTGGATTTTAAAGGCACTGTTTCTGCCCCTTGGACTTTACATAGATTCATTACTTTCATTTTCTTAAGCATGTTCCAGACAATGTCATTGTGTTGTTGATTGTGTTACAGACTGTCATTGTGTTGCTGATTGTGTTACCGGCAGAGTTGAGGGATTGTGTGGCCTGCTCCCATTGGTCTGTACGTTTGTCATGTAGTTCTCCATCAGGTCCACAGGGGAGGTCCCCTTGCATGGAGACTTGCATATAAGGCCCAGGGTGGCACTAATAAAACAAGGTAATCTTCACCCTCAATACTGAGTTCCGTCTCTTATTGGGGGAAACGCTATATCGCAATTCCCTAGCCCTTGTAAGAGCTGTTCCTGTTTTCCTCACGCATGACTCTGGAATTCCTGCAGCACCTCTCACCATTGGGAAAAGGACGTCTCTGGCGGGGAAGCCCTCCGGCGATAAAGGTTATCGCTACACTGGGTATGGAGTATGGGAATGGCTGGGTATGGGCTATGGGAATGGCTGGGTATGGGCTATGGGAATGGCTGGGTATGGGCTATGAGAATGGCTGGGTATGGGCTATGAGAATGGCTGGCTATGGGAATGGCTGGCTATGGGAATGGCTGGGTATGGGCTATGGGAATGGCTGGGTATGGGCTATGGGAATGGCTGGGTATGGGCTATGGGAATGGCTGGGTATGGAGTATGGGAATGGCCGGGTATGGGCTATGGGAATGGCCGGGTATGGGCTATGGGAATGGCCGGGTATGGGCTATGGGAATGGCCGGGTATGGGCTATGGGAATGGCCGGGTATGGGCTATGGGAATGGCCGGGTATGGGCTATGGGAATGGCCGGGTATGGGCTATGGGAATGGCCGGGTATGGGCTATGGGAATGGCCGGGTATGGGCTATGGGAATGGCCGGGTATGGGCTATGGGAATGGCTGGGTATGGGCTATGGGAATGGCTGGGTATGGGCTATGAGAATGGCTGGGTATGGGCTATGAGAATGGCTGGCTATGGGAATGGCTGGGTATGGGAATGGCTGGGTATGGGCTATGGGAATGGCTGGGTATGGGCTATGGGAATGGCTGGGTATGGGCTATGGGAATGGCTGGGTATGGGCTATGGGAATGGCTGGGTATGGAGTATGGGAATGGCCGGGTATGGGCTATGGGAATGGCCGGGTATGGGCTATGGGAATGGCCGGGTATGGGCTATGGGAATGGCTGGGTATGGGCTATGGGAATGGCTGAGTATGGGCTATGGGAATGGCTGGGTATGGGCTATGGGAATGGCTGGGTAGGGGCTATGGGAATGGCTGGGAATGAGATATGGGAATGGCTGAGTATGGGCTATGGGAATGGCTGGGTATGGGGTATGGGAATGGCTGGGTATGGGGTATGGGAATGGCCGGGTATGGGCTATGGGAATGGCCAGGTATGGGCTATGGGAATGGCCGGGTATGGGCTATGGGAATGGCTGGGTATGGGAATGGCCGGGTATGGGCTATGGGAATGGCCGGGTATGGGCTATGGGAATGGCCGGGTATGGGCTATGGGAATGGCCGGGTATGGGCTATGGGAATGGCTGGGTATGGGGTATGGGAATGGCCGGGTATGGGCTATGGGAATGGCTGGGTAGGGGCTATGGGAATGGCTGGGAATGGGGTATGGGAATGGCTGAGTATGGGCTATGGGAATGGCTGGGTTGGGGGTGTGGCGCTATTATTATCTCACTGTGGGATGGAGGGTAAAGGTTTTGCAGCACCCCAGGGGGGTTCCACACAGTGGGGCACCCTAATTTGGGATGCCCCAGGGGAAGGTTGGCGGCCCTGCAGTCTTTTACACTTCAGGGCTGGTTGCACAGGGGTTTGTTCTGCTTTATTTTAAGCTTTTCTGTATCTGTACTAAGCTGACACATTTGCCTGGCCTGGTGCTGGAGGGGTTAAGATGAAAGTGGAAATTACCGATGGCGGTATGGCCTCCATTAAGCGTTTACATAACCCGCTGAGAATCCTTGGTGCACCGCAAGCCTAGAATTAGATTTTTTTTTTTTCGACAGTTACATTAAGAAACATAAAAGAGCAAAGAGGAGCGCCAATCGGGCTCAGTGTTGCCAGCATAGACTTACCTGGTTCTGGGCCCCCCACTTACCTGCAGTGATCAGGTGAGGAAGAGGGTAATTGCTATTGTGCTGCAGATGAGCCAAGGGTCTTAAAGCAGTACAATACTCTGCACAACCTTCCATGGATTCTAAAAGATTCCAGGGCGGATGCTGACCTTCCCCTGGGCAACCCAAATTGGGATGCCCCGCTGTGTGAACTCCCCTGCCGGGTCTTCAGAAAACTCACCTTCTTCCTGGCTCCCTCTCTGATGTAAACATCGGTGGCTACATACCCTGTATCTTTGGGCTGTGTGTCCTTCTGCGCCCAGCCATTCAGATAGCAAGGAGCACGGGCGCGTAAGTGGCTGCACACCCAGCAGCGGAGCCATAATGCAAATAGACATTAATGGTATAACAGGAACTTGCTTTACTGGAGCATGAATGCAGTAATAGAAGGTCACCTTACATGGTGGCTGAAACACAGACAGAATGATAAGACCAGAGAGCAACTAGAAGTGCAGGAAATAACAACACAGCATTAAAGTGGACCAAAACCCATGATTTTGACTATCCTGGGTTTTGGTCCTTTCGCCCGCTGTGTGAAACCCCCCAGATTGCCGCAGCCAACTCACCTCTTCTTGGTCCTACGGTGCATCCGGCCCTGGGCCAGACCCATCCAGGGCCAGACATTTTGAAGTGATTACCAAGACCTAGGATTTTCACTATCACGGGTTTTGGTCCTTGCCCACTCTGTGAAACCCCCCACCCCAGTTCCCCACAAAAACTTGCCTTCCCTCAGTTCCATGCACATGCACAGGCTCTGTTCCAATCAAAGCCTTATTCTGCACATAATAATCAGAGCGGGATTGGGCGCGTCCACCGCACCCCTGCGGCTAAGGCACACGTCGATGCCCCAGCCTGAATGGCTGGGTGCAGGAGCGTGCCTCAGCTACAGGGGTGCCAGGAATGCAGCCGCTGCTAGCGGGTGCAGCGTGGGAGCCCTAGAAAAGGTGGGTAATAGCGAATAAACTGGGGGTGGTGCACAGTGGAGCATACCATTTCGGGATGCACCAGGGGGACTAAAACAGTCATTTCTAGAACCTTTTAGAATCCAGGACCTGCTGCGGCAGCTTTTGAGAAGTGGACCAAAACCTGTGACTTCCCCTATCCTGGATTTTGGTCCTTGCCCCTTGTGACCCCCCCATATTGCCACAAGAACTCACCTTTCCCTGGTCCCACAATGGATGTGCGGGCTCTTGTCCGATTAGCACTGTATCGCGCATGTTAATGATCTCCATATGAGCCTGACTGCACACAAAGCCTGGCATAGGTGAGTGGGAGCACCCCTATCCCAGGCAACCATGTACAGTAGTTAAGGCAAGCCCCCAGGGCTGGCGCCAGCACAGGGCAACCCCGGGCAACTGCCAGGGCCCCTGGCAACTTCAGGGGCCAACTCACGCTCACACTTGGCCATGTGGACGGGCAGTTTATGGAAGCTCAAAAGGTGATGACTGACAGCAATGGTGGAGTCTTTAGTGGCAGTGGAGCAAGAAGTAACTGATGGGTGCTTGGTGGCAGTAGAGAATGATTGGTGGCTATAGGGAAGGCAATAAGGACTGGAGGGCAATTGGTGGCTATAAGGAAGGCAATAAGGTCTAGAGGATGATTGGTGGCTATAGGGAAGGCAACAAGGACTAGACAAGGACTAGAGGATGATTGGTGGGTATAGGGAAGGCAATAAGGATGAGAGGATGATTGGTGGCTATAGGGAAGGCAATAAGGACTGGAGGGTGATTGGTGGCTATAGTGAAGGCAATAAAGATGGGAGGGCAATTGGTGGGTATAGGGAAGAAAATAAGGACTGGAGGGTGATTGGTGGCTATAGGGAAGGCAATAAGGACTGGAGGATCATTGGTGGCTATAGGGAAGGCAATAAGGACTGGAGGATGATAGGTGGCTATAGGGAAGGCAATAAGGACTGGAGGATGATTGGTGGGTATAGGGAAGGCAATAAGGATGGGAGGGCAATTGGTGGCTATAGGGAAGGCAATAAGCACTGGATGGCGATTGGTGGCTATAGGGAAGGCAATAAGCACTGGATGGCGATTGGTGGCTATAGGGAAGGCAATAAGGACTGGAGGATGATAGGTGGCTATAGGGAAGGCAATAAGGACTAGAGGATGATTGGTGGGTATAGGGAAGGCAATAAGGATGAGAGGATGATTGGTGGCTATAGGGAAGGCAATAAGGACTGGAGGGTGATTGGTGGCTATAGGGAAGGCAATAAGGACTGGAGGGTGATTGGTGGCTATAGGGAAGGCAATAAGGACTGGAGGGTGATTAGTGGCTATAGGGAAGGCAATAAGGACTGGAGGATCATTGGTGGCTATAGGGAAGGCAATAAGGACTGGAGGATGATTGGTGGCTATAGGGAAGGCAATAAGGACTGGAGGGCGATTGATGGCTATAGGGAAGGCAATAAGGACTGGAGGATGATTGGTGGCTATATGGAAGGCAATAAGGATGGGTGGGCAATTGGTGGGTATAGGGAAGAAAATAAGGACTGGAGGGTGATTGGTGGCTATAGGGAAGGCAATAAGGATGGGAGGGTGATTGGTGGCTATAGGGAAGGCAATAAGGACTAGAGGATCATTGGTGGCTATAGAGAAGGCAATAAGGACTGGAGGATTATAGGTGGCTATAGGGAAGGCAATAAGGACTGGAGGATGATTGGTGGGTATAGGGAAGGCAATAAGGACTGGAGGGCAATTGGTGGCTATAGGGAAGGCAATAAGCACTGGATGGCGATTGGTGGCTATAGGGAAGGCAATAAGCACTGGATGGCGATTGGTGGCTATAGGGAAGGCAATAAGGACTAGAGGGCGATTGGTGGATATAGGGAAGGCAATAAGGACTAGAGGATGATTGGTGGGTATAGGGAAGGCAATAAGGACTGGAGAATGATTGGTGGCTATAGGGAAGGCAATAAGGACTAGAGGATGATTGGTGGGTATAGGGAAGGCAATAAGGACTGGAGGGCGATTGGTGGCTATAGGGAAGGCAATAAGGACTAGAGGATGATTGGTGGCTATATGGAAGGCAATAAGGATGGGAGGGCAATTGGTGGGTATAGGGAAGAAAATAAGGACTGGAGGGTGATTGATGGCTATAGGGAAGGCAATAAGGATGGGAGGGCTATTGGTGGCAATAGGGAAGGCAATAAGGACTGGAGGAGGATTGGTGGCTGTAGGTAAGGCAATAAGGACTGGAGGAAGATTGGTGGCTATAGGGAAGGCAATAAGGACTGGAGGGTGATTGGTGTGTATAGGGAAGGCAATAAGGACTGGAGGGCGATTGGTGGCTATAGGGAAGGCAATAAGGACTGGAGGGTGATTGGTGTGTATAGGGAAGGCAATAAGGACTGGAGGGTGATTGGTGTGTATAGGGAAGGCAATAAGGACTGGAGGGTGATTGGTGTGTATAGGGAAGGCAATAAGGACTGGAGGGCGATTGGTGGCTATAGGGAAGGTAATAAGGACTGGAGGGCGATTGGTGGCTATAGGGAAGGTAATAAGGACTGGAGGGTGATTGGTGTGTATAGGGAAGGCAATAAGGACTGGAGGAAGATTGGTGGCTATAGGGAAGGCAATAAGGACTAGAGGATGATTGGTGGCCATAGGCAAGGCAATAAGGACTGGAGAATGATTGGTGGCTATAGCAAAGGCAATAAGGACTGGAGGGCGATTGTTGGCTATAGGGAAGGCAATAAGGATTGCAGGAGGATTGGTGGCTATAGGGAAGGTAATAAGGACTGGAGGGCGATTGGTGGCCATAGGTAAGACAATAAGGACTGGGGGGGGGCGATTGGTGGCTATAGGGAAGGCAATAAGGACTGGAGGGCGATTGGTGGCCATAGGTAAGGCAATAATATTTTATATATTTTTATGCAGAATTGTCATTCCAGGCCTGGCATTAAAGGTATTAATGTCACAATGTTACAACAATGTCATTCCATGTGTTTTCGCTTTGTTACTGGTGGATATGTGTTTAAAAACAGACTTTAATCACACAGCGTCTGGTGCTCTATGCTATGTTGAATATTGTGTGAGTCACTGAGAGTCGGTCGCAATGAGCTGTTGCTACCTTTCGCTCCCTGCAAAGCTGTACTGTTGTTAGAGCACCCAACATACATCACATTCATCAATGCCGACCAGGTTACTACAGTGGCTGAGACACTCTGTTACAGCGCCCGATAGCCGATCACAGCGTCTACTAGCGGTCGCTCTAAGCGCCGCTATACAGACACTCATCTGCCGATACCTGGCGCTAGTAATGAATCAGCCTCCACGACTCTCTTGCCAAAGGGCTCACACAAACCTGGAGCTGGATCTGCAAGCCCCCATGGTCCAGCCTATCTGAATGGCTGGGCACAGGAGGGTGCCTCAGCCCCTGAGGAAGTGGCCGGCATTGTTTAAATCGCAAAGGTGAGGGGATGCCCCAGGGGAAGGCCAGTGGCTGGCTCTGTAGTCTTAGAATTCAGAGTCGGCTGCACTGGGTTTTGTTACGCTATAAATATTGCTCTGGAGCCCCATGGTCGGCCATAGACATGGGCCTCGATTCAATAAAGGTAGAAAAAAATTCTCATGGTAGTAAAAAATTCAATTCATCAGAGAAAAGCCTGAGAATGTCTCTGTTACTGAATCACTAGATAAAAAGACAATGAAAGTCAATGGCAGCTTTTACTACAGCGTAGAAAGGAGGAAACAGTTCTCTACTTTTCTTACGAGTAAAAAAGTGCCATTGACTTTCATTGATTTCCTATCTGGTGATTCAGTAACAGTGACATTCTCAGGCTTTTTTTCTCATGAATTGAATCTTTTACTATCATGAGAATTTTTGTTTCTACCTTTATTGAATCGAGACCATGGATCTGCTATGGCTTATAGTCACTGGTGGCCTCAGGTCAGCTTTATTACAGATGGGGGGGGGAGTTTGTTTTTTTCCAGGCGGAGCTGTTTGCGAGTTCGGAGCCGACAATCTATAATCTTCTTCTCATGTTGGGCGCTCCCTGGGCGGCCATATTGCGTAAGATGGAGTTAGCGCAGCAATTTCCTGCTGAGGGCCCTGCGCAGTTCTAACCTTTTGTCTTCCTGAAATCTTCTCCTGTGATCCCGGTGCACCATTGTATCCATTAGCACGCTCTCTTTGTCATGGTAATTACAGCCCCGTGCCCGAATGGCGCTCTCACGCTGACAGTATGACTCACGCGTCAGCAAAATGGCGCGCTGACAATGTGACAAGCAATATTCTAATATTTCTTTGTATCCTAAAACAAACTGCAATTTAAATATTACCGTCTCTATGGCGATGTGGGTTGAACGCACACGCTCACGCAGGAGGCTTTCCGCACAGGAACGCAAACAGAACAACCTACATTTTTTTATTTCTGATTTGTAGAGCGCCATCCTCACAGTACAAAGTCACGGGGAGAGCGGTACGGGCAGGGCCGGCGTTAGGGACTGGCAAACTGGGCAATTGCCCATCACCAATGGAGTACCTGGCTTCAGTACCAAGACTTTGCTATTTCCCACGATGGCAGTCAGGGCCGGCGTCAGCACCCGGCAAGGCAGGGCAGCTGCCGGGGGCCCACTGACAGGGCTGGCCTTTGGGGTATAAGACGGTGCTTGACCGGTGGTGGACTGGGAGTGGTGGTACAACACTATGCAGCAATAAGGTTCCGCTGCTGCCTGTGCTGTCCCCACCGGAGAGAGAGGAAGGGACGTCCACACCATGTGACAGGGGCGCCAGCAGGCTGCGGGTGGCAACAAGGAGACCGGGAGTGTGCGCCGGGAGGGAAAGCACTGTAGAGGTACATTTTTATTTTTTTAAAGAAGGTTTCTTTTTCTTTTGATTCTTAAGAGGCATCCAGATTTGGGACGTCCCTCAGTGATGTAACGCAACTCTTCACCACAAAGGGGCCCGCTGAGACCATGCCGCCCAAGGGCCCACATAAACCTGGAGCCAGCCCTGATGGCGGTGTAGTCTAAAGCTCACTAATGGTCATACAAAATATGTCCGCTGTAACAATTTCACTAGCTTAGTCAGACATCTTGTTTATGGGACCCCCTGAGTTTGTTTTTCCCAGGGCTACATTTTGTTCAAAACCATCCCTGGTGATGGATCCACCCAAGTAATAGCCCTGATGCCAAAACAGATAAGCGACAATTTAAACTGGACCTTTCCCCTGATTAAGAGTCTATCTTATATGTCTCCCCCCCTGTACATACAGATTGCTCACATTAATCCGGACCTTCACCCTGAGTAAGAGCCTATCTTATATGTTTCCCCCCTGTACATACAGATTGCCCACATTAATCTGGACCTTCACCCTGAATAAGAGCCTATCTTATATGTTTCCCCCACCCTGTACAGATTGCCCACATTAATCCAGACCTTCACCCTGAATAAGAGGCTATCTTATATGTTTCCCCCACCCTGTACATACAGATTGCCCACATTTATCCAAACCTTCACCCTGAATAAGAGCCTATCTTATATGTTTCCCCCACCCTGTACATACAGATTGCCCACATTAATCTGGACCTTCACCCTAAATAAGAGCCTACCTTGTATGTTTCCCCCCATACACACAGATTGCCCACATTAATCCAGACCGTCATTCTGAATAAGAGCATATCTTATATGTTTTCCCCACCTGTACATACAGATTGCTCACATTAATCCGGACATTCACCCTGAATAAGAGCCTATCTTATATGTTCCCCCCCCCCGTACATACAGATTTCTCACATTAATCCAGACCTTCACCCTGAATAAGAGCCTATCTTATATGTTTCCCCCACCCTATACATACAGATTGCCCACATTCAAAATCATCCAACCTGCATCTACTGCATTTTCTGAGCCTTTAAAGTGAAAAATCCTGGGTTTTGGTCCTTCCCCCGGGGCACCCCAATCTTGGGGGTGAAACCCCCCAGATCGCTGAAGCCAACTCACCTCTTCCCGGTCCTACGGCGCATGCGCGGCCGCGCGTCCAATCAGCATGCTCAGAGCCGCTGACGTCACATCGTCTAAGGCCAACGTCTCCAAGTGCACTGATGGCCGCATCCCCCGCTACCCTCTAACAGTGAGGCGCCCATATCGTAGAGTCCTGAACAGAGTTACAGCCCAGTGGTGGAAAGAATAATAAGTAAGTGACTAAAAACGTAAAATAAGGGGGGGGGGGGTTGGGCTTTTCATTAAATGATGATGAAGGTCAGGTTTAAAGTGGCACAGAACCCATATTTGTCCCAGCCCTGGATCCCCAAGCCAGCCCATGAGCTGCTAAATCTCGCCCCTATGGTGCTTTTTAGCTAGTTAAGAAGTGCATTAATTAGTTGAAGCTTTAGCATTGCGGGAACAGGTCATGGCCATGGTAAGTAGGACCACAAGCATGGTACTGAAGCTTTAGTATAGTAGAGGCAGTTACCAAGAACCACAGATGAACTAGTAAAAAAAAGGGGTCCTGCATTTGCTGCCCTCAGCCTTCCTCTAGATCCAGGGTTCCCATCAGGTTGTACTAGTACTTGAGATGCTCTCAGTTGGTACTCGACTAGGCTGCAGACTCATCTTTCCACCAACCCGATCTGCTGCTGACTATACTTCGCTCAAGTGGGATTTGCACCATAATTAGAAAATGCCCCCATTTTAAATGGCTATTTTGTGTGTTTTTGACCATGCTTTTAAGTGACTTACAACGCTTATGCACCACCATCCTGATGGTACTTGATATAATCAGAAAATTGAAAGTGGTACTTGATTCAAAATGTTGGGAACCCCTGCTCTAGATGGTGCTGTCTGAGGCAGCTGCCTCAGCTGGCCTCATTACTGGTGCACCCTGGTCCCTCACAGCCATTCAACCCCAAAGCAGTGATGACCACCGGGAATTCTCCCTATGGCCAGTCCGTCCTTCCAATACACGACATCTAATAACACACCACATCCCACATCCAGATCTAAAAATAGAGATTTGAGGGGAAACAACAATGGCAACATAAAGGCTAAAATATTCTCTAGAAATAATAATCATCTGAGCTTCTGGAGCTTTTCGCACCTGCCCATCGTCATAACACCCGGCGCCGCTGCTCGCTCTTCTCCTGAGGATGTAACGCGGTGGCTTCAGTCAGGTTGTAATTACTGAAATGGTTGCGAGTCAGTTTCCTGCAGATGCTTTTTCATCTTCTTGTATTATTTTAGCTACACAAAGGAAGCTCTGGAAATGAAGGCGATTAAGCCTTCAATTATATGCGGAGGCTCCCCGTGCTTGGTAAAGGTATCTGCGTGAGCGGCTGACTAATCATACTTATCACCCGGGAGCCCAGGAGTGCCGCTAAAGTCTGCTCCTGGAATATTCAGAAACCATGTATTACCAGTGTATTTTATATTCATTGGGACGTTGGTCCTTGATAAGGTCATTGATAAGTAAATAATATTACGGAAAATGGGGCCCAATATTGAGCCGTGCAGTACTCTATACGGTTAAAGGAGCACTATCACGAAATTGTGTAATATTCAAAACCCATATAAACACATTGGCTAATGAGAGGAGGGGTCACTTATAAACCCAAACTGAATAAAACTCCTGCCAAGCTTGTGGTTTTCTTCTCCTGGTAGGAATAAAATCCAGGGTGACAGGTTTAGTGTATTAGGGGTGAAAGAACCTGTCACCCGATTTCCTCTTCATTCCATTAATAAAAAATAAAAAACAAACCTGGCTGAATATTTCTTGATGCCGGGTGTATAAGTGACCCCTCCTCCCCCCATCCAGCATATTTATACAGATTTTTATTATTGGCCTATTTTTTCACGATAGTGCTCCTTTAAATTGGACCAAAACCTGGGATTTTGACTATCCCAGGTTTTGGCTTTTGCCCCTGGAGCACCATGATTCGTAATGCCCCGCTGTGTGAACTGGGGGACTGGGGGAGTTCACACAATGGGGGATCCTGATTAGGGATGTCCAGGGGGAGAGAATCTATAAGATTTAAGGGCCATCGACCGTGGTTTTCCTCCACTTTAATAACCAACTTATGTTTTTTATTAGTTATCCACATAAACTAATTTTCCCCCACGTGGTAAGGTGTGGCCCTGACCGGCACGTGACTTACTATAAATTGTGAGAAAGCAGAGAGCATAAATTTATGAATAGAAATATAAATAGCAGACCCTTCTGGCCCACAGTGGCATCAGATCTGGCCCACGAGTAAGAGTATGCCCCAGGGGCGTAGCTAGAGGGGAGCAGGGGGGCACTTGTCCCAGGTACAGCGAGTCAGGGGGGCACCAAGGGGGGCCTGAGCACAGGTGGGGGGCGCCATTTCGAATTTCTGCCTTGGCTGCCAGAAAGCCTAGTTACTCCTTTGGTCTACACTGTCCCCTATCTATGGGTGACAGATCTGGGAAGGTCATGAGTGTTACCTTTAAACCAGCTGCATGGCCGCACACTTGCCCAGAGCCGCTTAGTTCCCGAGAGGCAAAACAAGCCCATCCAGCGTCCTGATTGTACTGCCGGATTGCAGCCTGGCGACCTGCGAGATTGCTTGACGGGACTTTGCCGTAAAACGCCGCCCACAGTGGTGTAACTAAATGTGATGGGGCCCTGGTGTGAACATTAAACGGGGTCCTTTTGTGGCTCATACAATAAACCTTTTTCTGTCTTTTAACTTAATCAGATGCAGCTAGACAACTTAAGACTCAAACAACAGAGGTACATGGTGCCTCCTTTTTCTAAATGATGGCAAGTGAGCACAAATATGATAAATAAGGTGGATGAGCAACAATGATGGGGCCCCCTGACCTTCTAGGCCCCGATGCGATTGTACCCCCTCAAATTTCACCCCTGCTCGCCCCTATGATGATGTAGTAGGGAAGTACTTCCACCAGTGGTTGGCAAATGAAGGTGCCAACCTGACTGCAGTCTCCCTCTACACAAGATGACGCCAAGCCGGCTCAGCCCACCAGTGACTGTGAAAGGCGCCTGCGTGAGGTAAAGGAAGGCAGGGAACCCTATCCGATTCCATCATGGAAAGTGGCATGCTGCATTAAAATGAGGACCAACCACGTATTGGACTGGCCATGGAGTCTAAAATACTTCAGAGCTGGCCGATTAAAGTGAATGGGGCTGAATGGAGCCGCGCGTGGCGAATGGGGCTGAATGGAGCCGCGCGTGGCGAATGGGGCTGAATGGAGCCGCGCGTGGCGAATGGGGCTGAATGGAGCCGCGTGTGCCGAATGGGGCTGATTGGAGCCACGCGAGCCAAATGGAACTGAATGGAGCCACGCATGCCGAATGGAGCTGAATGGAGCCGTGCACGCTGAATGGAGGTGAATGGAGCCGTGCGTGCCGAATGGAGCCTTGCGTGCCAAATGGAGCTGAATAGAGCCATGCATGCCGAACGGAGCTGAATGGAGCCGTGCGTGCCAAATGGAGCTGAATGGAGCCGTGCGTGCCAAATGGAGCTGAATAGAGCCGTGCGTGCCAAATGGAGCTGAATGGAGCCGTGCGTGCCAAATGGAGCTGAATGGAACCTTGCGTGCCAAATGGAGCTGAATGGAGCCGTGCGTGCCAAATGGAGCTGAATGGAGCCATGCATGCCGAATGGAGCTGAATGGAGCCTTGCGTGCCAAATGGAGCTGAATGGAGCCTCGCGTGCCAAATGGAGCTGAATGGAGCCATGCATGCCAAATGGAGCTGAATGGAGCCATGCATGCCAAATGAAGCTGAATGGAGCCATGCATGCCGAATGGAGCTGAATGGAGCCATGCATGCGGAATGGAGCTGAATGGAGCCTTGCGTGCCAAATGGAGCTGAATGGAGCCATGCATGCCAAATGGAGCTGAATGGAGCCGTGCATGCCGAATGGAGCTGAATTGAGCTGTGCATGCCGAATGGAGCTGAATGGAGCCGTGCGTGCCAAATGGAACCGTACGTGCCAAATGGAACCGTGTGTGACGTTGGACAGACATTTTTTCAGTAAATATCAAGGCTGGCCTGTGACTCCAACAAGTATTTAATTTTGAATCCTTCTTTCTCTTTCCTATTGTCTCCTGTTAGTTTGAACTTTGTAACATCTAGTTGTCATGGTCCCTGTACTGTATGTTTTACCTTGTCTGTAATTATACCCTGTACATAAGAAGACGGTGCTATAACAGGGGTACTCAACCACTTCTTGTAAAGGTCCATTTACAGGCGTGTGGTGAGAGGTGAAGGTCCGGGCGGGGAGCTGTCGTGGGGGGTGGATAGTTTGAAATCGTTGGGAGTGTATAGATTTCACAGGCACAACTAAAAAAGGCTGCTTGCACCCCCCACCCCAAGAATCCTTTTTTTGGGCCCCACAGAACCTACAGCTCTGGCCCCGTGGCACACTGTTTTTAAACCCCCCCCCCGTGCATTATGTGTAGGGTGTGTACGGGGGGGGGGGGGACTAGGGCCCAAAATGTTACTGGCAATAAGATCTGGTAACAAGGATGAATAGATAGAGCTTGGGAGAGAGTGTTGAATAGGAGAGAAGATGTAAAGAAGAGGGATGGTTAGACAGAACAGGAAGGCAGGGAGGGATGGGAAGTGCTTGGGGGGTGGCCAGAGCTGGAAGAAAGAGTTACGGATTCACAAAGCTAGGAGACCGGGGATTGGATGGGCAAAACTGGAAGGACAGGGCAGAGAGAATGGGCTGAATAGTGCAGAGCTGAGGGGACAGGGATCGGAAGGGCAAATCTGGAAGGACAGGAATAGATGGGGCAGAGCTGAGGGGACAGAAATGGATGGGGCAGAGCTGAGGGGACAGGAATGGATGGGGCACAGCTGAGGGGACATGAATGGATGGGGCACAACTGAGGGGACAGGAATGGATGGGGCACAGCTGAGGGGACAGGGATTGGAAGGGAAAATCTGGGAGTGGATGGGGTACAGCTGAGGGGGCAGGGACTGAAATGGCAAATCTGGGAGGACAGGAATGGATGGGGCAAAGCTGAGGGGACAGGAATGGATGGGGCACAGCTGAGGCTACAAGGATTGGAAGGGCAAATCTGGCAGGACAGGAATGGATGGGGCATAGCTGAGGGGACAGGGATTGGAAGGGCAAATCTGGGAGGGCAGGGATGGATGGGGCCCAGCTGAGGGGACAGGAATAGATGAGAATGGGGTGGATGAGGCAAAGCTGGGGGGACAGGAATATATGGGGATGGGATGGATGAGGCAAAGCTGGGGGGACAGGAATGGATGGGGCAGAGAGAATAGGCTGGATAGAGCAGAGCTGAGGGGACAGGGACTGGAAGGGCAAATCTGGGAGCACAGGAATGGATGGGGCACAGCTGAGAGGACAGGGATTGGAAGGGGAAATCTGGGAGGACAGGAATGGATGGGGCAGAGCTGGGGGGACAGGAATGGATGGGCAGAGCTGGGGCGAGGGGACAGGAATAGATGGAGCAAAAAGACAGAGAAACAAAGTTGTGTGTGTGTGTGTACCCTGCAATGCCACTTCCCATCTGTGCAGTACTTCATATTGCAATGTTAGGTGCCAGGGAGCAGAGTCATGACACTGGCAGGGAGACTAAGCACTACATCGCCGATCATGTAAAGCAGGCTGGGCTGTCAGGGCAGGGGTCCGGAAATCTAATGCCGAGGTCCGCAATTGGGTTGCAGTCCGCCAGTTGAGTACCACTGCGTTATATAAATAACCAATATTAAAAATAATCCCCCTCTATTGTAGTGAATGGAGGGGTTGAGCAGAGGGCCTGACTTTCATTTTGGAGGTGGCGGCCGTTTCCTCCTGAAAGTAGACTGGTCCTGGACAGTGGGGGGGTTAATCCCGGCAATCAGTGGAAGAGCTCCAGAGTCAAAAGATGAGCATACTATATATCATTTTTTTTATCTTGCCAAGACAGACCCTTTAAACTTTTGTTTTCAGCTGCATTTTTTGAGTGGTCATTTCCTTTCTAAGCTGACCTAGCTGTTTTAATAAAATAAAACTGTGTATAAAGACATTTCGATCACATACCAAACATGAGCACAGCGCCTCTTATCTCACTGATAAGCATGGAATGTGTTTTTGAGCATTTTTACATCCGCAGCCGGCTTCCAGATGAAAGGCCCCTCTCTGGGCTGTGCCAGGGATCTGAATATTGTGCGATTCTCTTTCCATACTGAGGACGCCAATTGCTATTCACACCTCAGATTGCTGCGCTGCATGGTGCTCTATAATATAATTATTATTTAGTGGCATCATCTTCTGTAGCGCTGTACAAAGTAGTGATTACAGACAGGGTAGAACACATGCCTCACAACTATCCCAGATTTGGAGTGACTATCCCTCTTTTGAGTCCATGTTGCCCTGTCCCTTGTTGTTCTCATTTGTCCCTCTTCAAAGGTGTAACATGCAGATCTGCATCAATAAATGATTCATATTCAAAGTGTTTATACTGTTGTAACTGTTCCTATCTCCTATCCATCCCTCAATGAGGGGGCGTGGCTTAATTTGACTATTGTCCCTCTTTCCCACCCTGAAAAGTTGGAAGGTATGGATAGGGCGGGGGTGTGACCGCCCTGCTGGAGATGTGGTCGCTTTCTCTCCCGATTGCCATAAACAGAGAGCATTAAATATCATGTTTCCTCATTAATAAGAGTCTTAATTTTTTCCAATGGTGCATTCGCGTGCCGCATCCACGCTATCCCTCTAGCAGGGCAAGTGCCCACGCCAGACATTTGTGAATGGCCGGCGCAGGCACGCTCCATGTTAGAGGGAAGCGGGGGATGCGGCTCAGAGGCGCTCGCCTTAGACGAAGGCTTAGATGTCGTGACGTCAGTGGATCCGAGCGCGCTGATTGGACAAGTGGGACCGGAGAGAGGTGATTTGGTTTTGGCAACCTGGGGGGTTTCACGCAGCGGGGCACCCCCGATCGGGGTGCATAGACCAGAACCCAGGATAGACAAAACCCAGGGTTTTGGTCCTTTCCCCGGGTGCCCCACTGCGTGAAACCCTCCAGATCGACGAGACCAGCTCACCAAGGTAAGTGAATGGGACGACCTGGGGGTATCACACAGTGGGGCATCCCGGTTTTGATGACCCGGGAGGAGGTAATCAATCTATAAGATTCCCGGGCTGATCGGTGTGGGTTTTGAGCCACTTTAAACCGGACCTTCAGCGTGATTTAATGAAAAGCCCAAACTCTTAAAAAACGATTCCCCAGCATCTAAAATTAATATATTTTACGTTTTTAGTCACTAATTTATTATTCTTTCCCCCACTGGGCTGCAACTCTGTTCAGGAATTTAGGATACGGGCGCCGCCATCTTGACTCAGAAGCGTCACACTTACTGAGGAGAGGAGAGTGGGATAAGGTACAGGGGGGCAGGTTATAGCTGTGCTTTGCTCAGACAGAGCAGAGCTGGGGTCAGGGAAAGGTCAGCAATCCCAGAATGCAGAGCAGCACAGTCATTTCCTGTTTGCAGGCACTTCCTGTTTGCAGGCTGCCTGATAAGATGCCAGCTTCCATAAGCCGCCATCTTGGATGTTTAAAGGCTCATGCATCTGCATCTACATGCAGTAGATGCAGGTAGGATGATTTTTAATGTGGGCAATCTGTATGTACAGGGTGGGGGAAACATATAAGATAGACTCTTATTCAGAGTGAAGGTCCGCTTTAAGGAAAATCTAAGAGAGCGGACTTTCCCTTTAAGGGGGAGGTGCAACAAGGGGCAATACCTGCCACACCTGCAGCTTTACTGCCATGTGTGTCATGACACAATGCAAACGGGCCCGCTGCGACTGTGTCGCCCAAGGGCCCAAATAAACCTGAAGCCGTCCCTGGCCCCACTCCTGGAACGTTGGACTTGTCACAAGTTGAGCGGAATTTCAGTGTTGTGAGTTTGATGTGATTTATTACTCTGATATTTGGCTTTTTATTTTCTCTGGTGTGGAGGACGTCGGTGACATTTCCAAAGTCGATTTTCCTCCTAAATCCCGGATTATTTGTTTTAGCACAAATTTGATCAAGTAATTGATTGCTGTCAATTTGTGGCATTTGAGTTTCTCGCAGAGCTTGACCTTGTGTTCTCCTGCAGCCAGGAAACTCTGAAATAGATTCTCTGCGAGGGGAGAGGAAAGGATGCGTCACCCGTCATTAAAAGAAAAATCATGGCCGGCTCGGGATTATCCCTTAATGTCATGTGATGGAAGCTCCCTGGTGCTGCTGGGTAAATATAGCCCCTTGCTGAGCCCAGTAATGGAGGCGTTGGCTTTGACCTCTCCCTCCTCCTCCTCCCCCTTCTCCTCAACGTCCTTTCATCACATTTTTTTATATAGATGTAGCAATTCATACCGAGATGCAATAAATACACAATGGGCAGAATTCTATCTTGACATCTTAAAGTGGAACAAAACAGGGATTTTGATTATCCCGGGTTTTGGTCCTTGAAACCCCCCAGGTCGCCCGAACAAACTCACCTCTTCTTGGTCCTATGACGCATTTGCGGCCGCTCGTCCAATCAGCGCGCTTGTCTAATCAGCAGGCCTCCCGGGTCGATTGATTCCCTCCTCCTGGGGCATCCAAAATTGGGATGTCCAACTGTGGGAAACCCCCCCAGGTTTCTCAAAAACTCACCTTCATTACCGGTCCAATGGCGCATGCATGCAGGTGGCTGCATCCCCCGCTACCCTTTAACAGGGAGCGTGCCCGCTCCGGCCATTCACAGGCACGCCTGCTAAAGGGATAGTGGGGATGCGGTCGCTGCTCGCGCATGTGCCGTTGGACCTGGAAAGATGGGGAGTTTATGGGTGGACTGGGGGGTTTCACAAAGCGGGGCATCCCAATTCTAGATGCCCCAGGAGGAGGGAATCCATCAGCCAGGAATCTTATAGATTCCTGGGCCGATCTCTGTGGTTTTTGGTTCACTTTAAAGTGGAACAAAACCAGGGATTTTGACTATCCTGGATTCTGTTCCATGCCCCGGAGGCATCCTGATCTACCCCTCTGCAATCGGGGGCGCCAGTGCCTTGAATGGATTCCCAATTGCAGAAGGGCAGAGCTGTTTGCCAGTTCTGATTGGATGAGATCCTGCACATGCAATGTTGTAAATGTACATGTTACAGGTGAACGAGGGGGGTCTAACACAGCAGGGCACCCCGATTTGGGATGCCCAGGGGAAAGACCGGAAACTTTCAGATTCCAGGGTTGGATGCGCCTTGCCCCTGATCGGGGGTGCGCCGCTGCATGAAACCACCCCAGGTCGCCGAAACCAACTCATCTCTTCCCGGTCCTATGGCGTATGTATGGCCGCTCGTCCAATCAGCACACTCGGATCCGCTGACATCACGTTGTCTAAGGCTTTGTCTAATACGAGCGGCTCCGAGCACGCTGACAGACGCATCCCCCGCTATCCTAACAAGCCGCTAACAAGGAGCGTTCCCGCGCTGGCCATTCACAAATGCCCTGCTAGAGGGATGCGGGTACGGCTCGCGCACGCGCCATTGGACCAGGAAAGAATGTAAGTGTATGGGGCGACCTGGGGGGGTTTCACACAGTGGGGCATCCCGATTTTGGATCCCCGGGGGGGAGGGAATCGATCGGCCAGGAATCTTATAGATTCCTGGGCCGATCTCCATGGTTTTGGTCCACTTTAAAGTGGACCAAAACCAGGCGTTTTAACTATCCTGGATTCTGTTCTGTGCCCTGGGGCATCCTGATCTGCTCCTCTGCAATGGGGGTGCCAGCGCCTATCTTAATGGATTCCTGATTGCAAAAGAGCAGAGCTAAATCACAACAAATGGCTGTGATTGGACGAGATCCTGCACAAGCACCGTTGGAAATGTAAGCTGTTACAGGTGAATTGGGGGGTTTCACACAGTGGGGCATTCCGGTTAGGGATGCCCAGGGGAAAGACCAGAATCTTTCAGATTCCAGGGCTGGATGTGCTCAGTTTTGTTCCACTTTAAAGTGGACCAAAACCCAGGATCCTGGGTTTGGTCCTTGCTCCACTGTTTGAAACCCCCCCAGGTTCTCGAAACCAATTCACCTCTTCCCGGTCCTACAGCGTATGCACGGCTGCTCGTCCAATCAATGTGCGTGGATCCACTGACATCACATCATCTAAGCCTTCGCCTAAGACGAGCGGCTCCGAGTGCGCTGTCGGCCGCATGCCCCGCTACCCTCTAACAGGAAGTGTGGCCGCAATGGCCATTCCCAAATGTCTAGCGCTGGCACGCGCCCTGCTTGAGGGATAGCGGGGATGCGGTCACGGCTCGCGCATGCGCTGTTGGACCGGGAAAGAAGGTAAGTGTATGGGGCGACCTGGGGGGTATCACACAGCGGGGACATCACAATTTTGGATGCCCCGGAGGGAGTGAATCGATCGGACCGGGAATCTTACAGATTCCTGGGCCAATCACCATGGGCTTTGATCCACTTTAAATACAAGGTAAAAAGTGCCTCCTTAAGGGGAACAGCAGTCAAGAAACTGAGTTTTGTTCCTTTGGGGGTGATCCTGAAATGAGTCCAGGTGAGGCAGCTGCCGCCACAGACACCACCATCTACTGCTGGACCCGCTTTTTTTTTTTCTTTATCTGTTTATTGATCGTTGGGGCACCACTGAACGGCATCGTGTTTACAGCTTACTATTTGATAGGTAGGGGCTCTCGATAGCTCGCCTAGTAGACAGCAGAGAGAATAGCTTTACCCTTGGTAGGTGCATCTCAATTTGGAATGCCCTGCTGTGTGAATCCCCCTGGGGTTGCCTGTAAATACACCTTTTCCTCATTCCCACGGTGCATCAGCCAATCAGCGGTGCTCGTTCCAATTAGACTGATGTCAGTGAGGCAAGGAAAGCTAAATGAAGAAAGCGCCGCTGGCCACATCCCTGCCCCCACCTGTGGGCGTGCCCATGTCTGTAAGTGCAGGGCATCCCAAAGTAGTGCTCCTCACCCATGGCCCGGAGCTTGTCGTGTTGCCCTTACCTGCTTGCTCCATACAAACCTGTGTGGCCGGCCACTGGTGCATGTGACCGCGACTGGCCCTGGAAAAAGGGGACCTCTCATTAATTAGACAGATTTTCTGGGTATAGGCAAACCCAGACTTTTAAGAACTCAGAGTGTGACCGCACCAAACAAGATTCAGTGATAATACCATATTTGAAAAAATCACTATGTACTTTATTGATCTCTTGTTACAGATAATAAAAATAAGGAGGGAAGACACCTTAGTCTTATTCTCCTCCCATGTGCAAAATCTTATCAGGTTAAAAACGGTTATTAGACAAAGATTTCATTAAGCATGTGAAAATCCAACAATCAATTATTCAAATTCTTACAGCGTATATACCAAGTATTTTGATATTGACATATTTAACATTTACAGGTCATCACATAATTAAACATTCTCAGACATAAGGTGGAGGTGAACTAGTTTTGCCCCTTGGGGCTTCTTCCGCACCAACTTACACCTTTATAAATATAAAATTCGCCAATTCACTTTGTGATATGTCGATGGTTTAGATAATAGCCTAGATAATGCTGGTAGAGCAAAATAAAACAATATTAAAAGACCTCTCATTAACAGTGCAGGACAACAGGACAACCCAAATCGGAAAATTGGGGTATGCCCAGAGGACCTGCTCAGCCAATCAGCGGCACTCGTTCCATTCACATTTAACTCAATGCAGCAAAGGAAATCAAAGGTGTGAGAGCTGCTGGCTGCATCCATGTCCCTGCCTCTAGCTGTGCACTAATTTGGGATGCCCCATAAAGAGGTAAAACAACCCCTCCAAGCAGGGCCGGCTCCAGGTTTATGTGGGCCCTTGGGCAGCATCCATCCATGGATGGATGGGTCAGGGCTCAGGGGATAGGGATGGATGGGTCAGGGCTCAGGGGATAGGGATGGATGGGTCAGGGCTCAGGGGATAGGGATGGATGGGTCAGGGCTCAGGGGATAGGGAGAGATGGGTCAGGGCTCAGGGGATAGGGATGGATGGGTCAGGGCTCAGGGGATAGGGATGGATGGGTCAGGGCTCAGGGGATAGGGAGAGATGGGTCAGGGCTCAGGGGATAGGGATGGATGGGTCAGGGCACAGGGGATAGGGATGGATGGGTCAGGGCTCAGGAGATAGGGATGGATGGGTCAGGGCTCAGGGGATAGGGAGAGATGGGTCAGGGCTCAGGGGATAGGGATGGATGGGGCAGAGCTAAGAGAACAAGGATAGATAGGTCAGGGCTCAGGGGATAGGGATGGATGGGTCAGGGCTCAGGGGATAGGGATGGATGGGTCAGGGCTCAGTGGATAGGGATGGATGGGTCAGTGCTCAGGGGATAGGGATGGATGGGTCAGGGCTCAGTGGATAGGGATGGATGGGTCAGGGCTCAGGGGATAGGGATGGATGGGTCAGTGCTCAGGGGATAGGGATGGATGGGTCAGGGCTCAGGGGATAGGGATGGACGGGTCAGGGCTCAGGGGATAGGGATGGATGGATCAGGGCGCAGGAGATAGGGATGGATGGGTCAGGGGATAGGGATGGATGGGTCAGGGCGCAGGGGATAGGGATGGATGGGTCAGGGCTCAGGGGATAGGGATGGATGGGTCAGGGCTCAGGGGATAGGGGATAGGGATGGATGGGTCAGGGCGCAGGGGATAGGGGATAGGGATGGATGGGTCAGGGCGCAGGGGATAGGGGATAGGGATGGATGGGTCAGGGCGCAGGGGATAGGGGATAGGGATGGATGGGTCAGGGCGCAGGGGATAGGGCATAGGGATGGATGGGTCAGGGCGCAGGGGATAGGGGATAGGGATGGATGGGTCGGGGCGCAGGGGATAGGGATGGATGGGTCAGGGCGCAAGGGATAGGGATGGATGGGTCAGGGCGCAGGAGATAGGGATGGATGGGTCAGGGCTCAGGGGATAGGGATGGATGGGTCAGGGCTCAGGGGATAGGGATGGATGGGTCAGGGCTCAGGGGATAGGGATGGATGGGTCCGGGCTCAGGGGATAGGGATGGATGGGTCAGGGCTCAGGGGATAGGGATGGATGGGTCAGGGCACAGGGGAAAGGGATGGATGGGTCAGGGCGCAGGAGATAGGGATGGATGGGTCAGGGCGCAGGAGATAGGGATGGATGGGTCAGGGCTCAGGGGATAGGGATGGATGGGTCAGGGCTAAGGGGATAGGGATGGATGGGTCAGGGCTCAGGGGATAGGGATGGATGGGTCAGGGCGCAGGGGATAGGGGATAGGGATGGATGGGTCAGGGCGCAGGAGAGAGGGATGGATGGGTCAGGGCTCAGGGGATAGGGAGAGATGGGTCAGGGCTCAGGGGATAGGGATGGATGGGTCAGGGCGCAGGAGATAGGGATGGATGGGTCAGTGCTCAGGGGATAGGGATGGATGGGTCATGGCTCAGTGGATAGGGATGGATGGGTCAGGGCGCAGGGGATAGGGATGAATGGGTCAGGGCGCAGGAGATAGGGATGGATGGGTCAGGGCTCAGGGGAAAGGGATGGATGGGTCAGGGCGCAGGAGATAGGGATGGATGGGTCAGGGCTCAGGGGATAGGGATGGATGGGTCAGGGCACAGGGGAAAGGGATGGATGGGTCAGGGCGCAGGAGATAGGGATGGATGGGTCAGGGCTCAGGGGATAGGGATGGATGGGTCAGGGCTCAGGGGATAGGGATGGATGGGTCAGGGCGCAGGGGATAGGGGATAGGGATGGATGGGTCAGGGCGCAGGAGATAGGGATGGATGGGTCAGGGCTCAGGGGATAGGGAGAGATGGGTCAGGGCTCAGGGGATAGGGATGGATGGGTCAGTGCTCAGGGGATAGGGATGGATGGGTCAGGGCTCAGGGGATAGGGATGGATGGGTCAGGGCTCAGGGGATAGGGATGGATGGGTCAGGGCGCAGGAGATAGGGATGGATGGGTCAGGGTTCAGGGGATAGGGATGGATGGGTCAGGGCGCAGGGGATAGGGATGAATGGGTCAGGGCGCAGGGGATAGGGATGGATGGGTCAGGGCGCAGGAGATAGGGATGGATGGGTCAGGGTTCAGGGGATAGGGATGGATGGGTCAGGGTTCAGGGGATAGGGATGGATGGGTCAGGGCGCAGGGGATAGGGATGGATGGGTCAGGGCTCAGGGGATAGGGATGGATGGGTCAGGGCGCAGGAGATAGGGATGGATGGGTCAGGGCTCAGGGGAAAGGGATGGATGGGTCAGGGCGCAGGAGATAGGGATGGATGGGTTAGGGCTCAGGGGATAGGGATGGATGGGTCAGGGCGCAGGGGATAGGGATGAATGGGTCAGGGCGCAGGAGATAGGGATGGATGGGTCAGGGCTCAGGGGATAGGGATGGATGGGTCATGGCTCAGTGGATAGGGATGGATGGGTCAGGGCGCAGGGGATAGGGATGAATGGGTCAGGGCGCAGGAGATAGGGATGGATGGGTCAGGGCTCAGGGGAAAGGGATGGATGGGTCAGGGCGCAGGAGATAGGGATGGATGGGTCAGGGCGCAGGGGATAGGGATGAATGGGTCAGGGCGCAGGAGATAGGGATGGATGGGTCAGTGCTCAGGGGATAGGGATGGATGGGTCATGGCTCAGTGGATAGGGATGGATGGGTCAGGGCGCAGGGGATAGGGATGAATGGGTCAGGGCGCAGGAGATAGGGATGGATGGGTCAGGGCTCAGGGGAAAGGGATGGATGGGTCAGGGCGCAGGAGATAGGGATGGATGGGTCAGGGCTCAGGGGATAGGGATGGATGGGTCAGGGCACAGGGGAAAGGGATGGATGGGTCAGGGCGCAGGAGATAGGGATGGATGGGTCAGGGCTCAGGGGATAGGGATGGATGGGTCAGGGCTCAGGGGATAGGGGATAGGGATGGATGGGTCAGGGCGCAGGGGATAGGGGATAGGGATGGATGGGTCAGGGCGCAGGAGATAGGGATGGATGGGTCAGGGCTCAGGGGATAGGGAGAGATGGGTCAGGGCTCAGGGGATAGGGATGGATGGGTCAGTGCTCAGGGGATAGGGATGGATGGGTCAGGGCTCAGGGGATAGGGATGGATGGGTCAGGGCTCAGGGGATAGGGATGGATGGGTCAGGGCGCAGGAGATAGGGATGGATGGGTCAGGGTTCAGGGGATAGGGATGGATGGGTCAGGGCGCAGGGGATAGGGATGAATGGGTCAGGGCGCAGGGGATAGGGATGGATGGGTCAGGGCGCAGGAGATAGGGATGGATGGGTCAGGGTTCAGGGGATAGGGATGGATGGGTCAGGGTTCAGGGGATAGGGATGGATGGGTCAGGGCGCAGGGGATAGGGATGGATGGGTCAGGGCTCAGGGGATAGGGATGGATGGGTCAGGGCGCAGGAGATAGGGATGGATGGGTCAGGGTTCAGGGGATAGGGATGGATGGGTCAGGGCGCAGGGGATAGGGATGGATGGGTCAGGGCGCAGGGGATAGGGATGGATGGGTCAGGGCGCAGGGGATAGGGATGAATGGGTCAGGGCGCAGGAGATAGGGATGGATGGGTCAGGGCTTAGGGGATAGGGATGGATGGGTCAGGGTTCAGGGGATAGGGATGGATGGGTCAGGGCGCAGGGGATAGGGATGAATGGGTCAGGGCGCAGGGGATAGGGATGGATAGGTCAGGGCTCAGGGGATAGGGATGGATAGGTCAGGGCTCAGGGGATAGGGATGGATAGGTCAGGGCTCAGGGGATAGGGATGGATGGGTCAGGGCGCAGGAGATAGGGATAGATGGGTCAGGGCTCAGGGGATAGGGATAGATGGGTCAGGGCTCAGGGGATAGGGATGGATGGGTCAGGGCGCAGGAGATAGGGATAGATGGGTCAGGGCTCAGGGGATAGGGATGGATGGGTCAGGGCGCAGGGGATAGGGATGAATGGGTCAGGGCGCAGGAGATAGGGATAGATGGGTCAGGGCGCAGGGGATAGGGATGGATAGGTCAGGGCTCAGGGGATAGGGATGGATAGGTCAGGGCGCAGGGGATAGGGATGGATGGGTCAGGGCGCAGGAGATAGGGATAGATGGGTCAGGGCGCAGGGGATAGGGATGGATGGGTCAGGGCTCAGGGGATAGGGATGGATAGGTCAGGGCTCAGGGGATAGGGATGGATGGGTCAGGGCTCAGGGGATAGGGATGGGGCAGAGCTAAGAGAACAAGGATAGATAGGTCAGGGCTCAGGGGATAGAGATAGATGGGGCAGGGCTGAGTGGATAAGGAAAGATGTGTCAGGGCTCAGGGGATAGGGATGGATGGGTCAGGGCACAGGGGATAGGGATGGATGGGTCAGGGCTCAGGGGATAGGGATGGATAGGTCAGGGCTCAGGGGATAGGGATGGATAGGTCAGGGCTCAGGGGATAGGGATGGATAGGTCAGGGCTCAGTGGATAGGGATGGTTGGGTCAGGGCTCAGGGGATAGGGATGGATGGGGCAGGGCTGAGTGGATAGGGGAAGATGTGTCAGGGTTCAGGGGATAGGGATGGATGGGTCAGGGCTCAGGGGATAGGGATGGATGGGTCAGGGCTCAGGGGATAGGGATGGATGGGTCAGTGCTCAGGGGATAGGGATGGATGGGTCAGGGCTCAGTGGATAGGGATGGTTGGGTCAGGGCTCAGTGGATAGGGATGGTTGGGTCAGGGCGCAGGGGATAGGGATGGATGGGTCAGGGCGCAGGAGATAGGGATGGATGGGTCAGGGCTCAGGGGATAGGGATGGATGAGTCAGGGCGCAGGGGATAGGGATGGATGGGTCAGGGCACAGGGGAAAGGGATGGATGGGTCAGGGCTCAGGAGATAGGGATGGATGGGTCAAGGCACAGGGGATAGGGATGGATAGGTCAGGGCTCAGGGGATAGGGATGGATAGGTCAGGGCTCAGGGGATAGGGATGGATAGGTCAGGGCTCAGGGGATAGGGATGGATGGGTCAGGGCTCAGGGGATAGGGATGGATAGGTCAGGGCTCAGGGGATAGGCATGGATGGGTCAGGGCACAGGAGATAGGGATGGATGGGTCAGGGCTCAGGGGATAGGGATGGATGGGTCAGGGCTCAGGGGATAGGGATGGATGAGTCAGGGCGCAGGGGATAGGGATGGATGGGTCAGGGCACAGGGGAAAGGGATGGATGGGTCAGGGCTCAGGAGATAGGGATGGATGGGTCAGGGCACAGGGGATAGGGATGGATAGGTCAGGGCTCAGGGGATAGGGATGGATAGGTCAGGGCTCAGGGGATAGGGATGGATAGGTCAGGGCTCAGGGGATAGGGATGGATGGGTCAGGGCTCAGGGGATAGGGATGGATAGGTCAGGGCTCAGGGGATAGGCATGGATGGGTCAGGGCACAGGAGATAGGGATGGATGGGTCAGGGCTCAGGGGATAGGGATGGATGGGTCAGGGCTCAGGGGATAGGGATGGATGGGTCAGGGCTCAGGGGATAGGGATGGATGGGTCAGGGCTCAGGGGATAGGGATGGATGGGTCAGGGCGCAGGAGATAGGGATGGATGGGTCAGGGCGCAGGAGATAGGGATGGATGGGTCAGGGCTCAGGGGATAGGGATGGATGGGTCAGAGCTCAGGGGATAGGGATGGATGGGTCAGAGCTCAGGGGATAGGGATGGATGGGGCAGAGCTAAGAGAACAAGGATAGATAGGTCAGGGCTCAGGGGATAGAGATAGATGGGGCAGGACTGAGTGGATAAGGAAAGATGTGTCAGGGCTCCGGGGATAGGGATGGATGGGTCAGGGCTCAGGGGATAGGGATGGATGGGTCAGGGCTCAGGGGATAGGGATGGATGGGTCAGGGCTCAGGGGATAGGGATGGATGGGTCAGGGCTCAGGGGATAGGGATGGATGGGTCAGGGCTCAGGGGATAGGGATGGATGGGTCAGGGCTCAGGGGATAGGGATGGATGGGTCAGGGCTCAGGAGATAGGGATGGATGGGTCAGGGCTCAGGGGATAGAGATGAATGGGTCAGGGCGCAGGAGATAGGGATGGATGGGTCAGGGCTCAGGGGATAGGGATGGATGGGGCAGGGCTCAGGAGATAGGGATGGATGGGTCAGGGCTCAGGGGATAGAGATGAATGGGTCAGGGCGCAGGAGATAGGGATGGATGGGTCAGGGCTCAGGGGATAGGGATGGATGGGGCAGAGCTAAGAGAACAAGGATAGATAGGTCAGGGCTCAGGGGATAGAGATAGATGGGGCAGGGCTGAGTGGATAAGGAAAGATGTGTCAGGGCTCAGGGGATAGGGATGGATGGGTCAGGGCTCAGGGGATAGGGATGGATGGGTCAGGGCTCAGGGGATAGGGATGGATGGGTCAGGGCTCAGGGGATAGGGATGGATAGGTCAGGGCTCAGGGGATAGGGATGGATAGGTCAGGGCTCAGGGGATAGGGATGGATAGGTCGGGGCTCAGGGGATAGGGATGGATGGGTCAGGGCTCAGGGGATAGGGGAAGATGTGTCAGGGTTCAGGGGATAGGGATGGATGGGTCAGTGCTCAGGGGATAGGGATGGATGGGTCAGGGCTCAGTGGATAGGGATGGTTGGGTCAGGGCTCAGTGGATAGGGATGGTTGGGTCAGGGCGCAGGGGATAGGGATGGATGGGTTAGGGCACAGGAGATAGGGATGGATGGGTCAGGGCTCAGGGGATAGGGATGGATGGGTCAGAGCTCAGGGGATAGGGATGGGGCAGAGCTAAGAGAACAAGGATAGATAGGTCAGGGCTCAGGGGATAGAGATAGATGGGGCAGGACTGAGTGGATAAGGAAAGATGTGTCAGGGCTCCGGGGATAGGGATGGATGGGTCAGGGCTCAGGGGATAGGGATGGATGGGTCAGGGCTCAGGGGATAGGGATGGATGGGTCAGGGCTCAGGGGATAGGGATGGATGGGTCAGGGCGCAGGAGATAGGGATGGATGGGTCAGGGCGCAGGAGATAGGGATGGATGGGTCAGGGCTCAGGGGATAGGGATGAATGGGTCAGGGCGCAGGGGATAGGGATGGATGGGTCAGGGCTCAGGGGAAAGGGATGGATGGGTCAGGGCGCAGGAGATAGGGATGGATGGGTCAGGGCTCAGGGGATAGGGATGGATGGGTCAGGGCGCAGGGGATAGGGATGGATGGGTCAGGGCTCAGGGGATAGGGATGGATGGGTCAGGGCGCAGGGGATAGGGATGGATGGGTCACGGTGCAGGAGATAGGGATGGATGGGTCAGGGCTCAGGGGATAGGGATGGATGGGTCAGGGCGCAGGGGATAGGGATGGATGGGTCAGGGATAGGGATGGATAGGTCAGGGCTCAGGGGATAGGGATGGATGGGGCAGGGCTGAGTGGATAAGGAAAGATGTGTCAGGGCTCAGGAGATAGGGATGGATGGGTCAGGGCGCAGGAGATAGGGATGGATGGGTCAGGGCTCAGGGGATAGGGATGGATGGGTCAGGGCGCAGGAGATAGGGATGGATGGGTCAGGGCTCCGGGGATAGGGATGGATGGGTCAGGGCGCAGGGGATAGGGATGGATGGGTCAGGGCGCAGGAGATAGGGATGGATGGGTCAGGGCGCAGGAGATAGGGATGGATGGGTCAGGGCTCAGGGGAAAGGGATGGATGGGTCAGGGCGCAGGAGATAGGGATGGATGGGTCAGGGCTCAGGGGATAGGGATGGATGGGTCAGGGCGCAGGGGATAGGGATGGATGGGTCAGGGCGCAGGGGATAGGGATGGATGGGTCAGGGATAGGGATGGATAGGTCAGGGCTCAGGGGATAGGGATGGATGGGTCAGGGCTCAGGGGATAGGGATGAATGGGTCAGGGCGCAGGGGATAGGGATGGATGGGTCAGGGCTCAGGGGAAAGGGATGGATGGGTCAGGGCGCAGGAGATAGGGATGGATGGGTCAGGGCTCAGGGGATAGGGATGGATGGGTCAGGGCGCAGGGGATAGGGATGGATGGGTCAGGGCTCAGGGGATAGGGATGGATGGGTCAGGGCGCAGGGGATAGGGATGGATGGGTCACGGTGCAGGAGATAGGGATGGATGGGTCAGGGCTCAGGGGATAGGGATGGATGGGTCAGGGCGCAGGGGATAGGGATGGATGGGTCAGGGATAGGGATGGATAGGTCAGGGCTCAGGGGATAGGGATGGATGGGGCAGGGCTGAGTGGATAGGGGAAGATGTGTCAGGGCTCAGGGGATAGGGATGGATGGGGCAGGGCTCAGGGGATAGGGATGGATGGGTCAGGGCTCAGGGGATAGGGATGGATAGGTCAGGGCTCAGGGGATAGGGATGTATAGGTCAGGGCTCAGGGGATAGGGATGGATAGGTCAGGGCTCAGGGGATAGGGATGGATGGGTCAGGGCTCAGGGGATAGGGATGGATGGGGCAGGGCTGAGTGGATAAGGAAAGATGTGTCAGGGCTCAGGGGATAGGGATGGATGGGTCAGGGCTCAGGGGATAGGGATGGATGGGTCAGGGCTCAGGGGGTAGTGATGGATGGGGCAGGGCTCAGGGGATAGGGATGGATGGGGCAGGGCTCAGGGGATAGGGATGGATGGGGCAGGGCTGAGTGGATAAGGAAAGATGTGTCAGGGCTCAGGGGATAGGGATGGATGGGTCAGGGCTCAGGGGATAGGGATGGATGGGTCAGGGCTCAGGGGGTAGTGATGGATGGGGCAGGGCTGAGTGGATAGGTCAGGGCTCAAGGGACAGGGATGGAGGCAGAGGTGACATACAACCAATGGGGCAGAGCTGAGGAGGCAGGGATAGATGGATGGAGCAGAGAGACAGAGAAAGGAAATGTGTGCAGTTCTTTAACCACATTGTGCCGGCTGTCAGTGGGACCCCCTAGGGGGTGGGGCCCTCGGCAGCTGACCGGGCTTGCTGGGTGCTGACGCCGGCCCTGCCTCCAAGAGCCTAATAGACTTAGGGTGGGTTTTTTTAAGTAAAAACCTGCGCTACAAACCCTAGAGGCAGTGCCACCCATCCCGACTCTGCAGCTTTGGATCCTGGGTGCAGTACACACAAGCACGCGCTCTACCACCCGGAACACATTGACGCTACAGACGCCATCTTTCAGCTCCGCATCCAATGAAAAATGAGGAGCTATACCTTTGCACACTGGAGGAGCTGCTGTTTGTTTAACAGCGCTATAGATCAAGGCAGAAAGCGAGGGCCTGTTGGGGCTCCAGGCGCTGAGTTATGGACCAGCTTAATGTTGATACAGTTTGAGTTACATCGGTTGTCGTAGCGTTCCCGGGAGCCGCGCCAGATGCTGTCGTTATAGGAACAGCCTGCGAATCCCGACAGATGCAACGCTGTTTGAGCTTGTGCAGCGAACGCCATGCTAGACATGCTCATCTACGCCTTAACGTTTCGGATTTGGATTATGGAACAAATGTTGAGCACTGTTGTCTTTAAAGTGGACCAAAACCCACGGCGACTGGCCCGGGAATCTATAAGATTCCTGGGCTGATCAATTCCCTTCCCCTGGGGCATCCAAAATCAGGATTTCCCACTGTGCGAAACCCCCCAGATCGGCTTACTTACCTTGTTTCCTGGTCCAACGGCGCATGCACGAGCCACAACCGCATCCAGGGCCGGATGCCTCTTGCCCTCCGGGGCCTCCACCACTTGCCCTTCCCTTTTGGGTTATGGTCTGGTCCAGGAGGCTTTTCAGTTATTGGTCTGACGGGCCGCGGGGCCAGCAACAATGCTATCAGTGGCACGCCTGTTTTTACAAACCCGCAGCCAAAGCCACCACAGGATAGGATGGAGAGCTGTCACTGCACATAAGCCACCAAGCACAGCCGCTGGCAGCTCAATGCAGGGAACTGTTTTCTGCTGGACCAGCCGGGCGACTACACTACCCCCCACCCAGAATGGCAAAGCAGGAGTTCCCGAGCAGCACGCACCCGCACAAGGGGGGCACAAGGGACTCGATCTGACGTTCCAGTAAGTAGGCGGGTGCTAGACAGCCACACACACTCCCTGTTAGAAGGTAGTGGGGGATGCGGCAGTCAGTGCGCTGGGAGCCGCTGGACTTGGACTTAGCTTAGACGTCACGACGTCAGCGGCTCCAAGCGTGCTGATTGGACGAGCGGCTGTAGGACTGGGGAGGGGTGAGCTGGCATCGGCGATCTGGGGGTTTCACACAGCAGGGTACCCCAGGGCAAAGGACCAAATCCCAGGATAGTCAAAATCCTGGGTTTTGGTCTTTGTCCACCGGGCACCCCGATCAGAGGTGCCCCACTGTGTGAAACCCCCCAGGTCATCCAATCTTACTCACCCTTCCTTGGTCCTATGGCGCATGCGAGGCCGCTCGTCCAATCAGCGCGCTCGGATTCGCTCCCGCCCCTTCGTCCTAGAGCTCGTCCACGGCATGCGGATCCGAGCGCGCAGGCGGCCGCATCCCCTGCTACCCTTTCACAGGGAGCTTGCCCCCACCGGTTATTCACAAATGCCTGGCGCAGGCACATGTCCTGCCAAAGGGATAGCGAGGATGTGGCCGCTGTTCGTGCATGTGCCATTGGACCTGAAAAGAAGGTGAGTTTTCGGGCGACCTTGGGGGTTTGACACAGCGGGGCATCTCAAATCGGGATGCCCCGGGGGAGCGAGAATGCCTGCCCTGGAGTCTCATAGACTCCAGGGAGGGTTTTTGTCTACTTTAAAGAGAAACAACCACCCCCCCTCGAATCTATAAGGCTCTTTATTGGGCTTCCCGAATAAGGATGCCCAAGTGTGTGAAACTACCAGATCGCTCGATCGGCTCAATGCTCCGACGTGCTTGTACCGCATCACTGGCATACCTCTAGCTGTGGCTGTGCCTGGCCTTTCCACGTGGGCATCACGGGTGTACGCTCAGCAATAGGCAGGGCCCCTGCCAGGAAGGGACAACACCCAAGTCATTTTTCTGTGGCGCATCCCCGGCGTTGTGCACGCTCCCATCCCAGCCATTTAGACCGGACCTTCAGCGTGATTTAATGCAAAAGCCCAAACTCTTAAAAAACGGTTCCCCAGCATCTAAAATTAATATATTTTACGTTTTTAGTCACTAACTTATTATTCTTTCCCCCACTGGGCTGCAACTCTGTTCAGGAATTTAGGATACGGGCGCCGCCATCTTGACTCAGAAGCATCACACTTACTGAGGAGAGGAGAGTGGGATAAGGTACAGGGGGCGGGCTATAGCTGTGCTTGGCTCAGACAGAGCAGAGCTGGGGTCAGGTAAAGGTCAGCAGTCCCAGAATGCAGAGCAGCACAGTCAGGAGGCACTTCCTGTTTGCAGGCTGGCTGATAAGATGGCGGCTTCCATAAGCCGCCATCTTGGATGTTTAAAGGCTCATAACATACAGTAGATGCAGGTAGGATGAATTTTAATGTGAGCAATCTGTATGTACAGGGTGTGGGAAACATATAAGATAGACTCTTATTCAGAGTGAAGGTCCGCTTTAAATAGGCTGGGATAGGAGCGCGTGCAGGGCCGGGGATGCAGGGGATGCGGCAGCACATGCTCCCAATTAACAACAATGAGAGCCACCTGCAAATCACGTCAGTTCAGCAGACGGCTCTCACTGGACCCTTTGCACCAGGAAAAGGTGAGTGTGCACCAGAGGGGCATCCCGATTTGGCATGCAGCAGTGGAAAGCCAGTGGCCGGCCTGAAAGCTTTAAAATTTCAGGCCGCCCGCTGCTGGGTTTTGTTCTGCATTAAACCGGACCTTCACCATGTTTTAATGAAAAGCCCAAACCCTTAAAAAAATATTCCCCAGCATCTAAAATTAATATATTTTAAGTTTTTGTCACTTACTTATTATTCTTTCCCCCACTGGGCTGCAACTCTGTTCAGGCCTCTAGGATACCGCCATCTTGACTCAGAAGCATCACATACTGAGGAGAGGAGAGCGGGATAAAGTACAGGGGGCGGGGGTATAGCTGTGCTTTGCACAGACAGAGCAGAGCTGGGGTCAGGGAAAGGACAGCAATCCCAGAATGCACAGCAGCACAGTCAGAAAACACTTCCTGTTTGCAGGCTGCCTGATGTTCCATGAGCCACCATCTTGGTAGTTTAAAGGTTCATAACATGCTGTAGATGCAGGTAGGATGATATTTAATGTGGGCAATCTGTATGTACAGGGTGTGGGAAACATATAAGATAGGCTGTTATTCAGGGTGAAGGTCCGGATTAATGTGGGCAATCTATATGTACAGGGTTTGGGAAACATATAAGATAGGCTCTTATTCAGGGTGAAGGTCCAGATTAATGTGGGCAATCTGTATGTACAGGGTGTGGGAAACATAAAGGTTAGGCTCTTATTCAGGGCGAAGGTCCAGATTAATGTGAGCAATCTGTATGTACAGGGTGTGGGAAACCTATAAGATAGGCTCTTATTCAGGGCGAAGGTCCGGATTAATGTGAGCAATCTGTATGTACAGGGTGTGGGAAACCTATAAGATAGGCTCTTATTCAGGGCGAAGGTCCGGATTAATGTGAGCAATCTGTATGTACAGGGTGTGGGAAACCTATAAGATAGGCTCTTATTCAGGGCGAAGGTCCGGATTAATGTGAGCAATCTGTATGTACAGGGTGTGGGAAACCTATAAGATAGGCTCTTATTCAGGGCGAAGGTCCGGATTAATGTGGGCAATCTGTATGTACAGGGTGTGGGAAACATATAAGATAGACTCTTATTCAGGGTGAAGGTCTGCTTTAATGAAATACTTGATGATTCTGATGTATTGAGAGGCACCTGTATGTGATCGTCATGTTTAGGCTCCACGAGGGGTTAAAAGCAAACGCCTGAAATGTAAGCGGAGCATCAGGCCCCCTATTGACCTCGCTTCTCACAACAAGATAATTAGCCGTCAAGCTGTTTCACTTTTTGTAATTAATTATTTCTCCCAAGAATTTCGCAGTCTGATGTGATGATTCATGTCGCCTCTCGGCGGATCGCTGTAATTTCTGCAGGAGCGCCGCGCAGCCAGGTGACGAATAAATTGCTTGAAACTGTCATTTGTGATGCTTGAATTAAAAGGAAGGAAGACTCGCTGATTCCGAACTAAGAATAATAATTCAGAGTGGTGTTCTTAAAGTGAACCAAAACCCACCCTGGAGCCTATGAGACTCCAGGGCAGGCGTACCCGCTCCCCCTGGGGCATCCCAAAATCGGGATGTCCTGCTGTGTTAAAGTGGACCTAAAGGGATGCCTTGGGGGAACGGACCCTGGGGGATAGTCAAAATCCTGGGTTTTGGTCCGTTCCCCCAGGGCACCCTGATCGGGGATGCCCTGCTGTGTGAAACCCCCCAGATCGCCGATGCCAACTCACCTCTTCCCGGTCCTACGGCGCATGCGCGGGCGCTCGTCCAATCAGTGCGCTGAGTCGCTGATGTCACACCCTCTAAGCCTTTGCTTAAAGTGGACCAACACCCAGGATTTTGACTATCCTGGGTTTTGGTCCACTTCAGGGGGGCACCCCGATTAGGGGTGCCCCGCTGTGTAAAACCCCCCAGAAACACCCCAATACTCACCTCAAAACGCTCCCACGTGGCCGGGTGACAGCGACGGACAAGCGCTGACAGCGACGGACAAGCCAGCGCGTCCGCCGCCGCCTCCCGCATGTCCCTCTGACAGCGCGCGCGCCCGCGCCGGCCATTCACAAACGGCCGGCGCGGGCGCGCGCACGGCTAGAGGGGCGCGCGGGAGGCGGCTGCGGAGGAGGTGAGTTTTTGGGGGGTTTTCGGGGGGGGGTTCCTCACCGCGGGACATCCCGATCTCGGATGTCCCGCGGTGAGGGGGGTGATCGGCCCGGGAATCTTATAGATTATAGAAGTGGTGTTGGTCCACTTTAAGACCCTCGGCTCTGAGCACGTTGACAGCCGCATCCCCCGCTACCCTCTAACAGAGAGTGTGCCCACGCCGGTCATTCACAAATGCCTGACGCTTGAAACTGTCATTTGTGATGCTTGAATTAAAGGAAGGAAAACTCACTGATTCCGAACTAAGAATAATAATTCAGAGTGGACCAAAACCCACCCTGGAGTCTATGAGACTCCAGGGCAGGCATACCCGCTCCTCCCAGGGCATCCAGATTGGGGATGCCCGCTGTGTGAAAACGGCCAGTTCAAAAACTCCCCTGCTTTCCCGGTCTAACGGAGCATGCGTGAGCACTGGACACATCCCGCTATCCCTTTAGCAGGGTGCAAGCCCGCACCAGGCATTTGTGAATGGCCGGCATGGCCGTGCTCCCTATTAAAGGGTAGCGGGGGATGCAGCCACCAGCGCGCTCGGATCAGGTCACTTTAGATGAGCTCTTGTATGAAGGGGTGGTAGCAAATCTGAGCGCGCTGACTGGACGAGAGGCTGCGCATGCCCAAAGGGTAAGTGAGATTGTGTGACCCGGGGGGTTTCACACAGCGGGGCATCCCCGATCGGAGTGCCCGGGGGCAAAGACCAAAACCCAGGATTGTCCAATCATGGGTTTTGGTCCACTTTAAAGTGGACCAAAATCCACGGCTATCAGCCCTGGAATCTATAAGGTTCCAGGGCCACTTGAATCCCTCACCCTGGGCATCCAGAATCGGGTTGCCCCCGCTGTGTGAACGCCCCCAGGTCGCCCAGTATACTCACCTTCTCCCCCAGTCCAAGCGGCCGCATCCCCACTATGCCTTTAGCAGGGTGTATGGCCACTCCAGGCATTTGTGATCAGCGCTCAGCACAGCTCGGTTAGACTCCTTAGACAAGCTTAGCTGAGTTCGCATGAGCGCAGTCGAGCACGCTGATTGGACGGGAGGCCTCGCATGCACCATAGGACCAGGGAAAGGTAAGTTGGAGTGGGTGACCAGTGGGGGTTTCACACAGTGGGGCATCCCGCATTCAGGGACGAATACCAAAACCCAGGATGGTCAAAATCCTGGGTTTTGGTCCACTTTAAAGAGTGACATCGGCCCTCTTGGGCATCCCAAGTTCTGATGCCCCACTGTGTGAAGCCTCATGGAATCACCGCACTAACCCATTCAGCGGCACTCCAATGGAGCATGTGCAGCGGCTCACTATCCCTGGCGTGAGTATGTCCCCAAGCTCATGTTCAGTGATGTTAAAGTGGATCAAAACCCAGTTCGATCGGCCTAGGAATCTATAAGTTTCCCAGGGCCATCTATTCCCTCCCCCAGGGCATCCAAAATTGTGATGCCCCGCTGTGTGAAACCCCCCAGGTCGACCCATTCACTTACCTTAGTTCCGGTGCAGCGGGCAGCGGCACGCTCGGATGCATTCATCCTAATAACCGTTGTGACATCACTGCGGCTAGCAGAGCTGAATAGAGCCAAGCGTGTGGATTGGCTGAGTGCCCCGCGTCTGCACCATGGGAATCACAGAGAGGTGATGTGACAGACTCTCTGCCCCTTTGGACTTTACACAGGTTCATTACTTTCATTTTCTTAAGCATGTTACAGACTGCCATTGTGTTGATTGATTACGTCACAGACAATGGCATTGTTCTGATTCATTGTGTTTACAGACTGCCATTGATCTGACTGATTGTGTTACAGACGTCTATTGTGTTGCTGATTGCGTCACCGGCAGAGTTGAGGGATTGTGTGCCCTGCTCCCATTGGTCGGTGTATTTGTCATGCAGTCCTCCATCAGGTCCATGGGGGAGGTCCCCTTGCATGGAGCCTTGCATATAAGGCCCAGTGTGGCACTAATAAAGTTAACTTCACCTTCACCCTCAATACTGAAGTTCTGTCTCTTATTGGGGGAAACGCTATATTACAATTCGCTAGCCCTTGTAAGGGCTGTTCCTGGTTCCTCACGGACGACTCTGGAATTCCAGCAGCACCTCTTACGATTGGGAAAAGGACGTCTCGGGCGGTGAAGCCCTCCGGCGATAAGGGTTATCGCTACAGGTGAGTTTTCTCGGTGATCCACACAGCGGGGCATCCCAAATCATGATGCCCTGCCTAAAAAGAACAACACCCGAATGAAAATCCTGGCTGTTGTTCCTCTTTAAAGGGGAAATCCAGTGTTCTTGGACCTTAAAATGCACCAAGTCTTAAACACTGATGACTAGGTGCCCCCAGGGCATTCTGATATGGGATACCCCACTGCATGAACCCCCAGATTAGCCGCAAAGCCCTTACCTTTCCGCCGGTCTCTCGTTGTAGTCATGGGCAACCGCATCCCTAGCATCCCTGCAGCTGTGTATGCTTTCCTGTAATTATAACTAAACTGGATACAACTAAAGACTGAAACAGCAGAGACAAATGATGCTTCTTTTTTCTGTACATGATGCAAATAGAGGACAAATCTAAGAAATAAGGTGGGGAAACAACAATGATGGGGTCCCGTGACCTTATGGACCCCAGTCGCAGCCTCTATAGAATGTTGGTTGTGTTGTTTTTCTCTTTATCTTCCTCTATTGTGAAATATCTATCACGTCTAATATAAAAATCTGTATAAACATACAGTATTAGATAGAGAGAGGAGGGGATATATATATATATATATATATATCCCAGCTGAAAAGGAATCTTCTACAGATAGGAATTAAAATCCCCAGTAACAGCTTTGGGATTATACCATTTCCCTATTACGGGGGGGGGGGGGGGGGGGGATGCTCACCTGTAACTGCTTGTCTCCTGAGATAGCTTGTGGGGAACAGCAGCTGGACCTTCACCCTGAATAAGAGTCTTGTATGTTTCCCCCGCCCTGAATTTACAGATTCCCACATTAAGAATCATCCTACCTGCACCTATTGCATTTTCTGAGACTTTAAACATCCAAGATGGCAGCCCATGGAGCATCAGGCAGCCTGCAAACAGGAAGTGTCTTCTGACTGTGCTGCTCTGCATTCTGGGATTGCTGTCCTTTTCCTGACCCCAGCTCTGCTCTGTCTGTGCAAAGCACAGCTATAACCCCACCCCCTGCACTTTCCACCCCCTTCTCTCCTCAATATGTAATGTCTGAGCATAGATGGCGACGCCCGTATTGTAAAGTCCTGAACAGAGTTGTAGCCCAGTAAGGAAAGAATAATAAGTGACTAAAAACTTAAAATATATTAATTTTAGATGCTGGGGAATAGTTTATTAAGGGTTTGGGCTTTTCATTGAATGATGCTGAAGGTCCAGTTTAACTACTCTAGTAACATCTGCCCCAAGCATTGCATGATGGGTAAAATCATCTACATGAATTGCAATTAAAATAAGCCAACATTCTGGTGCTCCCTGGAGGGGACAGTCAGAGTGCAAAAGTTCTTCACTGGTGGCACCAGAATGGTACGTTCTAAACCTGGTCTTGACGGATTCTTCTTCCTTCCAGTAAAAGGAAACAGGCTTGGTCGCAGTTTTTTGACACACAGTGTATAAGTGGGGGCCTTCTGCCATCTAGCATTTGGATCTATTTATATCATTATTGTTGCAGAGTGTCAAATGAGAGTCAAATGCAGATAGACATTTGCGGTGTAACAGGAACTGGCTTTACTGGAACATGAGTGCAGTAAGATCCACATGGTGAAATACCAGTCATAAAGATCACCTCAATGTACAGGAAACACAACATGCAGTAGAGAATGCACAACATATTCTACACATAGATACACGTAACAGCGCCATCTACTGTCAGAAAAGTAGACTGCATTAACCTAGCAATATAGATGCAGATCACATACAAGCTGTAGTTCCTAGACTGATCTCAAAGACCCTTATTAAAGAGGCCGCACACTAAATATAAAAATTTATATAATTTTAATAGATATTATGTACATAGGAAAGACACTAATCTAGACACATACAAAGTGTGTCTTGGCGACACGCAACGCGTCGGTGGCGGCTGCGGCGGGGGATCCCTGGTGACATGGTGATGTAATACAGTGTTTATTTATTTTTGTATGCTGCTATATGGTGTTACCTGTTATTATTTGTTTGGTGGCCCAGTCGGGCTTAATTCAACTCATTTAACTTAATTTCATATACTTTGCTCTTTCCCTCATTTGTATATATGGCATTCACTGTTATTTAGTGTTTTGGGCTACACACATAGCTCAGGTTAGATTGCTATTTTGCACATACCATATGTTTGGTATTCATTTGTATATAGTATATATATGCACTTAGCACTTTTTGTCTTTTTTCACACATATTTGTTATTAATTCACTTTATTAGCATATTTATTCCACTACTGTTTTATTGGGTATAAATTAATTATTCAACTTATCTGGGCTCATCAACAGTATTCACATTCTGTGTTTTATATTACATATACATGGCGGCATCTTTTAAACTCATACATATTAGTCACCACTGACTGGGATCCCTTCGCTTGTGTTTTTGTGTTTTTGTGTTTTTTAACTTTGTATGTGTCTAGATTAGTGTCTTTCCTATGTACATAATATCTATTAAAATTATATAAATTTTTATATTTAGTGTGCGGCCTCTTTAATAAGGGTCTTTGAGATCAGTCTAGGATCTCTCATTGGTACATTCTAGGTTTTATGTTTCCCTTATGGCTGGCACCTACTCATAAATTCTGGTGCGGTGCACCTTCCAAACACATTTGTAGATCACATACAAGCTGTAAGCTGCTGCACAGTATCTCCAACAATTACTTGTTGTTAGTGCTCCTTTAATGCGGACCCACATCTGTTAGTTGGAAAATGATGACATGCTTTAGGGGGGGCATCCAGATTGCTGGAGCCCACCGCACAATGATCCCCTCAACCCCCCAAAATGCTTACTAGACACGCTTCCGCATTCCCCGGATCACTTGCGCTCCCCCATTGACGCCAATAAGAGCGATTTACCGAAGGGTGTAAACACTTCAAACAGCTCTGATTGGCTGCATGCGCTGTAGGAATGAGGACGTTGTACTGGGCGTTGTGGGGGGTCACACAGCGGGGCATCCCAATTGGGGAACAGAACAAAACATGGGAAAGTCAAATTCTCTGGTTTGGTTGGGACCAAAACCCTTAAAGTGGACGAACACACTTCCGTATCGGCCCCAGAAGATCCGATCCCTCCCTGCGGGGCATCCAAAATCGGGATACCCCGCTGTGTGACACCCCCCAGGACGTCCAGGAACCTTACCTTGATCCCGATCCAACGGCGCATGCGCGGTCCACATCTCGTGCTTCTCTCTAGCAGGGCGTGTGCCCGCGCCGGCCATTTGCGAGCCTGTTAGAGGGGAGCGCGAGTCGCGGCCGTCAGCGCGCTCGGAGCTGCTGTGGTTGGACGTGCATACCACAGCGGCTCCGAGCGCGCTGACTGGACGAGCAACCGCGCATGCGCCGTAGAAGCGGGGTGAGGTGAGTTTTTCCGAGCGATTGGGGGGTTTCACATAGTGGGGCACCTGGACCAAGACCCAGGATAGTCAAAATCCTGGGTGTTGGTCCCCTTTAAAAATCCATTGTCCCCATGTGGCCCCTTTTGCAGGGGGCGTGCAGATTTGTAATCCCTATGTGTGAAACCCCCTGGGATTGCTGATATACTCACCTCGCCGGCGATCCCATGGCGCATGCAAGGGCTCTTGTCTTATGGATATGGATTTTTGGACACTTATGGCCATTGTATGCTTGCACACACATAGAAAGTTTTCCTCCATATTTAATCCATCTGTGCATTGAGACAAGCAGTGAGTGCACACATGCCCGTAGCGGTGGGCAGTCCTAGCACTAGCATCCACCATGTATATTAGAATGTATGCATATTATTAATGCACATTAACCATATAAATGTATTAATATTAATATTAATATGTTGTTCTTTGCACGAGGGGCATCCCGATTTCATGGGAGAAGCGAGAAAGGTAAAATTTAGCTTTTTAGCGAGAGTTACAGCTGGGGGGGGGGGGGGGGGGCATTGGCAATCGGGATGCCCCTCTGTGCAGGGAACAACACTCAATTTGTTAAAAATTGCTGTTGATCCCATTAAATGCATATTAGTGTTATTAATATAAAGTGATTAATGACAACAGAGGCCGGCATAGCGAGCGGGGCGAGGCCACATGCCTGTCGCACGCTCCTGTCCCCAGTCTATCTGAATGGCTTGGCCCCAAAGCGCACATCAGCGACAATATGCCATTGTTTGGGGCATCCCCAAAGCTAATCGACTGGCCCAGAGTCTTTTAGAATTCTGGCCGGCCAATAAGGGTTTTGGTCTTTTAGACTCCAGGGCTGGGCGACTTCCTGTCCCCCGGGATGCCCCTGTATGTGAGGCTTACCTGGCGGCATCGCATCCGTGTCACTCGGCTGATGTATGTACCAGCTCTAGGTATTTCTGGATGGTCGACGCAGGAACGCAGCAGCCGGAAGGAATTCAATGCTCCATTCATTCGGAATAGATCGCCCGGCAACGCAATCTACTCTGAACAGCTGGTGTACCCCGGAAATCTATTCCGATTGGCTGTCATAACCTGGCAATCTATTCTGATTGGCTGGTGCTACCCAGCAATATATTCTGATTGGCTGGTGTCACCTGGCAATCTATTCTGATTGGCTGCTGCCTCCAGCATTCTATTCTGATTGGCTGCTGCCTCCAGCATTCTATTCTAATTGGCTGGCATCACATGGCAATCTATTCTGATTGGCTGCTGCCCCCCCAGAAATCTATTCTGATTGGCTGGCGTCACATAGCAATCTATTCTGATTGGCTGCTGCCCCCCAGCAATCTATTCTGATTGGCTGGGGTCACATAGCAATCTATTCTGATTGGCTGGCGCCCCCCAGCAATCTGTTCTGATTGGCTGGCGTCATATAGCAATCTATTCTGATTGGCTGGCGCCCCCCAGCAATCTGTTCTGATTGGCTGTCATAACCTGGCAATCTATTCTGATTGGCTGGTGCCACCCAGCAATATATTCTGATTGGTTGGTGTCGCCTGGCAATCTATTCTGATTGGCTGCTGACCCCCAGCAATCTATTCTGATTGGCTGGCGTCACATGGCAATCTATTTTGATTGGCCGCTGCCCCCCAGCAATCTATTCTGATTGGCTGGTGTCCTCCTGCGATCTGTTCTAATTGTCTGGCGTCACCTGGCAATCTATTCTCATTGGCTGCTGCCCCCCAGGCAATCTATTCTGATTGGCTGGTGTCCCCCCCAAGCAATCTATTCTGATTGGCTGGTTCCCCCCAGCAATCTATTCTGATTGGCTGGTGCCCCCCAGCAATCTATTCTGATTGGCTGGCGTCACATGGCAATCTATTCTGATTGGCTGCTGCCCCCCAGGCAATCTATTCTGATTGGCTGGTGTCCTCCTGCAATCTGTTCTGATTGGCTGGCGTCACATGGCAATCTATTCTGATTGGCTGCTGCCCCCCAGGCAATCTATTCTGATTGGCTGGTGTCCTCCTGCGATCTGTTCTAATTGTCTGGTTCCCCCCAGCAATCTATTCTCATTGGCTGCTGCCCCCCAGGCAATCTATTCTGATTGGCTGGTGTCCCCCCCAAGCAATCTATTCTGATTGGCTGGTTCCCCCCAGCAATCTATTCTGATTGGCTGGTGCCCCCCAGCAATCTGTTCTGATTGGCTGGCGTCACATGGCAATCTATTCTGATTGGCTGCTGCCCCCCAGGCAATCTATTCTGATTGGCTGGTGTCCTCCTGCAATCTGTTCTGATTGGCTGGTGTCACATGGCAATCTATTCTGATTGGCTGCTGCCCCCCAGGCAATCTATTCTGATTCAGCTGGTAATCTCTAAATGGAGGAGAGCCTGAGCATGTGCCGTGGGATCACTGGAGAGGTAAAATGATTTACAAACGGGGAATCCCTAAACTAGAAACCCCAGTAAGGTGGATTATGATTGGCTGGCATCCCTCGGCTGTCTATTCAGATCAGCTGGTGTCACCCGGCAATCTATTCTCACTGGTTGGCATCACCTGCTAATTTCTGATTGGAGGAGAGCCCGCGCATGTGCTGTGGGATCACTAGAGAGGTGAGAATATGTGGCTTTCCCTGTCGTTTTACATATGGGGCATCCCTAAACCAGACACCCCAATAAAGCAGACCAAAACCCAGATGGCTGACATCACCCGGCAATCTATCCTGATTGGCTGGCATCGCCTAGCAATCTGATTGGAGGAGAGCCCCCACATGTGTCGTGGGATCATTAGAGATGTAAGAATTCTAAGTTTTCCCCTGATGTTTGACACATGGGGCATCAATAAACCGGGCACCCAATTAGAGAGGACCAAAGCCCTAGGTGGGTGACGTCAGCCAGGAATCTAGTCTGATTGGCTGGCATCACCTGGCAATCTCTGATTGGAGGAGAGCCCTCACATGTGCCGTAGGATCACTAGAGATGTAAGAATACTCGGCTTTCCCTGTTGTTTTACATACTGGGCATCCCTAAACCAGACACCCCAATAAAGCAGACCAAAACCCAGGTGCCTGGCATCACCTGACAATCTAATTGGAGGAGAGCCAGTGCATATGCCGTGGGATCATTGGAGAGGTAAGAATACTCAGCTTTCCCTAATGTTCTACATATGGGGCATCCCCTTCTTTTTATATATTGAATGTATTAAACTGGACCTTCACTATAATTAATGGAAAAGCCCAAACGCTTTAAAAACTATTCCCCAGCATCTAAAATTAAGTTTTTAGTCACATACTCATTCTTTCCCCACTGGGCTGCAACTCTGTTCAGGAATTTAGGATACGGGCGCCGCCATCTTGCCTCAGAAGCATCACACTTACTGAGGAGAGGCGAGTGGGATAAAGTACAGGGGGGCAGTTATAGCTGTGCTTTGCTCAGACAAAGCAGAGCTGGGGTCAGGAAAAGGTCAGCAATCCCAGAATTCAGAGCAGCACAGTCGGAAGGCACTTCCTGTTTGCAGGCTGCCTGATGTCCCATGAGCCGCCATCTTGGATGTTTAAAGTCTCATAACATGCAGTAGATGCAGGTAGGATGATTTATAATGTGGACAATCTGTATGTACAGGGTGGGGGAAACATATAAGATAGGCTCTTATTCAGGGTGAAGGTCCGGATTAATGTGAGCAATCTGTATGTACAGGGTGGGGGAAACATATAAGATAGGCTCTTATTCAGGGTGAAGGTCCGGATTAATGTGAGCAATCTGTATGTACAGGGTGGGGGAAACATATAAGATAGGCTCTTATTCAGGGTGAAGGTCCGGATTAATGTGAGCAATCTGTATGTACAGGGTGGGGGAAACATATAAGATAGGCTCTTATTCAGGGTGAAGGTCCGGATTAATGTGAGCAATCTGTATGTACAGGGTGGGGGAAACATATAAGATAGGCTCTTATTCGGTGTGAAGGTCTGGATTAATGTGAGCAATCTGTATGTACAGGGTGTAGGAAACATATAAGATAGACTCTTATTCAGGGTGAAGGTCCGGATTAATGTGAGCAATCTGTATGTACAGGGTGTAGGAAACATATTAGACTCTTATTCAGGGTGAAGGTCCGGATTAATGTGAGCAATCTGTATGTACAGGGTGGGGGAAACATATAAGATATGCCCTTATTCAGGGTGATGGTCCGGATTAATGTGAGCAATCTGTATGTACAGGGTGGGGGAAACATATAAGATATGCCCTTATTCAGGGTGAAGGTCCAGATTAATGTGAGCAATCTGTATGTACAGGGTGGGGGAAACATATAAGATATGCCCTTATTCAGGGTGAAGGTCCGGATTAATGTGAGCAATCTGTATGTACAGGGTGGGGGAAACATATAAAATATGCCCTTATTCAGGGTGAAGGTCCGGATTAATGTGAGCAATCTGTATGTACAGGGTGTGGGAAACATATAAGATGGGCTCTTATTCAGGGTGAAGGTCCGGATTAAAGTTCTTTTTATTTATGGAACAGAATAGAGCCCCCTCTTCACTAAAAATCCCCAAAGAATGGAATATCCAGCACTAAGTGCCTTGTCACGTCCATGTAACCATGGTAACCCACACCAGCATTCCATTCTCTGACACTCAATCACTGAGCTCCTGTGTGCTCTGCACAGCGTTTGCGCAGTCTCTTTTATAGTGAGAGCATTCCCCGCCCCTCTTCACCTCGTTCGACCAATCAGCTAGCGAGATATTCCCCGCCCTATCTTCGGGGACGCGCCGCTCGCCCCGCTAACCCTCCAGTTGCCGGAGCCCGCTGGCAGCGGGGGCGGGGCCAGGCAGCAGGCCACGCCTCTTGTTTATGTGGTGGCGCGGCCCGTCGTCGTCCATGTTGGTTCGGTGAGGGGAGCGGAGTGAGGGGAGGAGAACAGGAGGGACTCCATCACCCCCGGAGGCCGCCCGGAGAACAAGGACTCCATCAGCCCCCGGAGGCCGCCCGGAGAACAGGGACTCCATCACCCCCCCGGAGGCCGCCCGGACTACATGCTGAGGAGGAGGCAGGGAGAGCGCCCGGAGCCCCGGGGCAGCCACCCGGAGTCCCCATGGACAGCACGTCCATCATCACCCAGGTCACCAACCCCAAGGAGGAGGCCGTCCTGTCCTGCGCCCAGGAGAAGGGTGAGCCAGCGAGGGGGCGGGGCCGGGACACCCGGGGAGGGGCGGGGCCTGTGTCTGATACTGGATCAACACCCGGCTTGGGCCCTGTCAGGGTGAAACACCCGATTCTGTGCGTCTCAGCAGCCTGTCACCCGGCCTTGTGTGTGTGTGTGTGTGTGAAGGGCTGGAGTCACCCGCAAAGGGGAGGGTACTGTATATTGCAGAAGGAAGAGAGGAACCCTAAAAGGGGAGGGATCTGTATGTAAAAGATGGGCCAGACACCCTGAAAGGAATGGGTCCTGTATATAAGAGAAGGATTAGACACCCTGAAAGGAAAGAGGAGGGGGTTTGTATAGAAGGATTAGACACCCTGAAAGGAAAGGGTCCTGTAATATAAGAGAAGGATTAGACACCCGGAAAGGGGAGGGGGTCTGTATAGAAGGATCAGACACCCGGAAAGGGGAGAGGGTCTGTATAGAAGGATCAGACACCCTGAAAGGAAAGGGTCCTGTATATAAGTGAAGGATTAGACACCCGGAAAGGGGAGGGTCCTGGGGAGAATCGGACATCCTGAAGGATTAGACACCCGGAAATGGGAGGGTACTGTATATAGCAGAAGGATCAGAGGCACTCTGAAAGGGGAGGGTCCTGAATGTAAAAGAAGGGTTGGACATCCTGAAAGGGGAGGGTCCTGTATATAGGGGAAGGAACAGACACCCTGAAAGGGGAGGGTCCTGTATATAAGAGAAGGATTAGACACCTGGAAAGGAGAGGGTACTGTATATAGCAGAAGGATCGGAGGGACCTGTATATAGGGGAAGGATCAGACACCCTGAAAGGGGAGGGTCCTGTATATAGGGGAAGGATCAGACACCCTGAAAGGGGAGGGTCCTGTATATAGGAGAATCAGACATCCTGAAAGGAAAGGGTCCTGTATATAAGGGAAGGATTAGACACCCGGAAAGGAGAGGATACTGTATATAGCAGAAGGATCGGAGGGACCTGTATGTAAAAGAAGGGTCAGACACCCTTAAAGTAATGGGTCCTGTATATGAGAGAAGGACCAGACACCTAGAAATGAGAGAGCCCTGTGTGAAGTATCAGACACCCTAAAATGGGAAGGTTCTGTGTGACGAATCAGACCTCCTCAAACAAGAGGGCCCTGTATGTAAAGGAATGAACAAATCGGAGGCTCTTGATATAAAAGAATCAGATAACCTAAAAGGGGAATGGCCCGTAAGAAGAAGGGGAGGGTCGTGCAAATCTGAGAAGGATCAGGCGCCACTAATGGGGTGAGCCTCTGTTTTAGGAGTGGTGCTGTTCCCAGGTAAAGGGCAACACATTTTTAGAAGGCGTAAAAGGGTGCCCTGTAGCCATAGAAGGTGTAGGGTCCCCAGGTGGAGAGCGAGACACCCAGTTATAGGGTGCCCAGTAAGAGTGAAGCTTGAGACTGCAAGAACGGGTGTAGAGATCCTGGGGAGGGTGAGACCACCAGAGAGGATGTAGGGTGCCTGGGTAGAGCATTGGACAGGTGGAGAGGCTATGCCAGATGGAGGGTGAGGGTACCAGAAAAGGTGCCGGGGTGAGAGGACTTGAGAAGGGTGCCCAGGTGGAGAGTGACAACCAGGGAGGGTGCCCAGGTGGGGGGTGAGAGTTCCTGAGAGGGTGCCCAGGTGGGGGGTGAGAGTTCCTGAGAGGGTGCCCAGGTGGGGGGTGAGAGTTCCTGAGAGGGTGCCCAGGTGGGGGGTGAGAGTTCCTGAGAGGGTGCCCAGGTGGAGGGTGAGAGTTCCTGAGAGAGTGCCCAGGTGGAGGGGAGGGTAACGGAGAAGGTGCCCAGGTGGAGGGTGAGGGCATCAGAGGGTGCCCAGGTGGAGGGGAGGGTAACGGAGAAGGTGCCCAGGTGGAGGGTGAGGGCATCAGAGGGTGCCCAGGTGGAGGGTGACTACCTGAGAGGGTGCCCAGGTGGAGGGTGAGAGTTCCTGAGAGGGTGCCCAGGTGGAGGGTGAGAGTTCCTGAGAGGGTGCCCAGGTGGAGGGTGAGAGTTCCTGAGAGAGTGCCCAGGTGGAGGGGAGGGTAACAGAGAAGGTGCCCAGGTGGAGGGTGAGGGCATCAGAGGGTGCCCAGGTGGAGGGGAGGGTAACGGAGAAGGTGCCCAGGTGGAGGGTGAGGGCATCAGAGGGTGCCCAGGTGGAGGGTGCGAGTTCCCGAGAGGGTGCCCAGGTGGAGGGTGAGAGTTCCTGAGAGGGTGCCCAGGTGGAGGGTGAGAGTTCCTGAGAGAGTGCCCAGGTGGAGGGTGAGAGTTCCTGAGAGAGTGCCCAGGTGGAGGGGAGGGTAACGGAGAAGGTGCCCAGGTGGAGGGTGAGGGCATCAGAGGGTGCCCAGGTGGAGGGTGAGGGCATCAGAGGGTGCCCAGGTGGAGGGTGAGGGCATCAGAGGGTGCCCAGGTGGAGGGTGCGAGTTCCTGAGAGGGTGCCCAGGTGGAGGGTGCGAGTTCCCGAGAGGGTGCCCAGGTGGAGGGTGAGATTTCGCTTTAAAGAGGAAAAAATAACAGGATTTACACTCCTCAGGGTTTTGTTCCTCGTCATAGGGGGATCCTGATTTGTAATGCCCCACTGTGTGAAACCATCCCCCCTTAATGGCCCCTGTGCTTACCACTCCAGCGATCCCACAGTGCATGTGCTTGCTCTCCTCCAGTTAGCGCTCTATGTCCTGTTTAGTATTGAGCTGCATAGAATGCTGTGCACCTCCAGATCAGGGGTGCCCCGCTGTGTGAAATCCCCCAGGTCGCCGAAACAAACTCATCTCTTCCCGTTCCTACGGCGCACGTGTGACCACTCGTTCAGTCAGCGCGCGGATCCGCTGACGTCCCTTCGTCTAAGGCGAACTGCTCCGAGCGCGCTGACGGCCGCATCCCCCGCTTCCCTCTAACAGGGAGTGCGCCCGCGCTGGCCACTCTCAAATGCCTGGCGTTGGCGCCCCGGCCTGCTAGAGGGATAGCGGGGATGTGGCCGTGGCTTACACATATGCCGTTAGATCGGAAAAGAATGTAAGTGTATGGGCGACCTGGGGGTTTCACACGGCGGGGCATCCCAATTGTATGGGGGAGCGAATCGATGGCTGTGGGTTTGGTCCACTTTAAGCAAGTTCCCCTTACTCCACATTAATTGCAGACATGCATATAGTTTATATTATGCAAGATGTGTTCGTTGTTGGGGACCTTCATCCTGAATAAGAGTCTATCTTATATGTTTCCCCCTCTGTACATACAGATTGCCCACATTAATCCGGACCTTCACCCTGAATAAGAGCCTATCTTATATGTTTCCCCCCCTGTACATACAGATTGCCCACATTAATCCGGACCTTCACCCTGAATAAGAGCCTATCTTATATGTTTCCCCCCCTGTACATACAGATTGCCCACATTAATCCGGACCTTCACCCTGAATAAGAGCCTATCTTATATGTTTCCCACACTAAAAATGATCCTACCTGCATCTACTGCATGTTATGAGCCTTTAAACTTCCAAGATGGCGGCTCATGGAGCGTCAGGCAGCCCGCAAACAGGAAGTGTCTTCTGACTGTCGCTCTGCATTCTGGGATTGCTGTCCTTTCCCTGACCCCAGCTCTGCTCTGTCTGTGCAAAGCACAGCTATAAACCCCGCCCCCTGTCCTTTATCCTGCTCTCCTTACCTCAGTATGTGTGACGTGAGTCAAGATGGCGGCGCCCGTATCCTAGAGTCCTGAGCAGAGTTGCTGCCCAGTGGGGGAAAGAACAATAAGTAAATGATTAAAAAACTAAAATATATTAATTTTCGATGCTGGGGAATAGTTTTTTTTTTTTTTTTTAGGGTTTGGGCTTTTCATTAAATCACGCTGAAGGTGCCTGGAGGCAGTGAGAGCTGCCTATATTAACTTTTCCCGCAGGACCTGCTGCTCCAGCGATGAGCTGATGAGGAAAGAACCATCGCTCTTCCGTTATCCGCTGTCATCAGCAGAGGCTGGAGCAGCCGGCCCCGGGCTAAGGAAAGAATCGTAACTAACAAATCTAAACGGGCTGTAATCTCCATCACGTTTTAATGTTATACTGAGCGGCGCCATTTGTACAGTGATGATTAGATGATCCTTTACCGAGTGCTGTGATTGGTCGGCGATGGTGTCGGCGGTGCTTTGTGTTGGAGGCCCGGCGATCCTTCATAAACCTCTTTCCATTCCCCGGAGGTGGCGGCAGAGGAGTGTAATTGCAGCCATCCATCATCATAACTGTCTTCTAACCTGGAAACTGCTCCTGGGGGCTCCCGGTCCGGGGGTCGGGCAGAGATCACTAACTCTGACTGTTGGAGGGTGATTATGTCCATATGGGGGAGGGGCTTGCTTTACACAGACGGCTGCCATAGTCACTGGGGGGGGGGGGGGTGCGAGCACCCACCTGTCTTCATAAAAATAGCTGGAGAGCCGACCTGTCACCACCATGTAACGTCTCTGCCGGGCTTGACTTTGAAGTTTCCTGAAGCTCCATGGATCTCCCTCTGGTTTGCAGAAACCAACAGAGAATGGTGGTTTATTTAAAGCGGACCTAAAACATAGAAGGGTGACGGCAGAAGGAGACCATATGGTCCATCTAGTCTGCCCTTATGTGTATACTGTATGTTCTCTATATCTTAGGATAGATGGAGGCTTATCCCAGACATGTTTAAATTCACTGACTTTCTGTAACATAATATTTTCTAACATTGCTCCTGATTTTCCCTCCGACTAGCTTCAGGTTGTGTCCTCTTATTCTATCACTAAGTTTCTTCTTAAAGTGGACCAACACACAGGATTTTGACTATCCTGGGTTTTGGTCCACTTCCCCTGGGCACCCCGATCGGGGGTGCCCCGCTATGTGAAACCCCCCAGATCGCCCGATTCAACTCGCTTCACCCCGCTCCTACTGCGCATGCGCAGCCGCTCGTCCGATCAGCGCCTCTGAGCCACTGAGGTGTTAAAGCGACGTCTTACCTCAGCGGCTCCGAGCGCGCTGGCGGGCACATCTCACGCTTTCCTCAAACAGGGCACGCGCCCTGCTAGAGAGAAGCGCAATATGCGGCCCGGGCCGCACATGCGCCGTTGGACCGGGATTCAGGTAAAGTTTGCGGGCGTCCTGGGGGGGTTTCACACATCGGGGCATCCCGATTTTGGATGCCCCGCATGGAGGGATTGGAAATTCCCGGGCCGATTCGGCTGGGTGTTGGTCCACTTTAAAAATGCTTCCCTCCTGAACCTTATTGAATCCTGTCACATATATAAAGGTCTCCATCATGTCCTCGCTCTCCCTTCTTTCCTCCAGACTGTACAGATTAAGTTCTTTAAAGTGGACCAACACCCAGGGGGGATCGGCCCGGGAATCTATAAGATTCCCGGAGCGATCAGATCCCTCCCCGCGGGGCATCCGAAATCGGGATGTCCCGCGGGGAGGAACCCCCCAGGAGGCCCACAATCCTCACCTTACCGGCGATCCAACGGCGCATGCGTGAGACGCGGCCGCGTCTTTCGCTTCCCTCTAGCAGGGCGCGCTCCCGTGCCGGCCGTTTTGTGAATGGCCGGCGCAGGCGCGCTCCCTGTTAGAGGGAAGCGAGAGACGCAGCCAATGACAGCGCTCTGGTATGCGCGTCCAAGCGGCTTTGGACGCGCATACCAGAGCGGCTCTGAGCGCTGTCATTGGCCGGACGAGGTCACGTGGGAGCGGGGAGAGGTGAGTTTTTGCGGCGATCGGAGGGGTTTCACACAGTGGGGCACCCCCGATAGGGGTGCCCCACCTAAGTGGACCAACACCCAGGATAGTCAAAATCCTGGGTGTTGGTCCACTTTAAGTCTTTCCTGAGTTTTACGTTTATCAGGAAAGACTTAAAGAACTTAATTTGTAGCGCTAAATGCACTGTGGCAAGAGAGAGTCCTGGTCTGCGGCACCCATTTTTTTTCTGCTTCTGGCATGCCCCTGCGCATTAAAATGGACCAAAACCCAGGTATTTCACTCATCTGGGATTTGGGATGCCCCGCTGTGTGTATCCCCACGTATCACTAGTAAAACTGACCCTTTTGGCTTTCCCATGGCGCAGGGGCGGACAGGCAGGCAATCGGCACGCTCGCCTCTATTTAGCTTCTGACGTTGGCATGGCAAAGAAACTGAATGGAGTGAGCGTGCCGCTGACCGCATCCCCCACAAATCTCTAGCAGGGGGCGTGCCCCCGCCAGACATTCGCATATGCCTCAATTTTGTTGGGACCTAAGGAGAAAGGTAAGGTTTCTTTGTTTACCTGGTTTTAATTAGCTGGGGGCACCCGAAATCTGGACGCTCCCTCACCACCCCCGTGCCAGGTCAAGTGTGCAGTCCCAAATTGGGTATTAGGGACAATATGTGGAAGTAAACCCTTCCAAAACTGGACCTTTTCATCTGTAATGCTAGGTTTGATTTAAACCCCACCCCCTGGGGCATCCCAATTTGGGATTTCCACGCTGTGTTAAACCCCGGCGCCCCCCATTAATTCTTACCTCGCCGGTGAACCCTTGTCAGATGCGCAGCCATTGGCATCATCTCTGGCATCCTCCTAGGTCTGTGCAGGGCTGGGTATAGGAATAAGGGGAGAAACAAACACCCATGACAAAACTGTAATGTAATACTGGAAGTATGATACAAAATATACAGAAAGAATTGGCATCAATAGTATCAAAAATATACAGACATTAAGACATAAATGACCGCTAGGTGGCATAGTGAATAGGTTCCAGCATACAGACTGTAGTCCCCTATGACAGTATATCCATTGGAGGTAGTGTCCATAGGTCCATATTTATATAGTGAGCAGGAGGTACAAGAGTCCCAATGGAAGAGTAGGAGAGATTACCATATGAATCGCAGTTCAGTGCATAGAGGCATCAAGTAAAGAATGGCTTTGCATATAATAGTAAAAGAGAGCTTACTGGCTGGAACACGGGTGGATAAGAAGCAAAACCCTCGACGTTTCGGTTATAGCTACCTTTCTCAAGAGGCAGTGGTATCTCATAACAGGTAACCTCCTTTTTAAAGGGCATTTCCAGCGTGCAGGATAGTGGCACTCATATCTGCGCCGCTTGATGAAGTCATCCGGGACTATCGCGTGTTGTCCCGGCCAGTCACGCTGGTGGTTACGTGTTTTGGTATATTTAAAGTAGACCTTCACCGTGAATAAGAGTTTATTTTGTATCCCTCACCCTCTACATACAGGTTTCCCACATTAAAAAAATATCCTACCTGCACCTATTGCGCTTTTTTTTAACCTTTTAACATCTAAGATGGCGGCCCATGGAATTTCAAGCTGCCTGCAAAGAGGAAGTGTCTTCTGATTGTGCTGACCTTTTCCTGACCCCAGCCCTGCTCTGTACGGCTATAACCCACCCCCTGCACTTGCCCACCCTACTTCCGCTCCTCAGTATGTGATGTTTAAGGGAAGATGGCGGCACCCGTCTCCTAGAGTTCTGAACAGAGTTGCAGCCCAGTGGGAGAAAGAATAATAAGTGACTAAAAACTGAAAATATATTCATTTTCACTATATCCAGTCCAGGTCGTCCCATAAGTAATTACATGTGGGTATTCCGCCACCAGGTGGCGCACTCGACTGCAGGATCCAAAGCTGTAGCTCCTCCCGGCCCCCTATAAAATCAGGTGTCTCACTAGAATCTCCAGTGTTCGTCTTGCAGTCTGCTGCTAAGGATCGTTTTGGACTCTCCTGGATACTGCAGCTGAGCGGGGCCTTCTAAGCCTGTTGGCCGCTGCACCCTTATTCCCACTGTTCCCATGGACCCATTTCTGCCTCCCAGCTTTGGCTGACGGGACGTGAACGTAGGGTGAACGCAGAGGTCAGGCGTTGACAGAGCTAGGCTCTGGGCCGCAGACCCTGCCTAAAGGGTAGCTAGCCATAGGCGATGGTGAGCCTATTGGGGGGGGGGGGGGGGGGGGAGGAACCACGCTATGCCCATGGGTCATGCCCTTCCTTTTTCCCACAAGCTTTATTATATGAGGTGTTTTTTGTGCAATACTGTGCTTCTGGCTTACACCTGTGTGGTATGTGCTGGGCTTTTTCTTGATGACATACTTGCCTCCCTCGGCTCCTTCTCCTCTCCCCCTCCATCTTTGACGCGCTGTAAGGGGGGGGGGGGCGGCGGCGCTGCTTGGCGGAGGCTTTGTCTTCTGAGGCCATGGCCTCTGTGGCGCTGTGCCTGGCAACTGTGGGGGCCCCTCTGTGGGCTGCCCTTCTTCTCTGGCCTCTTCCATCACTCTCCTCAGCGCCATTTTCTTAGGAGGAGGGTGCTCGGTTTCGCGCCCTCGGTGGGGCCACGCGGTGACGCTTTTCGTGTCATGGCTGCGCTGCTCGCCCCTCGAGGATCGCATGAGGCTGACCTGCGCAATCTTGAGCTGCCTGCACGCTGCCTGCTGTCCTCCGCGCGCCGTCGCTGGTGGTGCCGTGAGTCCCTCTTTTTAACTTTTTAACCTTTTATTTTCATGTCCTTGCTGCATGTGTTGTGGGATTCTCATGGTCTTTTTTGCTTGTGTCTTCAAGGTGGGCCCCTTGATAGGTTAAAGGTTGTGGATCCTCCCGGTCTCGCCCCCCCCACCTCCTTCCTCTCCCCCCGCCCTTTTTATTAAGAGGGAACACGCCGAAAGTGGGATAAAATAGGAGGGATACAGCGGTTTGGACCGTTAGTGCCTTGTAACCTGCAAGATTTGTCTTCTAATCACCATAATGGAGGCTTCTGGGGACAGTGAGCAAGGGGCCCCATCTGGGTGGGTGAAGCTCTGCCCCATGTGCGGTACCAGCCCTCTGGGCGGACTCAGCGCGGTTTGTGTCACTTGCGCCAGGAGCGTCTTTTTTGAAGCATGATCGTGCGGGCGTATCCCCTAGCCCTTTATTGCCTGCGGCCCCGCTAGCACCCCCGCTACTGCATTCAGCCCTCAGCGAGGGGGAAGCCAGCAGGGGGTCCCAAGCCGATTTGGCATGCCGGGTGGTCAGCCTTGAGCCAGCTCCTAGGAAGGCCACGAGTAAGAAGCGGCACATCGAGCCCGGTTACTCTGATTTTGCTGCTGCTGATGATCTTTTTGGAGGTCGGGACTCCATGGACGAAGGAGAGCTGTTTAAAGACTCCGCTTCCTCAGGGGATCGGTTGGTCGGTTGGCAAACCTGGTTCCTCCTCAGACGAGAACATGTGGCTCCCTGACGACACTGAGAAGTTGCTGTCTTCTGTGTTTGAGACTTTGCATATTGTCCCTCCTAAAGCGGCTAAGAGGAAGCAGGGTGATTTATTTCGGCCTGAGACAGAGGCTTGTCTTCCCTGAGCAGGTCCATTTTTCCAACATGGTTTTTAAGGAGTGGGAAAGGCCTAACAAACTACCTCCGGTGCCTAAGGGCCTGGACAGGCGGTATCCCTTCCCGGCGGAGCTGGTCCGCCTCTGGTCCCGTTCCCTCGATAACACTACGGTTATGCCGTCACCCGATACTGCTTCCTTGCGAGATCCAGCTGACAGGCGTATAGATCAACTGGCTTGTCATGCCTTCACCTTTGCTGGTGCTTGGCTTTGCCCGGTGTGTGCCACAGCTATTGTCTCATTAGCCATCAAAAAGGTGAGACGTCTTGTAGACATTGCTAAGTCTCGCAAGCGGGCGGAGGAGTATAAAGACCTCAAAGCTTGCGTGGACTTTATTGCCTTTGTTGTTTCTGCTTTGGACGATGGTGTCCAACTCGGCGCCAGAGTTTCGGCCCTGCTTGTTGCACTCCATCACTCTCTCTGGTTGCGGCAGTGGTCGGCTGATGCTGCGGCCAAGAAGTCGCTCACTAGTATCCCCTTCGTGGGGCACAGGTTATCCGGGGAGTGTCTGGACCTCCTGGTTAAGGATGGGAGACTCCCTCAGCGACGGAAGCCTGTGCGGCCCTTTCAAGGTTCCTCTTCCTATCGCTCCTTTCGTGGAGATAGAGGTGCTTCCTTTTCAGGTGGCCGCAGAGATTCCTGGGGACGGTCCCGCGGGTGACCCAATCCCTCTTGGGGATCCAAGTCCAAGCCCCCCGCCAAGGCTCCTCAGGCATGAGGAGGCGCCCTCACCCATCCGGATGGGGGGACGGCTTCTGCTATTTGCTCATATCTGGAGACAGCGCGTCTCGGATCGGTGGATTTAGGAGGTGGTATCCTCCGGTTACAAAATAGAGCTGGCAGTCAGGCCGCCCCGAAGATTTCTTCAGTCTCGCATGTCCCAGAATGGCCGTACAGCACCTCCTGTGGCTAGGTGTGATTTGCCCTGTACCTCTTCAGGAGCGGGGTCAGGGGTATTACTCCAGCCTGTTCATGGTTCCCAAGAAGGATGGAATGTTAAGACCCATCTTGGAGGCCCGGCGACTTCATGACCACAGTGGACATCAGGGATGCCTATTTGCACGTCCTGATATTCCAGGGACATCAGGGGTTCCTGAGGTTTGCGCTGGAGGACCAGCATTACCAGTTTGTGGCTCTGAGGGATATCCTCAGCCCCCCCGGGTTTTCACCAAGGTGCTGGCGGACATCATGGCTATTCTGAGGAATCGGGGCATTCGTGTCCTGCCTTATCTGGACGATTTACTAATTGCGGCTCAGTCCCTCCAGCAGGCCAAGAGCGACACGCTGTCGTGTTATCCACTCTCAAGGAGTTCGGTTGGGTAATCAACTACCCCAAGTATTTGATCACTCCCTCCAGGGTGCGGTCCCTCCTGGGCATGACGCTAGACACCTCTCAGGTCAAGGTGTTCCTACCACAGCAGAAGGTGGTGGGGCTTCAGTCGCAGGTGCAGGCCTTACTGTCTTGTCAACGACCCTCGATCTGTCTGGGGATGAAGCTGGTGGGCCTGATGGTGTCCTGCTTCGAGGCAGTGCCGTCGCTCAGTTCCACATGAGACCTCTTCAATTGAACCTGCTGACCGGCTGGGATCGGATGCAGGAGTTGATGGAACAGGAATTTTCTCTGTCCCCCCTGGCCAAACGGTCCCTCTTGTGGTGGCTGTGCCCCGGGAACTTATTGGTGTGCAAGACCTTTCTGACTCCCCGGTGGGAGATAGTTACCACGGATGCCAGTCTGACCGGCTGGAGAGGCGTTTGGCAGGCGCAGAAGATCCAGGGTCAGTGGGGTCCGCAGAAGAACCACTTACCCCTAAATCTCCTGGTGCTGAGAGCGATCCGGTTGGTACTTCTTCAATTGATTCTCCAGCTAAGGGGCCGTGTGGTACAGGTTCGCTCAGACAATCAGACGGTTGTCGCCTACATCAATCAAGGAGGTGGCCCAGATTCTGACTTGGGCAGAGGAGAATGTTCCCTGCATCTCGGCCATTTACATCCCCGGGGTGGAGAACCAGGAGGCAGACTCCCTGATCAGGGGGGCCTCACGTCTGTGGAATGGGCTCTCAGCAACAAGATCTTTCATGCTCTATGTCTCCGCTGGGGTCAGCCGGATGTGGACCTTTTTGCGTCCAGACACAATCACAAGCTTCCGAGGTTCATCTCCCTGTCGAGATCCTCTGGCCTTCGCCACAGACACTCTGGCAGTTCCTTGAACGGGGTTCTGGCTCCTTTTATGCGTTTCCACTCCTGGGCCGAGTACTGTGCAAGATCCTGGTGGCTCCTCGCTGGCCGCGACAGAGTTGGTTCGCGGACATAGTTCAGATGTCAGTCGATCGCTACATCATTCCCGATGACACCGGGCTTCTCACTCTGGGGTCGCTGCGGCACCCCAATTTACAGACGCTGGCTTTGACGGCCTGGCTATTGAGTCCTCAATCCTGAGGGAAAAGAGGCTGTCTGACACCGTTGTGCGTACCATGATTCGGGCATACCATGGAAGTCTTCTTCCATGATATATTAGAGTTTGGCATGCCTACATTGCTTGGTGTGAATCCAAGAGTTTCCCTTGTCGCACCTTCTCTGTCTCTAGGATCTTGGAGTTTTTACAACACAGTTTAGACTTGGGTCTCCAGCTGAGCACCCTCAAGGGCCAGGTCTCTGCCTTGGCCATCTTTTTCCAGAGAATCTTTGCCAATCATAGATTGATCAAGACTTTTTTCCAGGGTGTTATCCACGTACGTCCACCGCGTATGCCGGTGTACCTGGTGTAGGACTTGAATTTGGTGCTTTCTGCTCTCCAGGGGCCTCCTTTTAAGCCCTTGTGCGATGCTACCTTGCCTATTTTGACCCTCAAGGTAGTGTTTTTGGTAGCAATAACTTCTGTACGTCCGTGTGTGTACGTGCGTGTCTGAGCTGGCCGCACTTTGTATGAAGCCTCCTTATTTTGAGCTTCATAAGGATAAGGTGGTTTTTTGTTTTTAAACCTGATTTTTTACCTAAGGTCGTTTCTCCTTTTCACCTTAATTAGGAAGTTGTCTTACCTTCCTTGTGCCCAGCACCGGCTAATTCCAAGGAACGGACCCTCCATGCCCTGGATGTGGTCAGAGCCATTAAGTATTACCTGCATGCGACTGAATCCTTCAGGAAGTCGGATTTGCTCTTTGTCCTAACTGAGGGTTCTAGGAAGGGCTTGCCACCAGCCAAGTCCACTCTTAGTAAGTGGATCAGACAGGTGGTGGAGCAAGCATATTCTGCCAAGCGGAAGGAACCCCCTTTTCGGATCACGGCTCATTCTACCATAGCTTTTGGTG